>VUYV01000077.1:1231315-1494830 GCA_008711295.1 Anarhynchus alexandrinus | reverse complement strand
TGCTTGGGATTGCTCCAACCCAGATGTAAGACCTTGCACTTGGCCTTGTTGAACTGCATGAGGTTGGCTTGGGCCCACCTCTCCAGCCTGTCCAGGTCCCTCTGGATGGCATCCCTCCCCTCCAGTATGTCTACCTCGCCAAACAGCTTGGTATCATCGGCAAACTCACTGAGGGTGCACTCGACCCCACTGTCCATGTCACCGACAAAGATATTGAACAGTACAGGTCCCAGTACCGACCCCTGAGGAATGCCACTTGTCACTGGTCTCCACTTGGACATCGAGCCATTGACCGCGACTCTTTGAGTGTGGCCATCCAACCAGTTCTTTATCCATCGAGTAGTCCATTTGTTGAATCCATGTCCCTTCAATTTAGAGACCAGGATATCGTGTGGGACAGTGTCTTTCTAGAAAAAGAGTTTTAGATGCATACTTCTAAAAATTATTATTTATTAAGTGTCAGACAGTTATAGCTATAAATGAAATTGGTGACAGTGCTCAGCATTTCTGTGACTGGGGGAATGATGAAGACAAACAGAAAGTGATATACTGGAGACACCCATGGTTGTTTCACCCACTGTTGAAAAAGCAGTTCTATGATAAGTGGCATACACATAAATGAATAAAGCAAATGATCAAAATGAATCCAGGTACTAAAAGTTGTAAGTTCACACATGCTGATATTGACATCAAAATGTTCACTGGGAAATTTATGCGTGTAGAATAGAAAAGATGATATCTGGTAGATTCATATACCGCTGATAAGATGTGTACTCTGTAACCACTGGACATATTAAATACTTTAATATCCATCTTGAATACAATTAGGATCCTATAGAAATGCTTTCTGAGAACAAACAGTTAAAGATTTTTGACCAGCTGTCTGAGTGTTATAAAGCATTATGGCTCTTCGGCACCTCTGATGAAGTTACACCAATTTTTAGCTCCTTAGACTGTGGAACTGAAATTGCACATGTGGAAGAGGACAGTGTTCGTTTTGGCACTTCCAAACTTGTCTGTGATTGACTTTGCAATCTTGGCAATGCCATTCTCTTATGGAATTGTGAGTGCAATGTTGAAGCGAGTGTGAATTATGACTAGACTACCGTCTCACACACTCAAGATTCCTGCTCTGACTAGTTTTCTGACTGGTATTTTTCTCATAACAGCAATTATAATCAAAATAGCTTTCATTTCAGTGCAGAACTGGATTGGTTGATTACTTTAGGCTGTAGTCCTTTATAATCATTAGTTAAATAAAATAACATTTCTATATATAATGTGACAATAAGACTTAAAGAAAATAGCAAGTTTCCATATTTTAAGTACTCTCTTGGTAAACAGGGAGTTTGCCAGCTAACTTCATGATGTAGCAGTGATTTATAGGGAGTTTCTAAATTGTTTGCAGATGTCAAGATCAATCTTTTAACATAAAAGATTTACCACCTCTGCCTACACTTATTTTCTCTGAAAGATCATAACTCTATGTGAACAGCACAGAAAGAATACAGCTTATGCCACTAAAGTTCAGATCCTCTCTCTGTTCTTAAAGAAGCTTAATATTTGTTAGAGCAAAATGGATTTGGCTGCATCTTATAGGTAGCGCTTCAAGTGGGAGGCCAGTGACAGTGGTTCTTAATAAAAATTCGATGAATAGTCATTGTGGTGAAGGCATCATCAGAATGTAGACAAAGTGCAGCAGTGGTGATTCCTTCCATTTTCTGTCAGGGAAGATCACCACCAGGTATCATTATGTTGAATGGCACTGTTTAATCAGAAATAGATATCAGAATTTGGGATGAAGAAAAATATTTTTATGCCACCATTCTTGAAAGAGACCTTCTACCCTCTGTTCCATCCCTTCTCCTCTTTCATGGAGAAAATAAATCATTTGTGTGAAAATAATAGATTATGCAGACTATTCATTATGAACATAACACTTTCAGGGTTTCACTGACAACTCCCATCTTGTGATTATGTTGTGTGGAGGTAAAAATGTCTGCTGAATTAATGACAAATCTGTCAGTGCCTTTATCCACTGCCCTGTTTGAAATGATTAAACTCATCGAGTGTTTGCTTAATCTATTTTCCTTTTTCATATACCATGCTCACTGCCTGGGGCAAACCCATCTAATAATTTTCAATTGAATAAAACCATAACTCATGACCCAATAAATTATTAAAAAACCCTGCGTTGCATCAGATTCATCATTCATCTTACCACAGTGGCAGAATGCCTACAGAATTCTGTAACAGTTCTTGCTGTGATAAATAGTTCTATTAAAATTTATGAATACAGTGGTATATATTAACACATATTTTGTTACTGAATTATCTGTCATACTATTTTTTTTTCATGCACCAACATGTTGCATTAATAATTTCATTGGTCTGGAAAACTCACAGTCATCTATCTTCATATGGTTTTTTGTTGTTGTTTTTTTTTTTAACTTAACCCTGAGATCCCTTCAAAAATATGGCAACATTGTTGTTCTGCATTGCTTTTGCTCAAGTTTTCAGTCAAGTTCTTAAGAGCTATTAACCTCTACATCCATCTGAAGTGATTAATTGTAAAATAAAATCAGAATATTCCTGACACATGATAGAAAGAATAAATAAAGATTAAGTAAGTAGCTGCCTTAAGACTGCCTAAAAACATAAATTAGGAGATATCTGTTTCACTATGCAAATACTTTAGGAACGAGTGACTTCCAAATGTAAATTCTGTTGACTAAATTTTTTGAAGTTGGACAATAAAATAGCAGCTACTGCACAGAGGTGACACACATTTCTCCATTCGTTCTTTTCTCAAGAGAAAATCGAAGTTTTTAGTGAAAAGTAAACAAGAAAGGATTATTTTTTTTCATAACTGAAATAAAGATAGAAGGCTTCTTCAACATAGAGATGCAGGGATGAAAAAGAATGGTGAGGCAAGTGGAGCAAAAGGGAAAATCAATGATCAGTCTGATCATTTACATACCATAGGTCCCAGCCTGAAGAAATGAACAGTGTAATTACCCAATGAAATGCATTTATACCTGGGGATGCTAAAGCACACTGGTGAGGACATAATTAATCCTTTGCTATTTCTTGCACTATTTTTAGGACATCAGCCTAGAAGTGTGTGAGTGAATGCGAATTTTTTCTTCCCCATATTCTTTTGATTTCATGAACTCCATCATTAAAAGTGATATTGCCTGTAGTGCACAGATTTCAGAGAAGATACTTTCATAGTAGATTGAGAAGTAAGAAATTTGCAGTGTGTAAATCATTTTGGACTCCGTGTTCTTTAGTTTGCAATAACAATATTGTTCCTTCCTGGAAAAAAGTGACATAGAGCCCTTCCTATTTTCCTTTGCAAGAAGAAGCAACTCTACTTCGGAAGCAACCTCTCTTCCATAGGGAGGGATATGAAAACCATCGTTAATCTTGTAACCCTTCATTTGATCTGGGGTGATGGCTAAAGTTAGTTTACACTGTGACATTGAATCATATAGCCCTTTAGCAGCAGAAGCTGCACAAGTCCCTAAGGATGGACTCAATGCTCATCAGAAAAATGCTGGGAAAGCTACCCAGTGTGTACAGAGTTTTTCTCTTCCTATTTGCTTTTACATTTATTTCTTTCTGGAAGATATTTTCACAGCATGATGAAAAGGATTTAACCCAAAGGTATTATTTAATCAGTACACATATCAGTCAAAGACAGATATTTTATGCAGATAATCTTATTTTATGAGTAATCTCCACTGCCTGTACACCAGGTTTTGACTGTTCCAATGACTTTTTAAAGCCACAAAGATTCTTTTTGAAAACAGTTTTATGTGAACTGTAAAGATATGTGCTTTAGAAAAGTTTTTAAATCACGGCACTTAAATACTATTAAGACCATGTAATTTATTAGAATGCAAAACAATAAACAAAACTGGTTTGAGCTAATGCACTTCGACCATTCAAAATATTGGTATGGGACTTCCCAGTTTTGTTTTAAAAACAGCTAAAATGAGTACAGGCGTTACTGGTTTTTAAGGCTTAACACCGTGTTGCTAGAAAAGAAAAGGTCTTACGTATTGTTATCAAGGAGAACCTTAACGACAGAGCCAGACTTGATGATGGAAGGACCACATATTGAACTCAGCTCTTTCAGATGCCTATATTTAGATGCTCACACCAGTCCCCAAAAGATAATTGCAGGTCCTCGTAAAGGCCGCATCTCCTAGGGTCTGAGAGCCAGAGAGCAATCAACGTGGGCAGAGGAGCAATCTTTGCTGCTTCAGCACAAGGTGAGGGGAACAGAGTCGCTTCTGCTCAGCTTGAACCCTCACTGTGTTTAATCTACATCCTCTTTTTAATTTACATAGTTGTAAAGACCTCCCACTGGTGCTCTGCGCCCTCCCAGAGGAAACGCTGTTTGTTTGCCTGTGGTCAGGAAGATTCAGCAGCTGCAGCAGCAGCACCAGGGGGGCATTCAAAATGCACAGTTCATATATAATGGCACATTTAAGCCAGATGCCTTTTCTCAAGGGGTGTAGGCAGACAAAAAACACAAGAAATAATTGTATGTTCGTGACTGGGTGTTCTCTGAACCCAATTACCTGATCAAAAAGCAACTTTTACCTGCAGTTGCACCTCAGCAGGAATAGCAAATTATAGTAACAGTACAGAGGAGCTCTGCTACAAAGTCTTGGAGATTTATCACTCTGTCTTGCCCTTTTCACCTCCTCCCCCTTGAGATTACTTATATTTTTCCTTATAAACCATCAACTATTAACTGTTTCTCTCTCTGTCCCCAGAAGGGTCCCTCCCTCTTGCTGCCACAACAGTGCATAGGAGAACTATACAGGTAATAAATTGATTGTTTTGTTTTGTTTCAGAAAAAGCTTTCATATTATTAAAAAATAATCAGAAGTGGGTATGCTGGCACTCATATGGCCTCTCCTATGCAAGGAGGCCCTAGATCTGCCATATATGCCATAGTCTGAGTACCTGCCGTTACCTCCAACCAGGACAACGTCACCAAAAACTCAAGAAAAGAACAGCCATGCTTGTCCCTCCAGGGATGACTCAGCTCACAAGAGAGCTGTCAGTTCAGCCTGGATCTCAGCTAAGTCATCAGTGAAGAAACTGAAAAACTGTTCTCAAGGAAAACGTCTGTGCTCAGACACCAGATACAAACAATACTGATTAACCAGTGTGTGGTCTCTGCCACAGTGCCTGCAAAACATTGATGTCTTGCAGGGGTAGGAAGGTGGCAGAATGAGTCTGTTGTTAAACATGTTTCCTTTAATCATGCTTCACCTTTCTTTTGCCACTTACAGATGAATGCTGCCATTCTCTGTGTTGCCATTCATCTTTCTTTCAAGCTGCATGGAAAAAGGACCAGCCTTACTTAGAGGTTTGTTTCTGCAGCTTCTAGCAACACCATAGCTCTGGCTTGTGTGGGATTTCACACCGCTACTGCTATGGAAATTGGAAAAGCTAAGAAGCTAAGTAGCATCCTGTGCATTCTTAGAGTGCCAGCTTAGACAAAAGTGTTAGATTTTGTAGGCAGGCAGAATCAGAACAAGACCAGCAGACCACAATACCAACACCAGCACACATGCTGCCCTATCAAACACAACATCTGCATCATTTAGGCTTTAAAATAGGGAACAAGTTGGCCTTGCATCTCCAATTTTCTAGTGTTAGCAGGTAGGTGTAGTTTGGGGACGTGTATCAACAGCATGCAAATATTCATGAGGCAAATACATTCAGCCCACCTGACTTCAGAAATTTTACCTCAGTTTTGTTTACCAAATATTTTGTAAGAAAAAAATAAATGCAGATTAAAAAAAATGAAACAGGCTTGATTTAAAGGATAACATGATGGCATTAAATGTGCCAATAAAAGGGCAAACAGGTATAACTGCTTTTTAGGCCAATCCTAAACTGGTATGAATTGGCAGAAACCCCTCAACTTCAGTATTCATTGATACACTGACAGTTTTACATTGTGGGACTTGGTTTCAGCATGCAGAACAGCAACAGAATAAAATCTTCCTATCTGAGCTGTTGTTTCATCAAACCATTTTTTTGTTTGCAGCCAGTTCTATCTATTTTACACAGAATAACTGAAAGTCTACAATGTTTCTCTTTTTGTGGTCCTGAAGTCTGTGTAAATCCCTGCAGCTCATGTCTGGATACTTCTGAAGGCTTGGTGCCAGCCTGGGATGGGGGGTGGGAAAGGAACTTTGAAATAGGAAGATCTTAAGCTCTCTGGATCTGCACCTGACCATATTATAATTATCAGTTAAGAAATCTGTAATGTAAGTTTCACCAATGTACAAGAGAAGATACAAGTAGGCCTGAATATATGGTGTGTTTCTTTAATTAGGTGGTTGGTTGTTAATCATACAAAAAAAAAAAAACAAAAAAAACAAAAAAAAAAGCAAAAGTACAACTCCTCAAATAAAACCCCCCAAAAACCAAACCAAACCCAACCAACCAATGGAACCCAAACCAAGCATCCCTCCAGCCCTAAGGATTAATTTTTTGGGGGTCTTACAGTGAAAAAGTCACCAAAAACCTTTGGGAGTCACCAAGTACTCATGGAATTCCTTTGCTGATACAAGATATTGAGGTTTGCTTCTGTACGTGTTGTTTCAAAGTTAGGGAAGATGACAGAGGTAAGCTGGAGCTGTTGTTCATTAAAACAATGCCATGGGCATAGTTCCACAAGCTAGTGCAAGCAACAAGTTGGAACCAAGTGGGTGAGCCATAGCGGTCCTCCTGAGACTTCCAATACCAGCCAAAGAAGAAAACCTTAGAAATAGCTTAGTATTTGTTTAAAATAATGCATTCATCGATATCTTTTCATGGTTTTTCTTCAAAGTTTTAGTTTGTTCTTATCATCGGCACCCAGAATTAACTTATTGTGGAGACACCTTGTCCTAAGATTGTTCCTGTAAAGTGAACATAACTTCTCAACTTCTTGTTTCATGGATGGGAAAGACTGTCTACTTAGGCATTGATTTCTATCATGGGATCTGTATGTGAAATAAAAACCTCAAATAACCAAGGAAAACATGTAGGTCTGCTTTGTCTTCTGAAGTACACTATGATGTATCTTCTTTTGGCATACTTTGTCACTACTAACGATATCAAAATCATTTTAGCAATGTAATAATGGAAAAAATAGGTTTCTCTTTATCATAATAACTCTCTACCAAAGCAACTTTAATTTTATTTTGTGTACACAGAAGGAACTTAACTGATTGTAGAAAGGCAAGATGCAAGTTGGCATTATGTATTTGAAACTAATGCAATAGTGGAAATAAAATTGGCATCCTCCTTAAACTGTGTGTTTGAAAACTGTACTGCTTAGAGGTACTGCATAACAGCTCAAATTTCTTTAGGATATAGGTTTTGATAAGGGGTGAAACTGTGTGATTTTTGTAAAGGTGTGCAAGTCCATTGTACCTCTATGAAATCTGAAGTCTTTGAAAAAAACAATAAAGTGAATTGAAAGACATGTTATCTTCTATCTGTAGTCATATTCTTGTTCATTGAGTTAAACTTGGTGAAAATTCTACAAATATACACCTCACCTTTGTGGGAGCTGCCCACTAATCTTACAAAGCAATTGCTCTGATATATCTACTAGAACACAATACTTTACAGAAGACTTGTAAAATCCATTCAAAGCTATCAATTGGTCAGACTTTAACCAGAGCATAAGTAAAGAGGGAGATGTGGGCAGGGCATTTAAGACTTCAGTGATTTAAGATCTTAGTCACCTGGGAAAAGGGAACAGCAGTAAAATTCTGTCTTCAGTCTGTGTCCCAAGACTACAAAATGTTGAAATCTGAATTACTAGCTGTAAATATCACACCCAGACATTTTAGGGCATAACAGATGAATGGAAGAAAACAAAAATAAACAGGAATGAAATAGAGCAGCAATATAGATATCCTGTTCAGTGAAAACAGAAATGAAGGTAAAAGTAGTAGGATCCTATGACATATTAAGCATTCATAAAACCCAAACACATAGCATGAATAAAACAGAAGGCAGTTTTAAATCTCTTTAGGGAAGGACAGTAAAGAAGCGTAGTTGTAGAAATATTCTGTAAACTCCTATTTGTGACAGAAAACTGAAATATTAGGAGAAATACTAATAACCCTGAGAGCCCTCCGTATTATGGTAGACTTTAGCTTCTAAAGATACATATTCCAGAAGAAATGCTGCTAATAAAAAACAGTGCTGAAGGTGATAGCAGGCAAATTTAATCTCCAAATTTGCATAGATTCAAAGAAGAGGGTATCACAAGGGAAATGAAGTTGGAGAAGCTATGATTTAGTGGAGGCATTAGAGAAAGGATGGGGAACTGATTAAAGAAAAAACTTCAGTGTTCCTGGGATGTGCTGGAAAAGGAAATAACCAAGAGGTAGAAAGATTACAAACAGAGTTTCCCGGAAATCTGTGTTAAACTAGAGCTTTTTTAATATTTTAGTCGGTGAGCTGGCTGCATAAGCCAATGAATTTAGTTGGTGGTAAGTATTTTGGGATAATTGCTAAAACAGGAATGATTTAAAACATAAAAAGGACAGGGTGAAAGTTCAGTAGTATAAAACTCAAGGTCATGTATTAGAAACCAGTAAAAAAACCCTCTGCTATGAGTTTATATCTTAGAAAAGGGTATAGTTTGGGTATATTACTTCATCACAGAATGAGTGCCTTTACATTGTACAGATCAGCACTGGAACAAGATACACAATCTAGCTCAAGTATGGGAAGGAGGATGTGATAACCTTTTTTATCTTTTCTATTCAGGCAAGAAAGCTACATTGCTACTTTCTTCTAAATACAATGAAATAGTCTTCATTTATCTCTTTTCTTCAGGCTGCTGGAAAACAGATGATTTTAGGCACATGTCAGTAAACCAGTATGCAATTGCTTTCTCCCTAGCTGAATAATAAAAACTACATCGTACTAATACTTCCCCATCATACTGATAGAATTTGTACAGTTTTGCCATTTTTGGTCTCCATTGATAACTCTTTATATATGCGTTATGCCTTTTTTTTTTTTGCTTACGACTTCCTTATACGCAATAAAAATGATGTGTAAGCCAACTACAAGCTTCGTCAGGAATAACCACCTTCTCAGTGCTACCTATCTCATTATTCCTTTTCTTAGCCTTCATTTCGGCCCAATGGTTTTATATTTTTTGCAAGAACAGCAAATATAAGCACCTCTTGAGTGCTATACTAACTCTACTCCTGTACATGTAAGTAATTATATACACACACACACACAAGCAATTCCAATGTAATTTGTGTATTAGTGCACCCAGTGGAAATTATTTATGGTGAAATGTCAGGTAGTAGGAAGCTGATTGCCGCACTGGTTGATCAAGGCCCAGCACCTTAGCTCTCTTGCCTTCATCAAGACAGCTATTAAAACAGTGCCATATGCAACAGTAATTAATGTAACAGGAACCATAAGAGTTTTTTATTCCTTACCCCCTCCCACTTCCAAAGATGTTGAAGTGAAAAAAAGCTAATGAGGAAAGGAGAGGTTGGTTATCTTCAGGCAGTATATGATTCTCACTATTCTTTATTTTAACCTAAATAATAAAGCGACTATTGTTTCCCCTGTTTTCCTGATCCATCTTTGTGTCCCAACTGAAATATGAGGAACATAAGTATGAAAACAGGTGTGTTACCATTGGAGTTTACACCAAGTAAAGATGATGGGGCGGCCAGACTTTTCTCGTTGGTATCCAGTTACAGGGCAAGAGAGAATGGAGACAAACTTGAATATGTTTAATATGTTTAATGAATATGTTTTAATATGTTTAAGCAGAAGAAAAAAAAAAAAAACCACCCAATCTTTTTCACTGTGAGAGTGGTCAAACACTGGAGCAAGTTACCTGGAGAGGTTGTGAAGTCTCCATCCTAAGGGATACTGAAGACCCATCTGGACATGGCCTTGAGCAGCCTGCTGTAGCTGACCCTGTTCTGAGCGGGAGGGTTGGACTAGATGATCTCTCGATGTACTTTCCAGCCTCAGCACTTCTGTGATCCTGTGATGCTGTGTTCAGGATCGTTTTGCCTGAACAGGTGAAAAATGTCAAGCTCTGCTGCTGTATTTATGCTTCTCTAATTACTTTTTCCTTCCCGTTACTTCTGCTAATGAAGCAAAATAATTGGCATGTGATTCTGAACCCAAATACATATAATTGTATTTAAAGAGATAACTTACACAATGTAAATAATCACTGTTTTACTATCTAGTTCCTAACAACATTTATCCAGAATCCTGACAAACTGTAAGTTATAATTTGTTGCTTTGAAATAAAAAAAAAAACAACAAAATAAATGCTGTGTCATTAATAAGTCTGTGAGTTATTTTTAACCAATATTTTCCTGGAATTAAACTCCTTTATAGCTGGGAAAAATAAAAAAAAATAGAAAAAAAATGATAACATTTAATAATAATAATCGTTCTAGTTTAATAAATGTTACAGCCCCAAATTGGATAAAATAAGTTTTACAGTTGCTTTGTGAGATTTCACATAGAGCAATATTTTGACTGCATTTCATTTACAAGCACAGACAGTCCTGAACTGTCTCATTTTGCATGTCAACTCAGCTGATTTTCCACCCACACTTCATTACTTCTGCCATATAATGTCACTTTTATGATTTTGCTTTAAGTAATAGCTGTGGTCGGATAACAAGAGAAAATGGTGTTTTCCACCTCTGCTAATTATATTTTTTGCTTTGAAAAGAGACAGTAATATTTTACTATAACATTTAGCTCAATATCTTGTACAGAGCAACATGTATAAATCGCGTGCAAGATTCTAGATATAAAGAGTAAATGCACAATATTTATTTTTATAGTTAACTTATTTTTTAAACCAAGGGAGATGTTCATTTTCAGACTACATTAGTCTCATTTATCTCCATGATGTCCTTAATGTTATAAGATGTTACAGCAACATTACCGGCTCCTGCAGGCCTGTATCAGCCTTTAGCTACCCAGGCACATTATTAGATTGTCAACATAATTCAGACATCTCATATAGAAAGAGCCAACCCACTGGCTCCAGTTCTTTGTAAATGTATTTGCCTGATTTAATAGCTTTAAATTTATCGAGTGGTTTGTGTTTTTTTTTTTTCTTTGTGGGTACACATACAGTACTTGGAAAATCTTGTTTGAGACTGCTAAAAATATTATGAAAGGTAGCACTTAGAACAAATTCTTGCTATTGTCACATACCGTGCTCCTCTCAGAAATCACTGCACAATATCTGGATGAATAAGAAATGTCATAGAATATTTTTGAAACAAAAATAATTAGGCCATTTTGATTTTTTGAGAAAAGTTACCCACTTTTCATAAGATTTAATACCACGTAATTTTTTTTTTAATGTCCTCATTAATTTTTGTTTAAAAAAGAGAAGATATTTGACAGAAAGAAAATTCAAGACAAGTCTGGTTGTTACAGAGTAGTGAGAGAAAGGACGGATTCTTTTCAAAGCGTCTTCTCTGATATAACAACATACTTTTCAAATAAGTCACTTTGACCTACACTATGCGAGAATAGTACAAGTGTTCAGCTATTCTGTTACGTTTTTTTTATTTATGCACCAAAGATTAAAAAGAATTAATCACCAAAGCCCAAAGACAGAAAGAAGATTATCAGTAGAACCCCCCATATAAATGCATGAAGCTGAACCAAGCCATTTTGAGGCAAAGCAACGTAGTTTTTCATTGGAATTCAGGGCATTTTCCATTCTCAAACCTTCTCACTAAACCAAATCAGATAATGCTAAACACAGAAAGCATAGTAAGTCAGCAAACTTCAGTTCATTGTGAGAAACTGAACTCATTTTCAAACATATTATTCCTGTGACTTGCTTTGCACCCATACACATACACAACTGCATATATCACACATAAGGTGTATGAAATACTATTTTTACATTTTCTAAAAATAATGTATTCGCTTTTTGTGGTCATTGTAACAGCTTTTGGAAAGAGGTTATTGAAAGTGAGTAAATCTCTCAGGAATGGATGAATATTTGTGTATTTTGCCTACTATATGTGAACCTACTATATAAAAGGCAGAACTGTATATGAATTAGTTACATGTTATATATTAGGCAGAACTATATACAAATTAATCATATGAGTGAAGTACTTATTCACCTTCCAGACCTCATCCAATTTCAACTACTACAATGATGAACAGATCGATCATGGAACAGAACTGAGTAGATACTCTAAATCCATCTAGCTTCAGCATCTGGAACTGAAGTCAGTGAGTTAATAAATGAGCTAGTTTCGGGAGAAGATGAATGTGCCCAGAATCTTAAAAACATTGAGCGGGTGCTAAGTGTAACTGGATAAGACAAAGCAAAACCCAATTCAAAAAAACTGAAATATTTTCTGGGCATTAGTAAAATTCTCTGCATTTTCATAATTTCCTCATGCAATCTAGATGTAAAGTGGATCGAAAGAAAGAGCCTAAAAAATTAGTAAATAATAATGCAAATGTTTTGGCTAGGTTTCTGCCCCTTGAGTACTCTGCCCATGTACAGCATTCTAAGTAGCTTTTTGTCTGTTGGGGTTTTTTTGGAGGGGGAGCAGGAGTATGACAATAATCATTCAAAATCTCTGTAACTTCAAAATCTCTGTACTACTGATTCTGCCATCTCAGCCCCTTCTGAGGGCACGCCTACTATCGTATGCTCTTTACATCTATGAAATGCTGACAGTAAGTGTGTTAGCATTTGTGTTAGGAGTATATGAGTTTGCAACAACTCATATTTACTGAACTCATTAAGCACATTATTATTCCTTAAAACTCAGAAACCTTTCGCTTAAATGGAGAAGAAAGTATGAAGGAAGGCAGGAAGAAGGGACAGAAGGAAGGACAGAGTGGGAAAGTAAATAGATCACACACAGAGGCATATTTTCAGTTTTGCAACCTGATATCCAAATTGTGCTGATTTGTAACAAGCTGTCATCTGGCCGTTAATTTGCCTACTCTTTTACTAGTGACATTTGCTACTAAAGGAAAGAACTGAAGAAATTTTGCTAATAGCATAGTTTTACCTAAAGTTGAGTGAAAAATTTGCAGAGGGTAATATACTTATGAAGTTCCAGGTTTTTCATGATGGAATACCTGCAGATGGGTATAGAACTCCCTGTGCATCCATTTTCACTTGTAATCTATGTCTTTGTTAAGGCTATATTTTGTTTTGCTTTTCTTACAGTGATTTTCTTTTCAAAGCCAATAAGAAGAAAAGAATTTGTTAATGTTGTCCATCTCAGGAGCCAAACATACCCATTGATCCAAGCTGATCCAGATAGTTTATATTGTAGCATTTACAAAGCAGGAACTATTACTTTTACTTTATTTGAAAGTGTGAAAAATTACAGCATTTTACTTATATTAAGTCTTTTTTTTCCCCCACGCAAAACTTTTTCACAGCCATAAGTGTATTATCATCCTACCTATGGCACAAAGGAGAAACCAGGTTTTCTGTCACTAGATTTGGCATTTAATTTGAACAATTAAATCCATTGCTAAAATGATCTAGTAAATCTAATGATCTAGACTTAGTTGCAGCCCTCTAAAACCAATATGAATTTATTTTAAAGGAATATCAGTAAAAAGTTCTGGGAAGAAGAAAAGTTGTAATTCCTAAACAAGGAGAAAAACCAGTGTCAGTGGCAATAAGCCTCTTTCCAGGCTAATAACAACATAACAGCTTGAACATCTCCGTTTAGTAGCAGGTGTTCCAGCAAGAAGTGACATTTATTTGGGAACACATGAGCCAAGGGAGTGATGTTGCTAGGAATAAGACACAAAAAAACCTTATTAGAAAGTAGGATTTTATTCATAATGCAGATGAAGACAATAAAAAAAGTACAGATGTTAATTGCTTTTCTACGTTATATAAAATGTTACAGATTTAAAGGTAAGCCCTAACATAATGTCATTTCCTAATGCATGAACTCAATGAAATCAAACCTGTGATATGGAGATAGGAACTAAACTTTGCCTTCCAAAGAAAATTTAAAACCAAACACAAACCATTGAGTGGGAAAAGAACTGCCTATAAAGCAATGTAAACTACAGCTAATGCAAACTGCAATTCATCTTGTCCTACCCATTCTCCTGTTTGACTTCTCTGCAGCGGCAGAAGAAAATGCCTGTCAAGACTCTGTCCCCAGCTGCTTAGCAGATCTGAAGTGATGCAGTTTTACCAGAGGGGACACGTCCATCAAACAAGAAGGGGAAGCTCCCTTTCACTGTGAAACTGCATCATGTAGTGCCAGAAACCTCAAGCAGTAATTATTTTCATATTGCCATTGCAATTTAGGTGAGGGTTTCATCTTCCAGTCAGTATTTTGTCTCTTACAAATAGTGATGGGGGTCTACTAAAAGATTAGTAAGTAAATCAGAAACAGGTGGAAACAATCTATTCTTTGCATAGAATCATATTTTACAACTTAGAAGATGTAAGGCAGGCTAGAGAGATATCAGCTGAAAATAATAGATAAAAGCCTTCATATCTGTGACAGAAGAATGTGTGATGAAAGTTTTTTCTCTAGATAGTGCAAAAGGAGGTCCACCTGGCACTCTGCAAGATGTTGCTAATTGCACTGATTTTAAAATCTCTTTTATAAATAAAAGTTTGCCTTCACATTTTTACAATATTAATTAAGTTTTTTCCAACGAAGGTGAGAGAAAGTCCAAATGAATGCAAAGGTTGTCATAGCTTTCTTATGATGCTCAAAACTCTTTATGAGACAGAAAGCATTTCTTTTTAGCAGGGAGGATGACTGGTCTTTGCAGCAAACTATGAGAGAAAATGGAGGATATTCAGTGCCATCACGTTCCATTCTGGTTCCATTCTGAAAGAAGTGTTTTATTCAAACACATATCAGAAGATTCAATGATAAATTAAATTGGTCACATATTATAGCTTATGCTATGCAAGAGACAAATTAAATTACCTAGTGGTCTCACAGCCTGAATATCTGAAGGTCTGTTAATGAATGACACAGAAAGATTTAAAAGTTGAGAAGAGTAATTTATCAACTACAGACAGATAAACAGGCATAGAGATTGCTACCTTTTGGTTATTCTAAAAGTGTGCCTGATTTTCCTTGGCACAAATTCTTCCCATGCTGCCCAATCTGATATTGCGTATTGTTGTGCATGGGATCTCTGAAGTTAGAACAGAAATACAAAACATATCCACATCAAACAGTGAGGGCGCATCCTTCCATGCCTTCAGATAATAGTTTGTGCAGCCTTGATTTCAAAAGGAATGGCATTTTAAGATGGGAAGTAATTAGTATCTTATGGATGAGGTTACAATTGCAGCTCATAAAACTGGCTGGTGAGTTTCTCTTCTCCATTAAACTTCTGCACTGTTTTACATGGATAACTATCAATGACTCAGTGCATTCTAAAATGATCAGCATTTTAGTTAATATACTTATTCCAGAATTTTTACTTCATCAGGTATTTCTTCTATACTTGAATATCACACTTTTGTGGACTGTTTTTAAGAAATGTTATTCCTGTGTTTCATCCACAGTATTTTTTCATACCTACCATAAGTTTTAGATAAATAGTAGTTGTTCATAAATCTTGATATAGAAAAGCTACATTTCAGAATAATTAATTGTAGTGTTCAGAATAATTAATTGTAGTGTTTATTATGAATAACCAATAGAAATGTGAATACCTGTTACTTAAGGGAAAGACTAGATATAATTAGAGAACACAGGCAACATGAATAACAGAGTCTTAGCGAGGCAAAGGGGTTAGATGGAATCCTGACTCCTCAGTCTCTTCAGATGGTGAAAAAAACTTGGTTCTACCATTGTTAAATTTCCTGGTTTGAGACTCTTCTGTAAATTGGAGGGGATTTATAGATCAAATTATAAAATGGTTTGCTTAAATTTAAGTTCATTCAATTTACATTTTTAGGAAATGGAATTAGGAATGCCCGTAAATGATACTGTAATAGTGGAAAAAATTCAGCTAACAGAACTAACATAAGATGCAAGCCTTTTTTTGCTGGCAAAAACTATTCAGTTGCTACAGATTATGGAGCTGCAAGTAAAAGTGATACTGTACTAGCAGCACAAAATTCCAGTAATATGTCTGGTTTTACCAATTTCTAGTTGTATGTAATTTTATTTATATTTATTTATTATTTTATGTCTTTATTTAAATTCATAAAATAAAAAAATTTAGTTTTTTCTTGCTGCTACCATCTGTTTCACCATTGATCAGAACAATAATGTTCAAAGGAAGTTGGAAAAATAACCTGTCTGCTCATTCCCTAGCTTCTCTACAGGGACTTAGGTAGATGTATCTACTATAGTTGTAGTTGTAACTATAATTTATCTATCTATCTATTTAGACTTTTCTATAATTTGTTGAAGATTAATACTTTTTTAATGTATGTCCTAAAAAACCCTATATTTCATAGAAATTAACTGTGCTTAAATCAATGTTTAAGCCAAATCAGATGAATAAAGGAGGAAAAAAAAAAAAAAAGGCAACCCATTGCATTAGAATTTACACATCCTCTATTCTGGAGATCAAAATCAACCCCAGAAGCTGCTAACCATTAAGAAAAATTGCTTTTTGTAGTCAGTCAGTTCTTTTAATTGAGTTTTTCTGGAAAACGGGGCACCTTGGTTGCTTATATTAGGAATCTAAAGTTGGGTGATATTAACGTCCAATATATTTTATGTTATTTTAAAGAAATTTTTATATTATGTTATTATTGCTACTATATTATATTTCATATATTTTTATTTTTCATATATTATAATTCTTATATATTTCTATATTTATAGGTTGCAACTTTTATTTCATTATATTATATTAATTATTTTTATATTTATATTATAGTATGAGCTGATGTTAATGTTCAATATATTTCATATTATTTTTATGAAATGCCTGTACACCAACGCACACAGCATGGGGAATAAGCAGGGGGATCTAGAGATCTATATGCAGTCGCAGGGCCATAATGTCATTGCAATTATAGAGACATTGAGCTTGCATGACTGTAATAGAATAGAATAATGTAGATTGGAAGCCACATCGAGATCATCTAGTCCAACTCCTAACACATAAAAGTAATGTAGCACAGGTTACTAGAGCTCTGTTCAGTCAATTTTTGAGTATGTTCAGGGATGGAGAGTCCACAGCCTGTCTGTGTCCTTGTTCTGGTGTTTGGTTATCTTCACAGTTAAAACATAAAAATAAAAGAATCCAAACTAATATCTAATTTGAACTTCCCCTTCTGCAACATGTGCCTAGTACTTTTACTATGTATCTTTGAGTCAGGCTTTGTCTTCTCTACAACTGTCCATTGGATAGTGGTAGACAACAATAAGACTCTGCCTTATCTTCAAGTAGAAGAAAACACATAACTCAGTTTCTCCTTGTCCTTTTTGTTCTCCTGTCCCTGTCCTTGTCAGTGGCTCTCAACTAGATTCCAGTATGTCAATGTCTTTCTTTTACCATGGAGCTCAAAGCTGGACACAGTACTCTAGATGGAGTCTCCTGAAAGTGCCAAATAGAGGGGAAGAGTCACTGGCTACCTTTGCTAACAGCCCAGTGTGCAGTTGGCCTTCTTTGCTATAAGGGTGCACAGGCAGCTCGTGTTCAGCTTGTTGGTGAAAACTGCCAGGTCCTTTCCTGCAAATCTGCTTTCCAGCTAATCAGTGTCCAGCCTCTACTGTCACTTGGGTTTATTCCATTCCAGATGCAGGACATTGCATTTTCTTTTGTTGAACTTAAGGAAGTCAGCTCATTTCTCTAGCTTGCTGAGGTCCTTCTAAATAACAGTCCTGACCTCCAGCACATTAACTGTTCACCTTAAGTTTTGGAGAGTGCATTCTGTCCAGTCATCTATATTGTTAATAAAGACACTGTCAGTGTTGGCCCTGGTAACAACCACTGAAGACCACCCCTAGTAACTGGCTTCACAGTCGTTTTTTCACATACATCATTCTTCCTCTCTTCACCAACTAGTTACCATCAAAACCTATCAGATTGTTCAGACACAAGTTGTCCTCATTATATCATCCTGGTTGTCTGCAGTAATTCATGTACTGCATTGTGGCTTGTCACGTACCTTGTCATTCATACATTGGGTTGTGGCTCTCCAGTGGATTTATTTTACAGTCTTTCCAGGAACTGAGTTGAATCTGACCAGCCTGCAGTTCCCTAGATCCTCTTTTTTGCCTTTCTTGAAGACAGGCATGAGATTTACAAGCAGGAACCTCCTCTGATTGCCATGTACTTTCGAAGTTAATTGCGAGTTGCTGAGCTTCATCAACACCCTCAGATATATCCCATCTGGTCCCATGCACTTTATGTGAAATTTCCTCAAATGATTGCTAATATCATCTTTCTCTATTGTGATTAAATGCTTCATTTTCACAGATTCTACCACTAGTCCTAGGGACCTGAGGCCAGAACTTACCAGTAAAGGTGGAGGAAAAACCCCACATTGAATATACCAGGGTTTTCGTGTATTTTATCACTGGGTATCTGACCCTAATGACCAGTGGGACTATATTTTCTTTATCTTTCCCTTTACTTACAATGTACTATAGAAACCCTCATTGTCCTTCACATCCTGTGTGAGTTGCAACTCTGAAATTTGTCTTTCCTTACTCCCTCCCTTCATGCTCAGGCAATGTCTCTGTATTCCTCCCTGGTAGCTAATCCCTCCTTCTACTTTCTATATACTTCTTTTTTGTATTTGAGCTCAGTCGGGAGCTCCTTGTTCATCAGTGTTGGCCTTCTGCCATGGCTGTAACTCCCTGTAAATTGAAAAAGACTTTTCATGCTTTAGGAAGTAATTTTGAATATTAAGTAGTTCTCCCGGGCCTCTTTGCCCTTCAGGGCAGTCTCCTACAGGATTCTGCCAAACAGGTCCTTAACAAGTCAATATCTGTTCTCCTCAAGTCCAGGTCTGTAATTCTACTATTAGTCTTGCTCGCTTCTCTCAGGGTTTTAAACTTCACAGTCTCGAGGTTTCTGCTGCCAAGGCTGCATTCAGCCTTCACAGCTTTGACTGATTCTTCCTAATTTATAAGTAACCCACAGGGGATAGTTGGTTGCTTGGTCCCGTGTGTCATTAACACACTCCAGAAATATGAATCATGCCACCAAATTGCCCTTTCAAAAATTAGCAGTGTCATTAAAGTCCCCCATCAGTACCAGTGCGTGTAATCATGAGACTTCCTCCAGTTGTAACAAGGTTTGTGTCTACTTTCTCTTCTTGATCAGTCAGTCCATTACACCTAGCATGAAGTCAACCGTTTTCATGTGGTTTTTGATCCTTAGCCATAAGCTCTCAGCTGACTCTTCACTTGTCTGTATACATTCAAACCACTCCTTTGTCCTTTGTGTATCCCATCTTCCCTATTGTTCCTAAAGAGCCTTAATTGAGCCATGGAAATCTCCATCCATTCTATCCCACTTTTTTAATCTCAAAAAGATCATAGCTCTGCAACTGTGCACAGGATTCTGCTTTCTTCTTGTTTCTCAGGCTGCATGAGTTTGCATACAGACACTTGTGATGGTCACTTTGTCATGAAGCTTTCACAGCAGGATTAGGAGAAGTTCCTGCATTATGCTGAGCCCTGAGGAGTACTTTCTTACTTTTGTCTCCATATCTCTTTGGGCTACCATTAGCATCCTCAGATGGCCTTAGTTTAAAGCCCTCCTCACCAGGTTAGCAAGCCTGTTGGCAAAAAAAAAGGTTTTACCCTACTTTGCATTTTCCCCGTGCCTTTTTCTTCCCAGAAGTCCCTATTTTTCAGAAATGAACCTTTGCTCTTAAAAGACAAAGTCCTGCTTCAGCACCAGCGATGCAGCCAGGGTTTTACAGTAGGACTCTGTTACTCAAGCTTTTGCCTTTTACCAGCAAGATCAAGAACACTGCCTGCATTGTCATGCTTTTTGTCCTTACCCCAAGGGCCTTGGTATCATTCATGATACACTAAAGGTCTCCTCAATAGCATCATTTGTCTCCACATGGATGAGAAACAAGGGATAATAGCTTGCAGACTGCATGATCCTCAGCAGTTTCTCTGCAGCATTCCAGACCTGAGCTGCTAGCAAGCAACAAATAAGCCAAGACAACAAATCAGTTGTGTTTCCACCCCCTGCAGAGGTTAGTCTCCAACCGCCAGCAGCCACTGCTTACATTTGGGGCAAACTGATTACACAAAAATGCTATTACTGTGTATAGATATAGGTATGCACTATTTTTAACTATAGTGACATTCTTGGCAAAGAGAATAGGAAATCAGGAGTCATGGCCCATTATTTAGAACTTAGAGCTTTCAGCTTTCGCAGCTTTCTCATTTCACTTAAACGTCTCTTACTGTACATTTCTGAGGAGACAAAACACTTAGGAAGTAGTATTGAGCTGTGGGAACTCCTCCTTCTTGTTTGAGTTAAGTTAATTGATTGCTGTTGGACAGCTGCTAGTGCTGCTAGCTCCTCTTAGTGAGCTGAATTGATTGCTGTGTCTCCTAGTAGGTAGCACAAGATAAGTTTCCACTTCACAGAAAACACTACAATAATTTGACTCTTTTATTGGAAGTCCCTGCAGAGAGTCTATGGAATGAAAGGCTCAGAGGAAGAATTATCCTCTCATCCTGCTTTGAAACAATCCTTCAGGTCAGGGAAGTAGGTTGGAAGCAGCATAGGGACTTTTTTATGCTCAGGCATATGCTGCATCTGTTCAGTGAGGGGAATAACTTTTATGTAGTCCTTTAATTCTTTCAATGGGGACTTAAATATTGTTGAGGGCAGCATATTGCAATGTTGTCCAGTAAAGATGTCCCAACTGGGAAAAATACTTTTTATTGTGCTATTGACCTATTCCCCCTTGCATTTGTCTAGAAGATTTCTGTTACAAATTCAGCCAGACGGAAATTATTCTCCAGTTCAGCACTAGTTAAAGTTCTGGGCAAAGCTCTAATCCCATCTATATCTGCTTCCATTCTCATTCTTGAACATCCATTACTAGTTCTTGATTCTACTACTACTACGTGCTAGTTCTTCGACAAATGGACCACTTGGTGGATAAAGAACTGGCTGGACGGTCGCACTCAAAGAGTCGCGGTCAACGGCTCGATGTCCAAGTGGAGACCGGTGACGAGTGGCATTCCTCAGGGGTCGGTACTGGGACCTGTACTGTTCAACATCTTTGTAGGTGACATGGACAGTGTGGTCAAGTGCACCCTCAGCAAGTTTGCTGATGATACCAAGCTGTTTGGAGATGTAGACACGCTGGAGGGGAGGAACACCATCCAGAGGGGCCTGGGCAGGCTGGAGAGGTGGGCCCAAGCCAACCTCATGCAGTTCAACAAGGCCAAGTGCAAGGTCCTACATCTGGGTTTGGGCAATCCCAAGCACAAATACAGGCTGGGTGGGGAATGGTTGGAGAGCAGCCCTGAGGAGAAGGACCTGGGTGTGCTGATTGACGCGAAGCTCAACATGGGCCAGCAATGTGCGATCGCAGCCCAGAAGGCCAACCGCATCCTGGGCTGCATCAAGTGTGGCCAGCAGGGCGAGGGAGGTGATTCTGCCCCTCTACTCCACTCTCATGAGACCCCACCTGGAGTACTGCATCCAGCTCTGGAGTCCCCAACACAAGAAGGACATGGGCCTGCTGGAGCGTGTCCAGAGGAGAGCCACGAGGATGATGCGAGAGCTGGAGCACCTCTCCTATGAGGAGAGGCTGAAAGAGTTGGGGCTGTTCAGCCTGGAGAAGAGAAGGCTCCGGGGAGATCTTATTGCGGCCTTCCAGTACCTAAAGGGGTCCTCCAGGAGAGCTGGGGAAGGACTTTTTACTAGGGCATGTAGGGATAGGACGAGGGGGAATGGCTTTAAACGGGAAGAGGGCAGGTTTAGATTGAACATTAGGAAGAAGTTTTTCACTTTGAGGGTGGTAAGGCACTGGAACAGGTTGCCCAGAGAGGTTGTTGAGACCCCATCCCTGGAGGTGTTCAAGGCCAGGCTGGACATGGCCTTGTGCAACCTGGTCTAGTGGGAGGTGTCCCTGTCTATGGCAGGGTGGTTGGACTAGATGATCTTCAAGGTCCTTTCCAACCTAAACCATTCTATGATTCTATGATTTCCACTAATTCCTGAACTCATCCAAAGAAATGAAATTAAATTAATATCATGGGTAGGAGTAAGGGGATCCCTTCTCTCTCTCTCTCTGTCTCTCCCCCCCCCAACTCACGCTCCAAATCTCTCTCTCTTGTTCACCCTCTCACACATTATGATAGCATTAAGCATTCATATGTCAAAAGGAGACTTCAGAGAAGTGTATAACATGAGCAAGAAATCTTATATTTATGTTTTTTCTGACTTTTAAATTTTCTAATCTTTAAAATTTTCAGAGTAAAAAAGGTATGGTCACTTCAGCCTTTGTCTCCTACTCAAAAAAAAACCCCAAAACCCAACTTATGAAAGTAAGTAAGCATGGGAAAGTTATCGAGTGAGGTCATAACACCTAAAAGAAGAAATACTAAGCTAAACCAACAGTAATTTCTCATTTAAAAAAAAAATAAATTTAACTGAGATAGTTCTGGAAAGCAGGCTGATTAATCTAGATAGAGAAAAGATTTTGGGGAAAAAACTTGAGATGTGTTTAAGATTTTTTTCAGTGCTCTTCAAAATTTTACGTTTAGTAGGTGTAGAGAGATATATATATGTGGAAGGTTTGCTACTCAGAGATGTGGAAATTGAAGTACTTGTGTAAAGATCCAAATACAGAATTAAAACATTAGCAAATTTATGCTAGGAAGTCCCAGTATTAATTTTCTGTGTCAAACCACCTTCTGTGTTAGTGCTTTATTTATTACTAGTTTGAACTAGAAAAAGACAGTAAAAACATAAAAGAAAAATATAGCTTTTGAATATCTATAACAAAACATGTGATGAAATTAAACACATATGCAGAGTTTATCCTTGATATTATATTTACAGATTCTGGGCTATTGGTATCAGTGGGAGTTTTGCTGCAGATTGAGAGATGTATATGGCCCATTGTATTAGAGTGATAGGAGGAGCAGCCAAAATGCTATTTAGCCACAGAAGGGTTTGCTTGTTATCTGAAATGAAACAGCAACACAGAAGCTAAGAGAAGTATACAGGCCTTAAGTCTACAAAATAAATAAATAAAAATGTTTAGCACTTTTCTGTCATTTTAAAGATGTATAAAAACTAGTTTCCTCTAGGAGGATGTTTTGGGGTTTTTTTTGTTGTTGTTTTTGTCTCCCCCTCCTCCCCCTGCCCCAATCCCTACTTTAATATGTATTTTTTAAAAAAAAAAAAATTATGGCAGACTATTGAAAGGAATAAGGAAAGAACATCTTCCTTGTGTTCTCTACTTCTGTTAGCCAGCCTAAAGGAAGGTATAATTTAGCCAGTCCTCTGACTAGAGTAAATTCCTTATTATTTTGTAATAAGCAACGAGGTATGCAAGCTAAAAATAGCATCCACGTGCTACAATATTATAACCAATTAGAGGCTGCAAAGTTTGTCCAGAGAAATTTCCTTCGGTTAAGAGGTGAGAAATGGATCCAGATTACACACTGCATTATTTTAATTAAGGAAAGGATGCAGACAGCAAGATATCTACGATCTATAGCCATCAATTATTAAGGAACAGTTCATAGTTGCCCTGTCCCTGGGTTGAGTTGAGAAACAAATTAATTGTTTGCTTGCACAAAGATCTCAGAAGACAGACACAAATTGTTTTTTTTCACTTTGGAGCTTACCCACCCTCCACTTTGTTACACATCCAGACTTCACTTTCCCCATTCTCAGCTGAGTTTTACATGGAGAAGGATTAGTGGACCTGTCTGTAAGTCATCCCTGACCTTTCTCTTTCCCTGGAATCCCAATTCCAGAGGACCAGGCCAAGATATTAAAATAGCCCTATTACTTTTTTCTCTGCCTGCCTCAGGACAGCTCAGAAAATTTGCAGTATTCTGAAGAATTGTTTCTCAAGAAAAAAGATAATTAGGACAGATATCAGAAATCCACCAGATGTAGACCCTGGGAAGTGTCCCTGTGGTGAAAAGTCTGCTGTTAGAAAAGATTGAACAGCATCCAAAATAAGCCAGCTGCTGAAAAATACGGATAGTCACAGAGACAGGAAGAGGGCTTGACCAGGGTAGATGTAGGTTACAGTAATTCACTGCCAAGAGCTGGGCCTCACAACTGAAATGTCAAGTTATTGCAGACAGCCCTGTTATGGGAAATTGTAGTAAACTTTTTTAGAAGACATATGGAAATGAAACAAATGTTAATAGATTCATCTAGCTTGGGGGAAGTCGTGTTTCTGGTTTGCTATGTCATTCCGTCCACCTTTCTCACAGCCCTCCTCCTCTCACGGTTTCTGCCTCCAGGCCACAAAGTCTATAAACAGAAACAAGGTCATCAGTAAAACACAATTTAGCTCTTCTGAGAGCCTGATAATTAGTGTTTGCATTATTGAAACAGAACTGGCTGAATTTGTTGTTGGCAGTGTATTCTGAGTTGACTACAACAAAGTCAGCTTCATCTGGCACCTCGCTGAAAATCCATCATTCTGGGTGAGTAAATGCTAGTACTCCTGCATTGTTATTAGCTAAAAGGAATCAGTGACTCCTAGGCAAAATACATATTTTAAAAAAAGAAAATCCCTTTCTTGCTGTCTTCTCTGACTGAGAGGAGCTGTTATGGACTGACCGTAACTCCCCATTTGCTATCCCCTTTGCACCACTCGGCACGGGGCGGTGGGGTGAACACCTGTGGCAGTAATTGACAACTGATCTCTCTGTCCTTATCTCAACCCACGAGCTTTTTCATCTTATTTTCTGCCCCTGTCCTGCTGAGGAGTGTGAGTGAGAGAGTGGCTGGGTGGGCATCTGGCAGCCAGCCAAGGTCATAAATAACATTGTATTGCTAGGTATGCACTATATGAATCACTATATACATTAATAGGCTTAATTGACAAAGTTTCCACCCCTAACTGAAATGCAAAGATGCTTGAGAAATTATATGGTGAATTCTGAAGACTTTGGTGAGAATAGGTTTAAACAGAGACTGTGAAAGGAAGTGTGAGAAACACGCTCACTGTACTGAATTTTAGTCTGGGGCAAATTCGGTCGAGCAAAGAATATTTATTACAGCGCTGGGAGTTACACAGGGGATTTCTCCTCCTGTGGCTCATTTTCATTTTACGAACACTTGTTTTTATTTTGTATTCCTTATACTTATTCATGTTTCTTCTTGGAACATAGTTTGCATAATCAATGAGTTTTCAGAACGCAACCCACCCCCAAATAAATAATCAATGAGTTCTTGGAATGCAACCCACCCCAAACATGCCCGCTCCCTTCTAGCGGCGCAGGCTCTGTGCTTCCTCAGGGGTCTTCCTGATAGTCCTTGGAGGGAGGCTCGAAGTCTTTATCACCATGTCCTTCTTGTGCCTTCTTTATTCTTTACACTTCTGTGGTTATCTTTGCTAACTACACCACCCTTTGTTCTGCAATGGTTTGGTACTTTCAACTGTTGCTTTCGTCTGATATCCTATTTAACACTATCCCTTTTCCAAACACATAGCAAGCACACACCCCTTTTAGCTGAAGCCATAGCAAGCACACATTCATTTTAGCTGAAGCAAAATTCTTTGGCTAAATTACTTATTACAGAAGAGGCAGGAGAGTGAAAAACAGAAATATAAATCTGGAAAAAAAACAGGAGCAGGCTCCAGCACAGCTCAAAAGCACTATGATAAAAGCCAAAGTATGGCATCTGGGGGCAGCATGTTTGCTAAAGCCTGGTAAAGCAAGGAAGCTGTTCTTCTTTGATTCATCCTTTAGTAGTTATACATATCAAGATCACATGACTTTACTGTCATGAATTCCAGCTTCTATTGAGACCAATCTGCAAAACCCACTATTCTGCCTGGCCACTTAGGCCAAAAGAGAGACAATTCATGCAACATTATCAGTGTAGTTAGTGTTTAATATTCTTACTTTTACACGCAGATATGGTAAAGATTGTTTCTTAGAAAATATTTACAGGGTTCATGATATTATTCTTAAATTTTTAAGTTTTTATTTTCCCTCAGTAACTGAATCAGAATGAGGCCAGGGCTTTCACTCCATGAATTTGGTTTCACTTTATTCCCCACGCTGCATTCCTTTTCAAGAAGAGAATTTTTCTTCAAATCATTCAGTTTCATAAAAACCACATTGTTATCACTAGCATTTCCTTTGAATCAGATGAGGGCCAATATATAACAACGTTGTAACTCACTTTTCATATTGTATCACTTTACTTTATCAATTGCCCTCTTAAAACGTACCGGTATCAACTTCAGAAATAAAAAATAAGGTGGGAAGCCAACTAAGGTCTTCTTGAGGATTGTCAATAAACATTCAGAGATATGCATAGAGAAGCTTCCAATTCTAACTGTAGCTATTCTGAAGGGAAAAAAAGAAAAAAACATTCTCAGTTCTTTACTTCCATCGTTACTATAATAAGATGTGCAAAACAAGAGTTCTAGGCTAATGTTATATCAGCTTCAGAAACAATGGGTTTCACAGAAAAAAAAAAGATGAATCTATGGAACAAGAAGTTGCTGCTCTTTTTTTAATATACTTTTGTTTGCTTGGGCATCTTAAATATCAGTGTTTTCTGCTATCATCAGCACTGAAAAAAGCATGTAATTTAAAATGCATACTGTACTTTAGTTTAAAACAACAATGAACACTTAATTTTTACTAGGATATGTTTTCCCTATATCAATTTCCCAAGAAACATTAATTTTAACTGAAAAGGTTTTCAGGTGGTGCCATCGTTGAACTGCAACTGAGATTCCCTTGCTAATGCTTCTTTTTTACCACTCCCTTCCCCCCATCTATCAGTCACAGAGCTCTGTTCTGCTTTTATGAGAAAGAAAATATATTTTATCCTCAGAGGCTTTGCTTTTCCCACATGAATGATAACCACGAGCAAATTCTTCCTCTTTTCCCACTGAAAGCACTGTTTGGTGGCAACATTATGGAGATTATACTTTCATGTTGAAAAAATTGTCTTCCAGACTTGAAAATGAATTAACTACAACCTAGGATTTTAGCACATAGGGCCAAGAGTCTTTCAATAAAGTGTCTCTGAAGCGCTAGAAACCTGTGTGTACTTTGAAAAGCTAAACCTAAGACCTGAGAAAACAGAAAAATATATCTGTCAAAACACTACCACAAATATGGGTAGAAAACATTCACAGCTAGCCCGATGACATCCCAATCAAGGCACATTAGTCAAAAGTCTATACTAGTCCGAAAGACACAGTACAAAAATCTCACACATCCCTAGTAATAATTGATAAAACATATTCAAATCCCATTCTAGCCTCCTTATGATAATGCAGAGCCCTTAGTGTTCCTTCTGTACTGTTACCTCTGCTTGCTCAAGGTTGCTGTCTTCATACTGTGGCTTCTACTAGAGATGCCAGCCGCCATTTGCCTGCCTCTGATCAGTACAGTATTTCTTGGGTATTTCAGTTAAATAATATTCAATCAACTTTCTGTTTCTACTTCAGATCCAGTTCTGGTTTATTTTGTGTTTATTGGCTTTTATTTGTCTCCTGTGACCTTAGCATCACTTTTTGTGAATATTATTCCTGAGGGAATATTTTTCTCAGGGACACGTAAACACACCCTATGGTCTGACAGTTTTGGGAAACGGCATCACCTGGATAACCTGTGGTAGAACAAATTTGGTAAATTATTTTATTGCTTACTGAAGAAAGGGAAATTTTAAAAGAAATTAAATCTTATGTTGTGATGTTTTCTAAAGAAACCTTTTTCAGAAATGTTGAAATTTGTTATTTCAAGAGGAAGTTTCTTTATGTTTCATTTAAGTATTTTTTTAAAATTACTTATTCATGAAAATATAATTTTTGAAATTTCAGAATCTGAAAAATAAAGTAGAATAGTTCATTTAAGACTCCCCCCACACCTTAGCTATTGGCTCTGTTATAGTGTAAAATCCTGGCCTTCATCTAAGAGTTGACAAACTTCTTGATTTCTTTGGTACCAGAGAGAGACACCTTATCTCAAAAATAGTTTCTAATTGCAGTTGTATTTATCAGTTATTTAGTTCCCACATGTCTCATTCACTGTATTATGACTCATACGTCATACATTGTCGTGGGTTTTTTTCAGGAAAGTTCTGAAAATAGCTATTACAGGTAATCTATCTGATGCAGCTGTGGAAATGACTAACATTCATTTGAGTTCCAGCTGAGAAAGTGGAGGGAACACTCACATGACTCTTATTCTAGCAGAGCTAAGGTAACACAAGCACTAGATCTTCAATATCTTCAGATCTTCAATAATGGGTCAGCTGTACCTCAATTCTGCTACTACAAAAGTCAGTATAAAATGTAATGTTTACTTTAACCAGAGCAGACCTAGCTGCAGAGGTTTTTTGTTTTGGTTAGGGTTTATTTTTAATCTGACCTATGCTGTTCACTCAGACAGTTTCATAAAAATGAAACTATGCTGCATTTGATGATGACAGCAATAGGAAACAAACTCAAGCATAGTGCCAGTCTTACAAGTCACCTATTTCCTTAAAGACTGATTTTGTTTCTGCTCTGCATGAGGGCTATGGGAAATTAATATATGAATCAACTCTAAAATTGGGTCCTTCTCCAAAGAAAAAGTTGAAACTTTCTGGTTTACGTGAACCTGAGAGAGGATGTGTGCACTCGATGTGAACAGCTGTTTTTAAAGGGCCAAAATCTTTAGATGTATGGGGGAATAATAGACCTCTTACTGTATAAAATAAATGTCTCCTAACAGCAAAGTAAAACAATGTTGGAGATTACATGTGTGATCTCTTAAATCAGAGTGATTTCAATTAAACAGCCTTAGGTGAAGTGCTGTTTAAACTGTTGTAATTTACTTCAGTCATGTATTAAGAACTTTTTTAAAATAATATCAACAAAGACTGTGATCTGTTTAAACGCAAAACTAGGCATTGCTAAGAGAAGGGGTACTCTAAGCCATTAAAATATATCCACAATTACAGTATCAAAGGCCTTAGGGAAAAAAATCCATGGACCTCAGTGAGTTCCAACTCAAGAAGAACAGAAGGTTGGGAAGGGGATGGCAAAGGGGCATCTGAGAATAAGCATGTAAGAAAAAAGGATCAAAGCTTGTGACAGTGTTACAGGTCAAAAGGCTGAACTTGAGCACAATTTAAGAAAAGAGGTCAAATCCACATATGAAATTTAAAGTGGGCTGCAGCTATACCCAAGGGTTGGTTGGTTTTTTGTTTTTTTTTTCATTTGTAAAATAATTAAATTTGTTCTATAGTATCCTTTTTTCTTCCTCACTCATTCTGTCATCATTAGGTCAATACAGTGGATAGCATGCAACATTAGATATGTAGACTGAAAGATGAAATGTAGTGGGAGTGTGCATGGAAAGATTACTTAGAGAAGAGTTTTATTGCAAAAAAAGTGAATGTGCTAAGCTTACTAATTCAAACTACCAGCCACTAACTTTAAGAGTCAGATCCCAAGCACAAATACAGGCTGGGTGGGGAATGGCTGGAAAGCAGCCCTGAGGAGAGGGACCTGGGTGTGCTGATCGACGAGAAGCTCAACATGAGCCAGCAATGTGCGATCGCAGCCCAGAAGGCCAACCGCATCCTGGGCTGCATCAAAAGAAGTGTGGCCAGCAGGGCGAGGGAGGTGATTCTGCCCCTCTACTCCACTCTCATGAGACCCCACCTGGAGTACTGCATCCAGCTCTGGAGTCCCCAACAGAAGAAGGACATGGACCTGCTGGAGCAGGTCCAGAGGAGAGCCACGAGTATGATGCGAGGGCTGGAGCACCTCTCCTATGAGGAGAGGCTGAAAGAGTTGGGGCTGTTCAGCCTGGAGAAGAGAAGGCTCCGCGGAGATCTTATTGCGGCCTTCCAGTACCTAAAGGGGGCCTCCAGGAGAGCTGGGGAAGGACTTTTTACTAGGACATGTAGGGATAGGACGAGGTGGAATGGCTTTAAACTGGAAGAGGGCAGGTTTAGATTGAACATTAGGAAGAAGTTTTTCACTTTGAGGGTGGTGAGGCACTGGAAGAGGTTGCCCAGAGAGGTTGTTGAGGCCCCATCCCTGGAGGTGTTCAAGGCCAGGCTGGACGTGGCCTTGGGCAATCTGGTCTAGTGGGAGGTGTCCCTGCCTATGGCAGGGGGGTTGGAACTCAATGATCTTCAAGGTCCTTTCCAACCTAAACCATTCTATGATTCTATGATTATTAGCAGATCTTTTTATATGTGGTTTACTGTGATTAAGTGGCTCTTAATCCGCTACACGAGAAATCTATGTCAGAACCACAGGACTTTAATTTAACCCATCCCTACCTCTCTGTATTCATAACCAGCATCAAACTAGAATGAGGAATTTTAACAGTCAGAATAAATAGGCATTTCTTTTCACAGTATAAATAACCAAAGCATCTTTTTCCTGTGCCATAACATCTAGTTCCTTAGATTTCCTTATCAGGCTAAATCTGAAGACACAATGCAGCCAGTCTGTCAATCTAGACTGTCCGATCTATCTAATGATAACATCCTCTCTGTTATAATGTATCAAAGAGAGACGAGATGTTTTTCAGCTACCTTCTCTTTCAATCCTCAACTAATATGAAAGAACATTGGAGTTTATGATGATGTTAGCAAATTCAAAAGATAAATTCTGACTTTATATTAAAGAAAAATGAGAAATACAACAAAAGAGTCTGCTGAAGAATCAATACCGAAATTTGACACTGATTTAGCAAGTGATCGTATTTCTCTAATTCAAAGGACTTTCGTTCGTAAGTTTGTATCCTATCAAGCATGCTCATATGGTGACAGAAATGAATGGTCAAATAACAGTTATTTTGTATCAGTATTTAAATAATAGACTTATATGGAAAACATTTCTCTCCTATCAAACTTTAAAACTGTTTGAATATTTATGAAATTTCACGGTAAGAACAGGCAACTCCTCTTTTAAAGCACGATTTTGATCTAGTTAGAGCCTTTCTCAAAATAATTATTTTCTTGTAGACATTTGTCTTGTACTGCTGGTACTCAAAGAATTCTCTTTCATTGTACGGGGAGGAGGACAATTAATAGAATAAAACTAAAATTCTAACCAAATATCATCATCCTCAAGCTTTAAGAAGAATTAAAATCAGAACCTTATGAATTTATATTTTCTTATGAAGGTATTTCTCTTTAGCTCAAACTAATACCAAAAGCATAACATTAATAAGCTATATGTTGTTACACATTCAACAATGCTTTTCTATAACTAATAAACCTGGGACTTGTTATCATGTGGAGAAGAAACACTAATGGAACCTATTGGGACAGACAGGACATTTATTACAAATATTATTATTGAAAGGCATGCCACACTTCTCAATCTGGACCGAGAGTTTGAAAAACAGACCTTTATCAACACTTCATTAGTAATTTGCTAGTCAATTTTCTCTTGTCTTCAGCTACTGATCTGAAAGTAGCAAATATCGATCTGTAGTCCTCAGAGCTTGTGAGATATGTCCTCAAAAAGGAAGAAAGTATCTCAGAAATAAAGCTGATATTATTTCCATGTATTACCTAACAAAAATAAGATAGATGTCAAAATAGATTTTCTCCATCATCCACTGCATTTTATTAAAATACAGTCCCTATCTTCAACATTCTCACCGCTGCAAGCACGTGAAGGTTCCTATATCACTTGCATGCAATGATAGAAATGAGTGTTTAAAGGGCTGTAGTTGTCTGAGGCTCAGATCTTGAGGACAAGTTATATAAACACCAAAACCTTTACAGAACTAATTTGAGTAGTTACATTCTTCCCTAGCTATTTTTCTGACAATACCAAGGAAGAGTGATTTCAGTGTGTTCTTACTTTTCATTCTCCCTCTGAACTTTTATCATGTGGGTGCTCATTGCAGTTGAACTACCAAGTTTTGCTCTTGCTTTTATAAAGCCTCTGAACATTGTCCTCATTCCATGCTAATGGGGTGTTAATTTTTCAGATACAACTTCTCTGATGCCATACTCACTGGGTATAGATTGCTTCAGGGACTCTTTGGATGTATATTCCTTTATCGAGTTAATGTCACCATTAGTTCTGATTGCCTCTTTAAGTGCCTTCTTGTGTTCTGCTCAGGGTATTACAGATTCTTATTGTTGTCTTCTTTTGGGTAATTTTACTTTAATGCTTTGTTTGTTTGCAGTCTCTCTGATTTGTACAGGAGCTTTTGCCTCAATTTTCCTTCAAAGTGGATTCCAGTTGTGTTATTAGGTGGAGTACAAAGTGGTTTTCCATCACTTCAGACAGTTTTATACTTGCTTAATGATGTTAGAGTTTCTGTTTCTGGAGATGTGACTTGACTTATTTAGTGGGGTTTTAGTTATGCACACTATTCAATGACTTTGTTGGCTGAATCTTTTCAATTCCCTTCTGTGTATTTGGTGTTTCTTGTAATATTATTCAGAGTTATGACCAGTTTCAGCTGTGTGATTTCATGGCTGAAGTCTGAAGAAAATTCTACTTATCAATAACTTCTCAACAGCTGATGAATTTCTTTATTTGTGTACAATATTAGGCCACAGAATTCACCAAATCCCCCCTAACAAATTCTGCTTTAATGTAATTTACCTGTACATGCATGAGTAAGTGTCATTTAATGGGAGTTGTATGTCAGACTAGAAAAGCTGCATTTCCCCTATCGCATGCAATTCCCTGGTTAGGAATCGCTTTACACATTTTAGTGTACTCATAGCAAACTGGGATCCATTATTTAAAACTCTGTGCTTTAGACCTCTGGGTTTGTTCATTCTTGAAGAACCAAGTGAGCTGAGACATTACAACTCCATCCTTCAAAAAGGAAAATATAACAATTTCAACACCTGACTACTAAATTTTCCTCCTGGATGCAGTATTAGACAGACAGAATTAAATTTAGCAGAATACTAAAAAAAACAAAGGACTATATAAGTAGCCCCATTGCAGACTATTTGGATTTTAGCAAAAGAATTTTTCACAGAATCCAAGATATTATGAAATAAAATGGCCTACTTTTACCACATGTTACCTTTGGCTTCATAAAGAAGGTTTGATTCATATCCCCAGGGTGGATGCTTCTGACATGGCCACCACCCTTCTTCTGCCACAAAGCTCAAACCAGCTCAAGCTGCCCTGTGACAATGTGATTTTGTTGCTCTAAAAGCTGCTTATTTTTTATCTGGTTTTATCTCAGCCCAGCTAATATGTATTAGTTTTCTAAATGTAAAAATACAGCGAGGGTAAAGCATGGTAGTTTTGCTTTGAGGGTAACTTCAAATACTATACCAGGTGATGTATCATATCACCTTTGGTAAAAAGAACAGCATTTACTGCTTTTTCTTCTTTAAAGGCATGAAGCCATGAGACTTGATAGCTGTGGAGATAAATTATTTCAGTTCTGAAATGCTTCAGTCAGAAAAGCTTCCCATAACCACATTTTAAAGATTATTTCCAGGGAAAAAGGAATTTGTCTTTGTTTATGTTTCTTCATGGCTCATAAACAAGTCTGAAGAGTTTTGTTTACTTTAAAGAGATGATTAGTAGAGTTTCCAATATCAGAGGCTGACTTAAAAATAAATAGAAATAGAATACTTAAAAAAAAAGCATAATTTTTATTTTCATTCAACATTGCAAGTCTTTGGAGGCATTTGAATCATGTTTTAAAGCGTGTTTTCAGTGACTGAAACTCCCTGAGGAAAAAGGCTGTTATGAAAAAAACATGGGATGACTGCTGTGGGGCTTCAGAGACATTCAACAGATGCCTTCATGAATGGGATTATTGTGTTATGGGAAGTATTGCTTGAAAGAGGCTTTGGAACTTGGACGTAAAACACAAAGCAGGTTTCACCTGCTCAGATTCAGAAGTTTCAGTATTAGATGTCTAAGTCAGGACAAGGCATCTTTAGTGCTACACTAGTCATTTACTTAGAGGAGAGTAAAAAATATTTCCAGGAGACATTCCCAAACCACTGTTTAGGATAGGTCAGATGAATCACCCTTCATATGTTTTTATCTATTGGCTATTAGGGGAAATTAGATTTATCTCCATCCCTAAGAATAAAGCAATAATCTAACTATCTTAATTAATGTTATGTGATTAGTCCTGAGATCCTTGAAGAACTTGGTTATTATCTTCATAACAAATCTCTGAACCACACCTTCAAGACAGTAATTATGAGATGTATTAATGCGTGTATCTGGGAATAAAATACTTCATGTTTAAACAACCCTTTGTAATTGTCAAAACAAAGAGAGTGCAATTGTGAAGACAGATCATGGCTCAATTTGTGTAAGTTTCATTTATGTTCTTGGGCACTCAAACTTACAGGTACAAAATTCTGTGATGATTCAGTGCTCTGCAATCAAGTACTGCAAGTAAAAGTAATTTTTTCTGTGCATCAGAAGTCACTAATTGTTCAATTACCTTGAAGACTTTGAAAGTATAGAGTAGGCTAGATTGCCTTCTGAATTTTCATCCTTTTAGTCTTGCAAAATTTGGAAGACACTTCCGCAACTGTCAAGAAGCACTTGCTTGCTTCTAGCAGCCAGAATATACCTAGAATTTCATGCTCTACACAGATTTGTCTGGCATGGTTTTGGAGATTTATGTTATGAAAACTCCACAAATTAATTCCCTGTATTATTTGATTGAGCAATGGATGATATCAATAGCAATATTGCCCTTGACTCAGGAACTAGCATAATTGTAACTCATCATTTGACATTTTTTATCATCTTATAATAAAGATAACACTCATTGTCTTCAAAAAAATCCTTGATTTAGATCTGTCTGTTTTAAGAAGTGGTCCTAAGAATGAAAAGATCTATTGGCATAAGCTTCCAGTAAACAAAGATGTGATCCTGCAGAAGCTTGAGTTCATTTGAAAAAGCACCTGCTGAAATCTCACAGCATCATGTATGACAAGATAGAAAATCCTACCTAGATAATACATCAATATGAATAAAAAAAAGCAGGTTGCTGAAATGCCAATGGTCTCATACCTTTAGGTGAAGTCTGGACAAATAAAAGGACTATTTTTATGATGTGTTTGTTCCCAGGTCCTTTGCATTCACATTAGGATACAAAATGTGCATTGGAGATATGAAGCCAAACAAGGGGGAAGTGCTAGGCTCGTTATTCCTACTGATGCTGTTGCAAAAGTGAGAGCTCTCCTGTAGCAAGAGCGGCCATTATTCACAGCCTTTGACCTTTTCCTCAGGTTCTGTACTAGGAAAAAGTGAGCTTTTCAGCGCTCCAGAGCAAACTGGGTAGCATCATAAACATTTTGTTACCCTTGACAGCACACTGATCTGGGCAACTACTTATCTTGCTTATGTCTACCGTTGATCCTGGCTGATAAGTAATTACAAAATCATTATTGTTGTAGCAGGAAGAAAGAAAAGACTTTTTCTTTGCAAAAGCAAGGGAGGTGGAGAAGACTAACAGCTACTGTAGTTGATATGTGTATGAATACATGTATACATAGTTATTTAGACCATTTGTGAGAGAAAGGAAAAAGTATGGAATTAAGTGCAGATGGTAATAGGTAGGGGTGATAAAGGGTTCTGCAAGGGCAGAGAAGCAGTGCCTTTGGCAAGGAATCGGGCAATGTTGCATGAAGAGAAATCACTGTTATAGTGGAAGAAATCTGCAGAAGAAAATAGCTCAGGGCAGATTTCACTGAATCACAAGAAAGAATATGGTGATGAATATTGACAGAGAAATTGTCCGCAGTCCTCACCTAATTCAAAGTTTCTCCTGTATAATTATAAATATAAATTGTTCTTCTTCTGTTTGTTTATCTCATAACTATATGACTCTCCACAAAATTGTATTTGCAATTTATCACTTTATTCCCAATGACTATTCTTAGAATACTTTCTAAATATCTTTTAATTAAAAGTTTTTAAATATTACTCCTTTATCTTAATATAGCTTTGCATTTACATTTCTAGGTAAAGAGATTTTGACAATTGTGTATAAACTATCCATGTAATTTTTTACGTGGTGATTATTAATATTTTCCCCAGATACCTTTCAACAAATTTTATTATTTGGTTTGAATAAAAAAGTGTATTTTTGCTACCAGTTTTTCTTCTATGTAATTCATTTGAAGCTTTAACAGGTTTTCATAGTTTATTTGTGTACTGGCCAAAGTAATGTGAGTAGGAAAGATTGTTCACCATATTTACATCTCAAGTATCTCTACCTTGTCGGAGTGCCTGATTATTCCCTTAGAGAGAAATGCTAATTATAAGTGATGGAGATTCCTCTATGCTTTTCAGAATATATCTATGGATAAAGTATTGGATTTTTATGGTTTATTTGATCTAGAATTGTGTTATTGATGTCAGTGCCTCCTAAAATATATTCCGCCACTTTCTGCCTGGTTAGTGTTCAAATCTCCCTTTCCTGTTACTTTTGCTTGTTCTGCAATTATTTTGAAGTTACTTTGGATTGAAGGTATTACATAATTTGATATTTACACATATTTTTTAATATTGTTCTCATATAAACTGAGATGCTGCAGTGTCTTCCTAGACATAATTCTCTCTAATTTATTAACAAAACAGTACTGTGGGGCCTGTGGGCCTTGGCTTTTGGTTTTTGTTTTTTCAATTGTGTTTTTTTTTCTTCAAAACTCATTCTCCTTTTGTCTCAACAGAAACAACAAAAAAGATGTCCTGTGGGAGTAAGGCTAAGATACAATAAGTTTTTGAAGTGGAACCTTCTGTGAAACTGCCCACTTGCCACTTTCACAGACCCTTTATGCTGGATATCTCAATATATGAATCTGATTTCGTCTTCAGGGAAAGAAGACTGCAAATTTGGCACCAAAGTCAACAGAACACAGAGCCTGTGTGTAGTGAAATAGCTTTTGAAACAATCTCATTTAATTATATTTAAATTTAATTTAGATAAAGTAATTGAATTTGTGGCATTTGCCAGGATCTTATTTCAGGTCTAAAGAAAGAAACACATGTATTTATTGTTTAAACCTAAATGGTTTTGTCATATGAATCTCTTTTAAAAACAATGTAGAAAAAAATGTCTTTGCATACAGCTACTGAGAGTAAAAGTTGGCTAAGCATATTAGAAATTTAATGTGCTTGTGGAATTCCAGAAATAAAGGATTTTAAAGTTCCTCTCATGGTCTGAAGTTAGTAATTACAAGCCCTGCATAAGATCAAATATAGTATGTTATATAGCAGTTCTTACATGAGGGACATATAACTTCATTTTTACATAAAATGTATATTGAAAAAAAATTATCAAATTGCAGAGAATACGTTGCATCCATTTATATTTTTTTCACAATTTCTAATTAAAGTACTTATTCCAAAGACACCTTATTCTTGAACTGAATTTGTTTAGTTGTGCTTTCTGGATATTACACTTCTTTTTACATAGTCCACTCGAGGCTTTAAGTAAATATCTTACTATTTGAAAGAATCCTTGGCTGTTTCTACAGACGAAAACTTCCAGTAGTTTGTGAAAATGATAAAGAATTTGTGTTCGTCTTTTCCAAATGATGAATTCTCTGTTCAATCATTTGTTATATGATGGCTATGATGACTATAAAGTTATTCACAGATTATTGATCCAAAAGTATTCATTAGGTGAGCTTTGCCAAATGGGTTTTACTGGGGATACTTTCTTTCAAATGCCCATTGACCATCCTTGAGATGCAATAGAAATGTATTTCCAGCATGCACTAGGTTATTGTCTGCTTCATTGCTAAGGTGCCTAAAAGACGTGAAAAACTAGTGGGAATCTATGGGCAAATCATTCCTCTCAGATGGTTGTAGTGAGAGCAATGTTAAATGTGTCTTGATTTCTTCAGGTATCACAGTGTTACCTGTGTCTTGAAGTGATTTGTTTGGGTGCTTATTTTTAGAAGTAAAGCAGACCCTGAAGGAAGGGATATGTCTATAGTTAGCCCTTCATGTTTGTGTTATTGTCTTTATAATTGCTCACTATCTCATAATGCCTACTCCTAATACAGGCTGATTTAGACTCTGGAAAATATCATCTGTGTTTATCTTTCATCAACAAAAGCATATCACTAGTGATGACTGCACCCCAGAATACAGTATTTCAGTGGTGCACATTGGTAGAACAGCATGATGGAATACAGAGAGTTTCAGGAAACTACAGGTGCTGTCTGCTGTACTTTGTGGAGAGCTGGAAAGATTTTTCTCCCATTTGACAATGACATGCATAAAATGTGTGGCAGCACAGCTTGAAAAAAGCTAGGTCATGCCCTTGCTCTGTATTTATCTCCACACAGTTCTTGAAGCCATTAATAAGGAGAGCACTGACAGAATTCCTGCTGAGTAGGCAGCTGTAGGCAGATCCCAACACAGTGAACTAAGCCGGACATTTAACACAGGGCTTAAAAGTTCTGGATATGTTTTGGCCATACCATTGGATACAGAAAGTGCAAACCCAGCTTTTCATAGTGGAATGGAAAAAACCTTCAAGCAGTTGAGGAACTGAGGAGGCTCCTGCCATGGTGGCTGTTTGTTTCCAAAGCACATTCATCACGATCACAAATGGGGATAAGCCAGTTTTAGTACTTCTTTCCTGCCTGTGACTAGTGGCATCGGACATTTTTTCATGACTCAAAAATTGATGTGCTCTTTAAAGTAGGACACGTTGTACACCTCTGAGTGATAATGCATATGTGATGGATCACCCTGTTAATTGATAGAATAGCTCAGCTGAGGAGTCAGTAGAGTCAAACTTCACATTAACCTCACTCTGGCTCAGGAATATCAAACACCTATCAAACCAGCAGAAGCCAGAGGTTGCCTAAGTAAAGTTGTAGAGCATGTTGAGATTATATCAGTGATTTGAACCCTATTACGCCTTAACCTGTCCTTGCCACGTCGTTTGTAAAATGTGCTGCTTCTTAAAATGAGTTCCTGTCACATTACCTAGCTTGAGTTTTCAGACAAAGACTAATACAGAAAGTATCAATATGGATGACAAGGAGCCATTTAATGATGAATATTCCATATCAGGAATGACATATAGTTCATCTTACCGAAATATTTCTGAAAGTATTAAAACTGACACATCCATAGCTCATATTAGAGGATGCTAATTTAGAACAAAGCTATCTATATCTGAAACATGGTTTTAAATAATACTAATTAAAATGTCTTAGGAACGTTATGCAACCTGAACTCAAAAATGCAAGCTTTGTTTTAAAAAATTAGGTATAGCAACGGTCCAGAGGCTATACAGATTAAAATAAAAATTAAAACTCCTCTCAGATCTGTTTGTAAAAATTATTAAAAAAATAGTTTGGATTTATTTGACACATTTATTCTATGCATTTCAAAATGTCATACTTGATGTCAGTAAATACAACAAATTTACAGATAATAATCCCCAAGATATGAGAGACTTGTCCAAACAAATCAATAAAAAATTTAGAAGCAGGGCTAAAAATTTCTGTCATACTAGCAATAATTTGATAATTGGGTCAAATGTACATTGGATCCTGACTTTAAAGGGACATGAAAAGTTAAATATAAATGCAGCAAGAAATTAATTCTTGCTGCTGTAGACTGTTAATGCCTTTTTAATTATTAATTTTTTTTTGTGGTAAATATTTTTTACATTATAGTTGACAAGGAACTATGCAGAGATTTCAAGAAACAAGCAACAGTTTGTACAGTCTTTTGTTACAAAATGTTCAAAATAATAATGATAAAGCTAATCCTAAATGGCCTCAGCCAAAAATTGAAATGTGAGTGGTTAATTTAAGAAGAGATTCAGAGGTTAAATTTTTCCTTTTCATCAAACTGCAATTTCAGACACTTTAAACATCATTACAAGTGTCCACTGGACTCTCTATGTTATTCTTTTTCTGATTCTTTATGTGTATGTAATTGCTTTTCATCTTCTTATTAACAGAACAATTTATGTTCCCACTCAGAGTTGGTCCCCATCTATGCCAGGATGAAATGTCCCTATTTTCTAAAATATTGTTCTGCCCATATGATAGTCTGACTTTGAGTTTTTAAACTGTGGTATGGAATTTGGCTTATCATTAAGAGTGTTCTACTGATGAGCTGTAAAAAATAATTACTATCTTGTTTCAATATAAAGCAAAAAAGAAGATTCCTGCTTCATCTTTAAAAATTATTAGTAGGCCAACTTGATGGGATTCTGGAAAGTAATCTTTCCATTTCTAGTGAGAAAAAAACTTTGTGNCCTGTTGCATAATCTAAAAAAACATAGCTAATCAGTAGGACAAAACTGAGTTTTATCATGGAATAAGATTTGGTTATATTAACTTAACTGGACATGAATTAAATTCTGTTTAATTTCAGATGGAAAAATAAACTCTTGTAGCTAATACTAAATCTGAGTAAGTAATGTAATGATAAAAAGACTGTTTCCCCCAAAATACACCAACTTCACAATAGCTGCTGACAACAACTTCATCTCATTCTTGGCAGAATTTTTTCTCTTAAAAGAATGTAAATAAAACATGTACACACACATTATATATGTGGAAAAATTATCTCCACTTGCATATACTAGGCAGAAGATGTGACTTTTCTTCTTCAGTATACTTTTTAAAAAGGAAAATAGGATAGAGGACTGTTGATAGAGGATGATGGATAAAAAGAGGAATGACCATAAAGCAGTGGCAAAATGAAGAAACTGTAAGCAAAATAGTTAAAAANNNNAAAAAAAAAAAAAAAAAACAGGAACCCCCAAAAACCTGTGGAAGGAGAAAATTGAAATGAAGAAAGGGAAGAGCTAAATCAGAGAAGAAAAATGCATCCTAGAGAAAAGTAAAAACAGAAAAAAAAATTGAATTTTAAATATGAAAGAAATTATGGAGTATTAAATTTAATAGGTGTTGAATTTCAACATTTGCACAATAAGTCTTTCATTGAAATGAGTATCAAGAAAAAAATGTCTGAAAAGAGGATCTGTTCTGAAAATCCATTGCTGTTCTCTGATTAGAAGTTTTGATTTTCAATCATCATAATGTTCTCACTAGTATCTATATTTTGGATAAAATGCTGGGTGGACTTCACATGTTACCAGAAACTATAAACTTATAGTTCAATTATATTTTAGGCCAAAGGAAATTTCAGTTTCAGAAGTATGAATTTTCAGCAAACAAGTTAAAAGAAATCAACAAAACCATATTTTTTAAATTAGAAAATGTGTTACAAAATGCATTTTAAAAAAGTAAGCTTTGTGTTTAAAAATTGAAGAATTTTAATGTTATACTCAAATATAGAAAGAAATCACACACAAGGAAAACTGTGTTATTTTTAAAGCAAGTATTACAGATATTTTCCAGGGATTGGCACTAGGCACAGTGCAATCCTGTCAAATGACTTGGAATGGAAAAGCAACCTCCTTTTGTAAAATCAATGCATTTTTAAGACATTTAAAACTCTTCTTGGGCATAAAGATAAAATGCAGGTGAAACTACACTGCTAAATGACATACTGGGTGGTGTAGAATTATATACTTATTTTTAGAACAGCACGATGTCTGTGATCTGCAAATTCACAGCCTCACTAAGTAAAAAACATTACACAGATGTTTAATATTCAAAAAGTATGTTATAACATTTTTTACTTGATTTCCTAACCTCATTGTTTTCTGCAATTCTGGAATATCAACACTTAATGAGTGATAGTGGTACTGACCTTGCTGTTGTGATTCCTGATGTTCAAATGGTCTCATGTTTTGCTTAAAGAGAGTATCTGTTTAGGTGAAACAAACACAGAGAGATTGGCAAAGAACTACTAAAAATGCCATAAAAATGTTCAACTTAACATTATCAGGAAAAGTGAACATAACAGATCACGAGAATAATAAGTTTGAAGTCTATTGAACTCTATAAGGTTTCAACTAATGTAAAATTCTGAGTGCTAAAAAAGAATTCCCACAGATGACTGAGAATCAAGGTAAGGAACTGGTAAAGAATACAAGAAAACAAAGGGTCATTTTAAAGATTAATTTATTTCCTTACACAAAATTTTCTATAAACTCAAGCTCATATTACATAATCTCTATCTAAAATGTACACAAATAACTACTCTCCGTCATGTTCTTGCAATATCTGTTTACCACACTGGAGTCAATGAGGTTATGTCAGGGACAGATCAGGTCTTGGGAGTATATCCAATTTGTCAGTGCTAGGGCAAATTCCTGGTTTAGAGTATTTAGATTAAGCTAAAATGTATGCCATCACTCATAAACCTTGTCTTGAGTACATACCCAATTTATCTGTGCTAGGGCAAGTTCTGGGATTACAGCATTTATATTAAACCTACAATGTACCTCATCACTCAGACAGACATATTCTCAAGGCACAATTCATCCTTCATAAAGCTTCCTCAGCTTCAGTGGGCTTACTGACTGTGAATGAATTTGGCCCAATGCTCTTACTAATGCAAATTTTAATAATCAATTGTCTTTTCAGAGGTAGCTGACAAAGTGACCTGTTATTCTCTCAGACTGATGTTGAATGATGTCACTTAGTAAGGCAGAATCAACTATTGTGCCCATCCAAAATCAGATCAACTTCTTGGACTAAAATAACTCCAATTAATAGCTCTAATCTAATAACCCCAATTTAAATAGTCTTGGAGATTATTTTCCAGTACCTCGTGATGAATTCCATTTTAAGACATGGAAAATGAAATATTATTATTTTTAATTCCAAATAAATGTAAATATTTATTGTATTGGTATGCTTGTCAAAAATAACAGTAACAATGAAACGCTAACAACAATTAAGGCCATGTTCACTTGAGCTCAGCTATTTTCTTAGCAAAGAACAAGGCAAGCAAACTAATGAATGAATTACCCCCTAAATAACTGGATTTTCTCGGCTTAAGCAGTATAGCAGTTTTCTAAGTTTAGAAACACTTAGAAGTCACCTTCTTGATATGCTTTATATAGCAGAAATAAATTTAACGCGGCAGCACCTTTTTTGTTGGTTGGTTTGTTTGTTGTTCTTTTGCTTTCCTTTTCAGAGCCTTATCAGTGTCACCTAGCAAGTGGACTCCCAGCCAGATGTAGAATGCAAGGTACTCCCTTACTTGGGTTGTGCTACATTTTCCTCATGCCTAGGAAGCGTTATTCTTGGAAAAAAAGCCTGCCATAAAAGCAACCACTACAGCTCAGATCAGACTCTTCCCCTTCCTTCCTTCCTTCCTTCCTTCCTTCCTTCCTTCCTTCCTTCCTTCCTTCCTTCCTTCCTTCTTTCCTTCCTTCCTTCCTCTTCTTTCCCTTACTCTCCCCCTCCAGCCTAACCCCCAGGCCCCCTCACCCCCTGGTCCCATTCAGCCCAGCCATGTCTTCCATCTTTCCTTCTCCCCTTCCCTACAGTTACCTGCTCAGGAGTCCTGTACCATACAATTCCCATTTGTGTAACACCAGCCGTGGGAGTGTTTGTGTGCAGTATAAACAACACCATATACATGACAGGTAATGTGACACAACACAACTTTCATGGATAGGTGCTTCATTTGATCCTTTCAGTAGTAAATGTTGAGATTAATGTCTTGGTTCTGGATATCTTGCTGCTTTCCCATTTTTGTGTCCAAACAGAATTTCCTGAATCATCCCTTGTTGACAGAATTCAGTAGGAAAACAAGGATACATAATAAGAATTTCTCTTACTTTATTTTCATGACTACTTGTTAGACATGGCCTTGTTAAGACAGTTGTTTGTTTTTTTTTATTTATTCAACCCACCCCCCCCCCTAAGGTGAATGGAAAGATAAGTAAAGAACACGATAGAAGCTAGAGTGCACCATTATGGCAGAGAAGTGCAAGAACTATGTATTTCTGGGAGAGTTCGCTGGGTGTGCAGAAACTATGTGACAGGAGGCAAGCCGTACATGTTTAGAACTTAGGGGCATAGCTCAAGGATATTTTTTTCTTTTAAACCATGAATGTGTTTGTTTAATTTTCATTCATACCATAAGGACACAGAATGTGTCATAGGAGATAAGCATATTTCAAGAATGCAAGCTTGAAGATAATTAAAGGTATATCTTGAAGCCTCAAATATCAGAAATTGAGTTCCCATGGATTTCTCCAAAAGTAGGATTGGAGAAGCATAACAAACAAGCTTTGCTTGCAGTGAATAAGTAAATAGTTGTAATTAAAGTTCAAGACACTGTAATTGTTTTGATGTATGAAAGCAGGGAGCCAAATCACGCAAGAAACAAAATATGGCTGAGGAGATTTAATGAGAGGCTTCTCAGTCATCTGAGAATCTATTATGTAAGGCAGGAATAAGTCAGTGAAGAATCACAGACTCGTTTAAAGATTGTTTATAAGAAATCAAGTCTGGAAAAGAAAAAAAAAGCAGAAACACTTGAAACAAAAAAAGAGGAATACTAATTGGGGAGAGTCAGAGGTGTGTAGGCACAGAGAATTTTTTTTTACTTAGCAGATTATCTAGCTTTTTGGTTTACAAATCTGTGAGCTCACAAGTCCAAAGTTGAAATGAAGCAACAAACTACAACCTGCATGCAACCTTGGAGAAATTTCTCTGAGTTTTGAGTAAGTTATATTAACCAATCCAGCACTATGAGTAGGTTACTCGGATAACCTCGTTACATTGTGATTAATAAAACACATTATGTCTTCCCATACAACTTATTTCTCATATCCTAGACCTTGAGAACCACGATAACTGTACTGGGTATAGCTGAGATGGAGTTAACTTTCTTTAGAGAAGCCCATATGTTTCTATGCCTTGCATTTGTGGCTAAAACACTGTTGAAAGCACACCAGTGTTTTGTTTACTGTTGAACAGTGCCTGCACAGCATCAAAGTTTTCTCTCCAACCCACCTCCCTCCCCCAAAGACCCATAGGCTGGGACTAGGCAAGAGGTTGGGATGGGACACAGCCAGGACAGCTGACCCCAACTGACCAAAGGGATATCGCATACCATATGACGTTGTGCTCAGCAATAGAAACTGAAGGAAAGGAGGAGGATGCGGGGACATTTTCAATTATGGCATTTGTCTTCCCACACAACGGTTACGCTAAGTCTCTGCTTTCCAAGAAGTGGCCAGACATCTCCTTGCTGACGGGAAGCAGTTTTTGCTTTGCTTCTGCATGTGGCTTTTGCTTTTTGTGTTAAACTGCCTGTATCTCAACCAACTTGTTTTTCTGTCTTATTTTGTCCCTCTGTCCTGTTGAGGAAGAGGACTGAAAGAGCAATTGGGTGCAGGTCTGGCAGCCAGCCAAGGTCAACTCACCACCACAACATTCACAATTCAATTCATAGGGAGAAAAAAATAGCTGTATATAACAAGAAAATAAATACTGGTCAACAACTATTTTAATTAATGAGTAAGAAGAGGATCAAAATTAGTACTTGCAAATGCCTAATAAAGTCTTTGACATAAATTAAACCATGAAGTATGAAAGTGTATACACAACCAGTTAGGGCAGATGAAGAAATTTTTGCAAAATCTGAACAAACAAAAATATATTCTAGAAAACAGATGGAGCTAGAGTAATTAAGGAACCACCAATAATTACTGTTGATTACTTTAAACTGAAGGGATATCAAAATGAAAGACAAACATGATAAGTAAATCAGTAAAAGAAAATTACAGTTTCTGGTAAACATTATTACATAAAACAAGAATTGTTCAGGGTCAGTAAAAAATGTAATACCTATATTATTAAGTCCTTGTGTGGTAAAAATATAAATCATATAGTAACATATCATTACACTCCATTTTGAGAATCCCTTTCCTGCAGGACTTTCAAAGTTATTTATTAGAAATAAAGGTGTTCCACTATAGTCAAAAGGAAACTACTATTTACAGTGAGAGGTTACAATTATCAACACCTTGCATTAAAGATGACATTTCTGCTCATGATTTGATGTTCAATGAGTTATTTACTCAAGATGCAGTCTTGAAAATAGTATATATCAACAGTAAAGCAATTGATTAGGTCTCTCCCCCCCAAAACAAATCACAATCATCACATTTTCCTCTATATTTTGAAAAGTACTAGAGGTGATGATAATTACTAACACGTACAGCGAAAAGAAAATCACTTGTAAAAAGGCAAGGAGTTGCTTCTGTTAAAAACTCATGAGATTTAATGTTTGTGAATTAACATGGAAGCCAGAAGCTAACATTTTATCCTGCTGGAAAACTCTGGGAGCAAAAAGAGTATAGTCATCACTCTTCATTTTAAGTTAAATATATAACCTCAGGGTAACAAGCAGGGATTACTGCTTGCCTGAGGAAAAAAAACACGAACAACCAACATGTTAAATGCTATCTCACCAATCACAAGACGGTACTGAAAATACCACTAAAAGCTGGAGAAGAAGCTGTGATTCTAGCTGTGGAATTTTAAGCGGAGAGAAAAAGAAAATTCTTGTCCTGTTCTGTAAGTGCATCAGGGAGAAGTAGAAAAAAAGCCCCCGAAGTGTAAGTTAGTGCATACATGGCATTTGATTTCCACAGAAAGATGTGAGAAGTTGAGTCTGAAAAAGTCCTAGTGGAAAATGAAAAGAGAAGAGGTAAACTATATTGTCGAAGAATTCAGAGTTATTAAGTAGAACTGATTTTTTCTTTATGCTCGTAAAGTCCCTGCTGAAAACCACTAAAGGAGGGAAAGGTTAAAAAAAAAAAAAGTGCCTTCAGCCTTATTAAAATGTTTGCATTCAAACTACTCAGCATTTACAGAAAACTTGAAACTTTGTTGTCATTAAGACAATATGTAAATACACCAGCTTAAATTTAGTCTCACTTTCTAACATACAGTAATTTGCATGAAATGACTTGGAAACCAGTTTGCTCAGAAGTCTTCTCAATAAGAAAGAAGCAAATTTTCCTGGTGAAAAGGAAGCATTACAAGTGAATAAAAGGATTGTGATTTCTCAGCCCTGCTGCCTTCATCCACAAAGGGGAGTGTGTGTGCCTACACGTATAAGGGTCTTTACATTTGTATGTCTGTATATATAACTCTCTCTGGACAGTTTTCTATCATATTCAGTATTTTTCTGGGTGTATAAAGATGAAGGGGTTTTTGTTTTGGGTTTTGGTTTTTGTTTGTTTTTTTTTTTTTTTGCCTTCAACTTTGGTTTTCCATGGAAGCTCTTCCTTTTCTGGTTTAAACTTACTTAGGTAAGTTATTAAAGGGAATCATCAACTCAGAACTACTGCAGCACACCAAACTAGGTACTGGAGCTATACTGTCTGGAAGCTTCAATGCATTCCTGATTTAATACTCTAAGTCTAGCAAACTATTGAACAGAAGTGAATTGGTGTCACTGCCATTCTCAAAGTCACCAATCAAAAGTACTTTACGTTAACAGAATCTTCCATGATTTTTAAAAATAATACATAACGGTAGATAAAACAGGTTTTAGGTACACAACTATTGTATCAAAAGCAAATTGTTCTTATTACACATAAAAATGCAAACAAAAAAATGATATAAGGTATTATACCCTCTATATTATATATTATCTCCTATATTCTTTGTAATGTGTTTTCATACCTGAAAAGATGGACTGTGGACAAAGACAGGGAGTTTTCAGCAGAGCTCCAAGGGTTAATTTGCTACAAGATTTAACACAGGCAATAAAACATTTTTAAAAATAAAACACTTTTTTTCCCTGCTGAAGTAAATTGTTCAAACTAAGGTGTTTCTTCAAGGTCACAGAAGTAAAAGCTTGCTTTTTTTGAGCCTTCATATATCTAAAGAGAAAATTCTGAGAAATTCCCTAAAGGAAATAATTACTTTGATAAACAACCTTTATTGAATATAGTTGGAGGAGTATTTCTTCAGGGTACATTGCATTTGAGGTATTTTTCAATGGAATTAATTAAAGCCATGTTCAAACCACCCTTCTTTATTTTCTAAGTAAGTCATTTGCTGTCCAGCACAAAATCAAATTGAGTGTAAAACAGAATCAATTTGCCTGACAGTGAAATCATGAAAAGTCATAATTAATTGAGAAACTTTAGTTTTATTTATCTTAGGTAAAGGACACCGTGGGCATGATGTACTAAATTGGGTAGGTAGCACATTTCTGGAAACCTTGTCTCATAGTTGAGATAAATCACAATGAAAAAGTTTTTTTCTAGTATCCTTGGACACTGTTGAAAAATATTTCTGTCCTTTTCTTGCATCCAGGGACAGAGCTATCACCATTTTCAGGCACTGTTTGGAGAGTCAGATGTCTATGCCCACATTAGGTGTAGCTTAACTACAAGCACTTGAAGGCCACCACCATGGTAGACAATACAATTTACATAATTCTATGAAGAACTGTCTCTGAATAATGGAGCTTTTCCAGCCTCGGCAGCTTGGGACTTCATAGTCAATGTAGTTCACTGTATCTGTGTGTGTATACATATACATATGTCCGTATACATATATTTATATGTATATATATTAGACATGGAATTTTAATTTAATATAATTGCTATTTTAATTCATATGTACAGATGTTAACAAAATATTAAGCATTATTTAAATATATTTATTTTCATGTATTTTGAATTTAAATATAAGCAAACTGAGGATGAGATACAGTGATTGATATAGCAATTAATAGATTAATTATTTGTAAATTTTAAGTCAGTTATTTCAAAATAGAGAAACTATTGTCCTCTCTATACATGTTGAAAGTATAAAATATTTCGACATCCAATGTAGTTTGTGTGTACTAACATTGTCTATAAATACAGTAAATGTGTACAAATCCTCGAAAATTCTTTCCTGAAAATAAGGTATTAACAGGTTAACCAAATCTGGCTGCATCATAGCATTCTTACTGCGATTTGGTTTGTGCTGACATGAAACCAATACGTCGGTCTCATACAACTTGAGATTTTTTTCTTGTGCACCAAAAATCAGGAAGGATTGGCTAAAAGTCTTTTTGGTTTGTGCTTAAAAGACAGGATTTACACAAGGACTTGCAGTGAAATTGTAAAGATAAGTAAATAATAAAATCATGGTGGTAAAAAAGAGAAAAAATAGTTTTCAAGAAATGGAAAAAAAGTGCTGGATAAAAACATTCAGTGAAAACTCTTACAATCTGGAATCGAACACTAAAACCCACTTTGCTAAAGTAAGAATTAGAATTAAAATAAATCTTGAGCAATTTTTTTGCATCGTACAACAAATGTTCTAATCTCATGCTCTGAAGTTTTTATTAGTTGTATGCAGAAATAATTTCTCTTTCTATTATGCATTTGACATCTAGTTTTGTAAAATGTTTCTAGTCTCTGAATTGCAGGATTTTGATCAGGGTTAGAAACAAGCTGATGAGGAAGGAATATTAGTGTGGCCAGTCATGATAAAAATGGGTTGCTTTTCTGGTTACTGTACATCATTTGCATATTTAAGGTCAAAAAGCTGAGACAGATGTGGGATGAGGAAGGCATTTTCCCCAGTTTAAGTCGTGAAGGCCCCCATTTTTTCCTCTGGAGCATGACATTGACCTTTCTTGTAAAAGAGTTCATATTTCCCCAAGGGTCTTGTAGTAAGGAGATGAAGGGCTTTCCCACAATATGTAAATAATTAATAGGTATTAAAGCTTGGACCTGAAATTTAGAGTCAAGAAAGAATCCCTTTGTGACAACAGCATATTTTGTCATTTTTGTCCTCGGGAATTCTGCCAAAATTTAGCTAATTTGAATGCCTTTGAAAAATCCCTGCTCATCCCATGTGCTGAGAATTGACATTTTACATTTCAGCAACTGTAACCTCTTAAGAGTTACATATTTCACTCATAGTAAAAAACCTGAATGGGATCTATTAATTTCAGAGCTTCTGGGGCTGTTTGAAACATGCAGATTATAAACAGGGAGCTTATATTATGGGGGGAGAGAGCTGCTGAAGGAATGAATCTGTTTCACCATCATGGGATAAGGAGACTGGGCAAGATAGAAGACAATTAGATAAGGAGCCTCAGGAAGGATATGGAAACCATTGGGGAATATTGGTAAGCTTTACTGGGCAAACAGGGTAAGAAGCACAGGTGTGGACTTTGGGAAAAGAAACAAGGACTTGAAAGATATGAGAAAATCCTGGTTACCACAGAACACAGACTGGAATGGGAATGTCATTCGAGCATGGTAGAAAGGTGCTTTCAAACAATCCTGGGTTGAACAGCCTGAAGTTGGAAGTATTCAAAGTCAGGATGGATGAGGCTTTGAGCAACCTTATCTAGTGAAAGATGACCCTGCCTGTGACACAGGGGCTGGACTAGATGATCTTTAAAGGTACCGTCCAACCCAAATCTTTCTGTGGTTCTATGATTCTATGAAGTGAGGAGTCTAGAACTGCTGAGGTGGGAAGAATGGACAGGGTGAGGAAAATTAAGAGGAAAGACAGATAGACAGCATCAACCTGGAGAAGGCTGGCAGATATAAAAAAAAATGTGAGTGAAAGGAAGTCAGTTTCTGCTTTTTTAAAAGTAAAATCCATAGTTCTTGAGTCTGGCTCTTTCTTGTGTATAGTAGGAAACTCACTGACACATGTGCCTCAGGAATGTGTGTTGGATGTCATTAGTTCTTATAAGATCATTCATTGGATGGGGTATGGAGTTGTGTGATAGTATTTAATACATTAGTTTCAGGGATCTAGAAGATCTAGAGACTGTGGTGATAGTTTCGAGAATTTAAATGATAGAATTTCACTCTTTTTAAAGTTTTTCCCTAGCTAGGGAGATTACAGCCACAGAGGCGTGTAAAACTGCATTTACATCCACTCAAAATATTTGTAAAGAAGGTGATTTTTAAGGTTGAAACATTACACACCTGAAAGTTAGAAAATGTCTGACTGTGAGTTGTCTATGCTTCATGTGACCTGACCTCCCTTCCACCTTTTTGGCAGTATGGTTTCCAATTAATCACAGTGACAGCCCAGGCAGGCACTTGTGCTCTCAAAGAAAGCTTGGGAGTTATAAAAAATGAAAGCAACTATAACCTCGGTTTCATAGCACGTACACTGTACAGCAAAAGCATTAAAGTTAGCGTTATATAGAGCAATACAAAATACTACAGGTGAAAAAAAGGAGAAGAATACAGATGTAGAAAATGCAGTTCTTTTAATTAACCACACACAACAGTCAGTAACCCCCCTCTCCTCTGCAATGTTGCTGCCAGCTTTGCATACCTGACTACAGTATGAGAACAGCTACCACATCTTGGAGGGCAAGGAAAGTGGCTACGGTGGTAATGACAGAGACTGCATTCAGTCCTTAGCACTAATTGAGGGCTGTGTTCAGTAATGGATTTGCTGTATTCCCATGCTCACAGCTTTTGTTTCATTAAGACAGCCAGAGTATAAACCTTTCGTAACCTGATGAGAGAAAAATGTTGGCTCTCATTTCTAGAAAGTGCTTAATCATGCACTAATTTTGAGTATGTGGTAAAGTTCTCTGAATTTAAATGCCTGCCCTGTGGAACTGAGTCTAAATAAGAGGACAGCTGAGAATGGAGGTACTTTTCCACACATTTCAAGGGCAATTAGACAACACACAGAGGTCCTATATAGGCATGCTTGACAATCATTCAAAGTAATAACATTTACCAACACTGCCACAAAAAAAATACTTCTCCATTCCTTCCTTCTAGTGGAATTAACCTCTCTTCATTTCAGATTTATAAAATCTAGTCATTTAGCACACATAATTCAAAAATACCTTTCTTGTCAGCAGAGAAGGACACCTCCAGGGAGAAACTGATCTGAATAAATGTATAAATAGCATCTTTATCTCTCGCCTGACTAAAAAGGAGCCCAGGTATTTGGCCTTGATAAGACACCTGGACTTCAGATGGCTAAAATAAGGTGACATGAACCCCATCTTTGATGTCCAAAAAGAAACAATCACCAAGTGTGGACTTACACTCTCCATATAGACTCTGTAAACTGACATAAAATCTATCAAATCTAGACCTGTAAATTTGGTATGTTGATACACAAATTGTTTGGCATGAATTCAGCTCAGCTTGAAATGATAAACTGGGTATGCTGGATCCCACAACCCTAAATTTTTACCTAATAAACACTATCTGCGTGGTAAGACTTGCTGTCGTACTGATAGTGAAGTACAGATAAAATAATCTGCTGTAAGAGTTACTGACTTTGGTCAACACAGGCAGTGATGTGTGGGTTTGCAATTCCTCCTGGCCACAGTTCAGTGATTTGTAGTGCTGTACATAGGGCCATGCAAAAATCCTGTCCACCTCTTCCTTCAGTTTTGTTGAATCACAGTGAAACATACACAAGGTATGTAACTGTCTACAAAAATTGTTTTAGCTCCTTGCAACTTGCCTACTTTTTATCTTTTTTTCTTCATTTCTTTTATTTCCTGCACTACCTCATTATTGCATCAGTTTGCCTCCCTGACACTGCTAAGCCATGAGTTACACGTTTAAAAGAACTTGATAGTTACTGCTTTAGTTGCATGAAGCTAATTTCAGCAGATAATAGCACTGAAGAAACTGTGAAAATGGCTCCCTAACTAGATCCCAGAGTGAGCAGAGGGAGAAAAGGGGTGTTTACAGGTAAAAATTGGTAGTATGGAAATGCTTGGGTGGTATCACTTTTTTTTTTGTTCTGGAGCTATGAGGGAAAAAAGAAGAAATACACATACCTACCATATAAATAAATCAGTCACTGAAAACAATGGCATATAGATAGTCTGAAAGACCTGGATGTTGAAATTAGCCCTTTCTGCCTCTTCTGTTTCTTGTTGTAATAACTTGAATTCATCAGTCATAAGTAGATTTCAGCATCTTTTATGTGAGTAGCACCATGAAACACAGAAAGAGGGAAAACTTTATTCAGGCCAACAGGTTTGTGTTTAATATAGCTTTTACATTTATTGCACTTATTCTCTTAGTTTGTGATTAAATGGTTATTAGAAAAAGAACAGAATAAAAACCTGTATTCATAGAAAATCAAACAAAACCAACAAATGTGTATCTGTGTGGATATAAATACCTAATTATATTTATAAGCCCTAGTTTATTAGAGACGGGATTGAATAAACATGCTGGATGAAGTGCTTTGTAATTTTGCATTAATTTTTGTAAGTCAGGACTCTGGCATATTAAACACTGTATAGAGATCTATAAAGGCATAGTAGTTTCCATTTAAAACAGTTAGTGATCTCAGTTTAATGTGAGAAATATCAGAAAACATAAAAAGTAAGGAATAAAGTAGAATGGGATAATTGCTGTAGTAATAACCACAGAGAGACAGAGTGTTTATCATCTACTACTACCTAAAAAAAAAACTATTCAGAAGACCTCATTCTTTCAAACAAATTAGTTCAGTAGTGCCAGTCATGAAAGATGGAAAATAGTAGCTTAACATGGTAGCTTTACACTAACAAGTATCAAAATCTTAAGAATGTACACATATACCTGGTTGTATTTTTGAATCCTTTACTTCTTGGGTATCGGAAAGAAATGTTGTAAGTCCAAAGCCATTTCTCCTGAAATACCCATATGCAGTGAATTTTCCTAATGAATGTCTCTGACCTTTTTTTTTTTTTAATTCACCTGAGTTTACCTCTCTGTAAAGCAATAATTTAATTTTTTTTTGATATGCAACTCTACAAATTCATTCAAGAATCCAAAAGATATCTATGAGTTGTCTTCCAAAGATAAATTCTTCTTTTCTGGAAACATCTGTGAAGAAAATATTCATTAATTGTTTTTTGTTTTATATGGAATTTTACATTAAAGGACGTTCTTGGAGATGATTAGACTTTACAGTCCATTAAAAAAAAAAAATAGAGTTTACAATGGTAATTCTCTGAAATCCAGAAGTTTGGGACTGAGTAACAAAGGATGATAATTTCATGTTAATGTCAAAAGTGAAAATCACACCTGAATGTATACATTTCTAATAGCATATAGGCAATTATTGTGTCTAATCTAATTAATTTTCTAGTACTTAGTCTTTGGTTTAAACAAATACATTTATATTACTGTATTTCTTGCACTTAATAAAAGCCAAGCCTATTAAGCCAGGTTTAATTAGTAGTATTCCATGTTCATGTAATTCTGAAAGTCAGAGGTAAATGAGAAGACACTCATCTGTCTTTCATTATTGTTTATCATATTTATTTTTCTTTGAATGTTATCAATGCTTTATAGTTCACTGTCAATAGGCTGCCTTTATTGGACTATTGTTCTTAGCCTTTATTGGACTATCGTTCCAAATTAGGAAGAAATTATTACCATGAAACCCCTCTGTTTTGGGAGACTGCAAAATCAGGAAGATTCAGGTCCTGACTGCAGTTCAAGCTTTCTGTTTTCTGCCTTAAATGAATCTGAAATTGGATTTGTCTTATGGTTTATGTATATTTACAGCAGTCCAACCCCTCCCAGCACTTTTTTTGATCCACTTATAAAATTTAAATAAAGCATGAGAAACAATCAACTGTTTTTTCTGTGCTCCAGGTATCCACTTTCAAAAAGCACTTTTATGCTACAAAAAATTACTCTTTATGTGTTTTGTGTCCAGTTCTTTCCCAGTTCTTATATTCAAGGAAGCATTCCCAAAAGTAAGGGAAAGGCTACACATTTGTTATCTGTGTTATACTGTTGTACTACATCTCCCTAAAAGTACGTAAGTAACAGTAAGAAACTTGCATAAGAGTAAGTACATGAGTCAGGATTACTCATCATAGCTGAAAAAAAAAAACCTGTTTGAAAGAAAATCTGATTTTACAAAACTTATCCTGTGCCTTTTATTTTTTATCTGTATAAAACTGTATAAGATTTTCAAATAAGACTGCAGAAATGTTTATTAATCAGCCTGCCCACAGCAATTATATCGCTGTCATCTGGGTGCACACTGTTGACAGGTGTCCTAACTTCATTCTTTTTGATGGCTGTATTTAAACTTGCATTTAGTTTGTTTGACATTTGAGTATTCTCCCAGTGCAAGATGTGTTGCAAAACTGTGCATATGATCAAACAGCCTAGGGATTCATTATGAAAGTCAGATATGCATTTATTAAATTTGAAGATAATGTGGTATCAGAGGCTTACATTGTCAACGTATCTAATCGATAGAAGAGGACAGAGACTAGGCAAAATGTGATAATATCAAAAAACTAATCTCAGTAGTTTAAAGAACAATGCTGTACACCATCTAACTTAGAAGGAAAATACTGTACACAGATCCTTATCTGCACAATAGGTTGTTTTTCCAATTAAACATTAAAAATAATCCAAAAGTTTCCATTGCAACACTGTATAATTTGTTAAGCAAACTCCATCCCATTCGATTGGGGTGCCTTTGCAGCTCTGTAGCATCGTAATCATCCATATGATACAGGCAATGCGTTCTAATGAGGCAGAGAAGGAGGGAAACATGTTACTTCTGAGAAACCAAAGCTACTTTCTAATCAGTAATTTAGACAAAGGCTGACTCATCATCGAGGAGGAACAGTACAGTCACATTTTAAGAGAAAACTGAGTGAATTTTTTCCTCGCATTTCCTTAACCAACAATACTAAACCTAGGAACAATACAGAATTATTGATAAAAATAACAGAATATAAAATACACTGTGGGCTTTTAAAATCAGAACAGGTCAAGTGAAAGATACATTAGTGTCTCAGAGTATGAACATTGAGTGCTGTGAGGAATATATCCTCCATCCTTTGACTTCAGCGGAAAAAAAAAGTCACATGCTTTTTCTTTTAAGATTATTTAAAATTGTTCGCAACTTAAAACATTGAGACTGTTTATGCCATATGCCTTAATCAAACCATGAAACATATCACCATTGGCTGATTGTATTTATAGAGTTTGAATTTATGTGGCAGGCTTTGTTAAACAAGTCATAGTAGCTGACTTTTATAAATGTTGTTACAGAATCATAGAATCATATATGTTGGAAGGGACCTTTAAGATCATCGAGTCCAACCGTTAACCTAACACTGCCAGGTCCACCACTAAACCATGTCCCTCAGAACCACATCTATGTGTCTTTTAAATACCGCCAGGGAGGGTGAATCAACCACTACCCTGGGCACCCTGTTCCCAGGTTTGATAACCCTTTCAGTGAAGACTTTCTTCTAATATACAATCTAAATCTCCCCTGGTACTACTTGAGGCTGTTTCCTCTTGTCTTATTGCTTGTTACTTGGGAGAAGAGACCAACACCCACCTCACAACAACCTCCTTACAGGTAGTTGTAGAGAGCAATAGGGTCTCCTCCCCTCATGCTTCTTTTCTCCAAGCTAAACAGCCCCAGTTCCCTCAGCTGCTCCTCGCAAGACCTGTTCTCTACACCCTTCACCAGCTTTGTTCCCCTTCTCTGGACATGCTCCAGCACCTCTATGACTTTCTTGTAGTGAGGGGCCAAAAACTGAACAAAGTATTTGAGGTGGGGCCTTACCAATGCTGAGTACAGCGAGACAATCACTTCCTTAGTCCTGCTGGCCACACTATTCCTGATACAAGACAGGATACCATTGGCCTTCTTGGCCACCTGAGCACACTGCTGGCTCATATTCAGCCAGCTGTCAACCAACACCCCCGGTCCTTTTCTGCTGGGCAGCTTTGCAGCCACTCTTCCCCAAGCCTGTCATGCTGCATGGGGTTGTTGTGACCCAATTGCAGGACCCGGCACTTTTGAGGGCCTGGAAGAACCATACTTCCACATATGGGGCCTCAACAATTTCTCTGAGCAACCTGTTCCAGTGCCTCATCACCCTCATAGTGAAAATTTTCTTCTTAATTTCTAACCTAAATATACTGTCTTCCCATTTGAAGCCTTTACCCGATCACTGAGGCCAGGCCCCACCCCTGGAAGTGTTCAAGGCCGGGTTAAATGGGGCTTTGAGTAACCTGGTCTAGTGGGAGGTAGCCCTGCCTATGGTAGGGGGTGTTGGGACTAGATGATCTTCATGGTCCCTTCCAACCTGAACCATTCTATGATTCTATGATCGCATTCATGCAAAACATGAATGATATAAACATATTTTATTTAACTGCTAATAAGAGAAGACTTATCCAATAGTTTGAGCACTCATATTAGTACTCCTTGAAACACAAGTAAACATAGGTGGAACCAAGTGTCATGTTTATATTGCAAAATGTGTTTTTTCCTATTATTTATATCATCTCTTTTTGAAATAAAATATTTGTCTTAAAGGTTGGGTCCTTTCTTTACAGAGGAGCTCTGAAAAATATTTATAGGAATAGCGACATCAGTCTGAATATCAGCAGATTTCATCTCTCTTTTGATCTTGCTAATCAGATAGGTCTTGTTTGTGAGCCTAGATATTAGCAGAAAGTTTTAGTCAGTTAGTGAGGAAATATAGCTATGACAACAGAACAAGTTCATTTTTCACTATACACTGACAAAGGTGGTCTTGTTGACATTGTTCTGCAAACCATGCCGTAATGGCAGAAACTGACATAATATGGCCAAGGGCACCACAGTATGATGTAAGATGACTAAAAGTTTTGACCATCAGGAAGATTTTTGATCAATCTTATGCAATGCCATGAATAACAGCAATGAATCTAAGAATCTAAAGAATATTCTTCAGAACAAGAACGTATTCTTCCTTTAATAAGCTGATATTCTAGCTCATATTACAATTTCTTTTCATGAGTATACAAGTAACAATTTAAGGAATGTGAAGTGCCACAATATCTTGCTAGAAACTGAAGGTCAGCAGCTTGGAATAAATACAAGACAAGACTTAAATCATGATTAAAAATTAATATTTATAATTCTATGAAACAATAGAAATACTTTCACGTTTTTATAGCAGCAGTAATTCCTTTAGGTACAAAATAAACAAAGCAACAAGAACTAGAGGGTGTTTTTAAGTCTAGCATCAGTATTTTCTACTACTAAGCAATAAAAGTATCATCAGTCAGGACACAGTACTGTTTTCTTGGACAAGTCAAAACACTGTATTACTGTGCTTTGCCAAAAACATTATTTTACTTTCGATAAAGCAGCTGTAAGTATTAAAAAACAACAACAACAACAACAACAAAGAAAAATTTGTGATGAACACTTAAAAATGAAAATATGATTAAAAGTTCCTTATTCATTCCTGTAGTTTATCTCCATCTTATTCAGACTTTTATTGTGTTTTTAAGAAGCATTCCCATTGGGATAAACATTCAATGCAAGTAATTAAAACAGTTATTGAGCTAGAGGTGGTTTCTTGGGAAGATTTAGGAGGCACAGCATTTCTTCTAACATGCTTAAGAACATGTTTGTTGTACAAGACTTAAACAGGGCACACATTCAGCTGGTGTTTTTTCCTTGTGATCTAATACCCAGACATATGATCTTTTACCATTTTTATATTAAACATGTCTTAGGATATAATAAAGGAAAACGCACAGGAATAATCATAAGAATCATTGGAATAGGCATAGGCTGTCTGTCAATATCAACTTTGTACTTCACATTTTCTTCCTGAAGGTATATAAAAGCAAGATAATTAAATCCACCCTGGAATTCACAGAGTCACTTGATTGTATCATCAGCTGCAGAGCTCAAAACATAGTCTGCCTGGTTTATCCTGCTCAAATGGTATTGAGATGAATAGATAATAGTGGAGACCTGGTCTGTAAATATACAAATACATTTGGAGAAAATTATAAGGTTCTACATGCTTGACAGGAAACAAGACTTTAACAAATCTCATAAAACACTGCAGTCAAGAGAGGCAGTGCTTAAGTCACCCTATAGGTTGATGTCAAGAAGATTAGAGTCAAAATAGTCAGAGAAGATAAAAGAAGCACAGTCATTAATTAAAAATAAAACCCAAACCCATAAATTATAGTAGTTAAAACATATTTTCTATTATCTTTAGTTGATCAGAATGAAGTTCTTCTTTGAAAATCTGTACATTGTGCAGACAAACTAGATTTCATCTCTTTTGTGTAAGACTGCCAACACTAATTTAGTTTTTATTTTCTTTTCATTAAAATCTATATAATATTTATTCCACCAGGATTTGAAGTTATTTTCCATTGACATTTTTTAATTTATAATGTTATATTTTTCTGTGGAAAACTTTGAATTTGCACTTCAATTAAAGACTGAAAAAATACAATCTTGGATTTTTTTTTTTCCCAAAGAAGACTTCTTTTCTAAAAATCTTTAAGTAAGCAGCTATTTCCCATTGCATTATTGAGAAAAAGAAGGATAAATTGCTATTTTGAAAAAGTGTGTGTCGTAAACAAAATTAAAACATAAGAATGCAAAATACAATTATGACATAAAAGTGATTAATAAAAGTTCAGTATTAAAACAAAGTATTCTATTAAGAAGTGAAATGGGGATTTATTATCTGCATGCTAATTAATTTTTATCTGTAATAATGTAAAACTTCTGAAATCAGAAGAACCAAGGTCAGATGAACAGTCTTCCAAAAATATAGTAGTTGTCTGTACTGAAGTTATTTGGATGAAATCGCTGCCAAACATCCTAATAAGAATTGCTCCATATACAATACTTCTTGTCTTGTGCAGTGGGGACTGATCATTTAACATAACTCCAGAAAAACATAAGAGTATAATTTATCAATTTCCACAGAATAGTGTCCTTGAAGGGTCTCATTACACCACTTGGTTTAACAGCACTTTAAATGGTGGGATTGAAGATGCCAGGTATTAGTGTCATTAAGGATGATCATTCTGTGGGTCAAGAAAAGGATATTAGAAATACGCCAAATGGGTAGATAAAAATCATTAGGCAAAGTGAAATAGTGAAATAATGAACAGTGAAGTAGAGGCTTAGCTTCCTCTGGTCAGGAGCAGCATAGCAAGTGTGCATTCAGGCTGGATTTTGAAGGTCATGTGCACGTTGTGGTAGGTTGACTCTACAGCTGCGGTAGGCTTTTGGCTATTGACCCACTGCTTCTTAGAGAAAAAAAAATTATCTAGTGCACAGGGCACGCAAACATCAGGAAGTAGCAACTTCAATTCAACAGTCCCAGGACTGTGCTTCAGTGGGTTTCAATACTTGATGGAATTTTCTGCCTAAATATTTCTGCCAAACTATAACTAGAATTGAATATCATAAGCTAGCCCTTTCATTTTTAAATAACCTATTGCTATGACGAAAGTATGTCATTCTATCTCAAGATGGGTACTAGGTGACACTTAGACATGGCTAAGGAGCCATGTCTAATGGCAAATCTATGTTTTTAGACATTTGCCTATGTCTAGGCAAATCTAAATTTTAAGGACTGTTTGTCCTGAGGGCATGTTTTAGCATTCCATCTTAAACCAAATGCACTAGATTAATAGAATCAGAGAATCATAGAATAGCCCAGGTTGGAAGGGACCTCAGAAGATCATCTGGTCCAACCTTTTATGGGAAAGAGAGCCTAGATGATCTAGCACCTTGTTCAATGACAAACTTTGAATAAAATTTCTTTGGTACAATTTTAGTAAGTTTAAGGCAGAAGAGATCACAGTTATGAGCTAGCCTGACTTTAGTCCAGAATCAAGGCCAAAATACTCCTCTGTAACAGTTCTTTCTTTAAATTTAGTAGGTATTCTTCACCTAGATTATTATTATTTTAATATTCATCATAACATAAGTTTTCAATTAAGAGGTCATTATGAGTTTACAATGCTCTTGTCTTTATCAACACACTCAGATTAAAGCACAATTCTTATTTTTCAGGCTTTTCACAAGATACTCCTGGAACAGGTTAGAAAAAAGTCTTTGCCCTTGTTTGAGAACACAACCAATTTTCTTTTCAGTAATTTTACTTTTTAGTTAAGTCTATTCTAACTAACTGCACTCTCTGAAATTAATGGCATATTTTTCAGACAGTGTCTGCTTCCAGAATGATAAGGCCCAATATTTATACTTAATACCATAGAATCGTATGCAGAGAGGTTCTTGCTTATACTTATTTCCCTAACAACCAAAGCCAGCTAACTTTGTTATTTGCCCCGTTGGAGGGCTGGAAGCAGAAAAGTGTAGAGGGGTCGCACCTGTTACCCAAAACTGACCAACAGACTATTCCATCCCATCTGCCTCTTGCTCAGTATAAAAGCTGAGGGAACAAAGGGGTCAAGCTCTCTTCTTCAATGGCCTGCGCCCAAGGAGGATTCTGTCTGTCCGTCTGCCTTTGGTCCCGATCCTGAATGCAGCTCCTGAATCCAGTTCCCGTCCATCACTGAGTCCAGCCTGGGACTTTCCCAGTACCTGCTGGTGACGTGATCGTCTCCTGGGAGCTTGATAATGGTTTTGTGTATATTATAGATATTTCATTATTTTCTTATTGACATTATTATCTTTTCCTTTTATTATTAATATTTAATTAAAGTAGTTTTAGTTTTCTTTTCAACCTGTAAGTCTCTCTGCCTTATATTATTTCCCTTCTCTTTCTGGGAAGGGAGAGAGGTTAAAAGAGAGCATGTGTCATTTGTTTAGTGGCCAGCCCAGCCTAAATGAGGACAGTCTTCAGTTTTCATTTTACTGAATGAATTTATTAACTTTGACAAATATTTTTCTTTGCATATATGTGTACTAAATATTTTCCTATAAATATGATTCTACTAATTTGATCCCATTTCTAACTACCCATAATTTAAAAAAAAAATTAACATTATTGGATTTTTGGATATGTTAATACAGTTCAGGTTCTCAAAACTAGTACTCTTTTCATTGCAAGGATCAGGGATGTAACTGAAATGAAATATACTGAGATGCAGAAGGATTGACAGGGTTAGCATTGAACTGTTTACTCCAGGATTTACAATAGCCCCTCATACTTTGAAATGTAAATGGCTGATCAGCTTTTGCATCCAAAGCTTGACTTGATCTGACAGGTGTTCTGAGAATTTTTCTGGTGGATCAGACTTTGTTCAAAATTAAGCCAGGAGGTGGTTATGTCTCTCATTTAACAGCTAAATGTCTAGAAAAGGAATGACATATAAATTCCCATATTCTTTCTCCTTAGAAAACTTCCTTTCTTCCACTCTAGATAAGAAAGAGTAACAAACAGTGTGTGTAAATAACCTAGAAGTTTGGGAGCAAGAACTACAATCCAGTTCCCATTACACTGAGATGTTACTGATTCAGTTTGGCGATAGGCATCCGAGCTAATAGAAAAAGAGAAGGAAAGAGCCACTGTCACATCATAAGGTTCAAATCCCATTAATGTAATGAGCCTAGGATTTGAAGGTGATTCTAATAGTTATATGGGGGCTAAACACATCGGATATTTGAAAAAAGGATTCAGAACATCCTTGGTGTAAGGCGCACTGCTAGTAACGTTGGTTACTGCAACACAGTGACTTGGATGCAGGTTCTGGAAGTCCTAAGGGTCTGAGTGAAGAAAACTGGGAGTGTGTCAGGGAAAGAATTTTAGCTTGTTTCACTAAATATCTGCTATCTGGCTACTATTTTCTGTTGAACTGGATAGAACCAGTCAGGCTTGTTTTGTTTTCAAGTCTAGCTTTTGTCTGATACAAATCACCTTTAGTCTTTCTGACTCAGACATGCAGTAGGCACTTGCTAACTATCCTATACTGTAAAAGATGGGGCAGCTCGGAGCAGGCAATGGGTAATGAAAATAGATAACTTGGAATCTTCCTCATGGTACATCCATAAAGTTGGATCTTATTAAGATTATCAAATTATAGTTAAAGAAAGTAAAATATTATCTTGGAAAAACATAAAATGAGAAAAAAAAATCATGCAAGCGTCTTGTCCAACTCTTTTTAAAAATATGATAGTTACTTATTTTAGAAAAAAAAAAAAAATTGGGGCAGCTAATTTTTGATGAAAAGCCTTTCTAGAATCTCATGATTTTCAAACTTTGCTGTATTGAGGCAAAGGCTTTTCTGCAGAAAACTGGCAATCTGAAAGCCTTTGTACCAAATTTAGTAGGATTGGGGGAAAAAAGATAGCTAAAATTTAACGGATTAGCATAATATTAGCCAGTTGATGTTAGTGTTGACATTAATATTAATGTTAATGAAACTGGCCTGCTACCGAAATCCATGCATATGTCTATTTGGTTTTAGATAAATATTACTATTATAACAGGGTTCATTTAGTTCTATATTTATTTTCTAAGCCCATAGCTAAACAGGGAAGACTGAGCTAATATTATTTTCTTTTTTCTTTTGTCTTTTTTCTTTTTTTTTCCCTTCATCTCCTCCCTTGTTTTAACGAGAAGTACTTCAAATTAACTTAGAGTATTCTAACCATAGTGTATTTTGTTATGGGAAGGTTAATGTTAGGAGAACACTCTGACTTGCACAGTTAAGAAAATGTCATTTGGCATGAGAGATTAGAAAAATTTCATCAACACAATCTAAAGAAAACATCCACCGCATGTCGGTGATGGATTACTCTTCCAATGCCAAGCAGAGTTCATTAGTTCTTGTGCCTTCAGGGCCTCATTCCAGGTTTGAGCTCTCACGTGACAATACAAATTAGGGATACACGGGGTTGTAATGACATATTCAGTCCTTGCTGTGCACAATAGCCATGCATCTGCAGCAAGTGGCAGAACGTTTTTCAGTTTGAGGAGGCTTTATGACGCACAGAAGGCATCCTGCAGCTAAGTCATTTGGCTGAACTGACAGCTACTGGTGACTGTATTGCTCTAATGCATGTTTGATCCTTCTAAACACAGTCTCCCATTAAGATACAAGGCAGTTTTAATTTTTCATCCAAGTGTTTATTAAATATATTTGGCCAAGTTGAGTGATGATTTACCTATACCTTTGCTGCTGCAGTTTGTTTCTTTGTTGTTAATTTTCTTGTGTGTGGTTTGGGGATTTTTTTCTTTTTTTTTTTTTTTTTATATTCTTGTTTTAATTTGTGCTGTAAGAGAGTCCAGCTGTTTTTGTAATTTCACCTAGGAAAAAAAAAGATACTTGGAGGTTTAGTGTTGTGTAATATATCTCCCTTTACTGGACTTTTCATGGCTTATGTACATGTTTAATTTTAAGGACTGATTGTAGACAGTCATTTTTACATAACACTTTCACAGGCTATAGGAGGGACATTTTATACAAGGAACGCTATTGATGATACCAGTATTTCTTAAAATACAGGTTGAAGACATCATTGTGTTCACTGTATCTTTGTAATCTAGCTCTTAAAAACCAAAAGTGTTTCTCAAATTGGCTAGTTTAAAAAACTGAGGGGTTTTATCCCATTTGTAGAGAAATGCAGTTTCTTGTTCTTCAAGGATGATTCTTTTCAGCTGTGTTCATTCACTTACACACACAAAAAAAATCTTAAAAAAGAACAAAGCCACAATCCAAGGCCACTTTCTTTTCAACAGAATTAGAATTTTAAAGAGTTAGAAAATGTGGCTGACAAAGTTAACTAATAGATAAACTATTTTCTAAACCTTCAATGCAAACATGGTGATTTTGAGGTGAATATGATCCCTGTTGGCACATGGATGGATGGATGCAAGGAAATATATTTGGCTCAGAAATATTTAATCAACTAAATTTGCTGTTGCAAAAAAACACCAAAAAAAAAATGCCTGAGGTAATCATGAGAACTAAGAAGTAGGAATCGATGTTTCTCTCCCACTGCTTTCACCTATCTTGAAAATAACCAGAACATTTTTAAAAGATTCTTTGTAATTTATATTCTCTGCTTTCATTCTTGAAGAAAAGTTATATTCCCACGACCTTTGAAACTGTGAAAGCTAGAAATATTTCTAAATTAAAATTGAGATTTGAAGTCCCAAGCACTGAAAATAGATAATTAAACTGAAAATTTTGAGATTATATAACATGAAGCGTAAACTTTCTAACACAGACAAACTGGGCTTTGCTAAAATTATTGTATACAAGGAACACATGAAATTATAAGAAGCTAGTAGTAAAAGAGTATATAGAAACCATAAAAAGGCGTTATTTTAGAAGAAAATTATATATTATGTACACATATTATTGTCATGTGTCTCAGAGTATAAGGCATTCAGTTGCTTATAATGTCATATTCATACTGCTAATAATTGCTGCCTCATATTCAGTAGGAAAATATTATCAGTTTATTTGTGGTTTAAACAGTTCATTCTTTTTCCTGAATCCTACACACTATTCTGTATAAAAATACAATTTTCTGAAATCTAAATAATTTCTACCTTGCAATGACTTCCCATACATCTCGAGGAAAGCTCCTTCCAACACCAATAAAATATCAAATCTTTTGTTCTGAAAGTAAAATAATGCTCGAAATAATAGAATATTCAGGCCTTTATAAAATTCTATCAGGAACAGTCCTTCTCTATGATCTGCCTAGACCTATCTTGGTATGGCCTTAGCCTTTTCCCTTAAAACACTACTATTTTCACAGATAGACTTGTATCACTTTTCTTTCATCCCACAATCAAGCAAAAACTGTCTACGACTTGAAAGTATTATATCCTGAAATTTAGCCCTCCAACCAACTTCCCTTTCTTATAGTAACGCTTTCAATTTCTTTCTGAACCAACCTTTCCAAGTCTCTGAATCAAGGCCTGAAAATGGATATATGAAACTATGGTTAGTGCAGTAGCCACAACCCATATAATCACCCCAAACATTAGCCAGATTAAAACATTCCCAGCAAAGAATAGTATACACGACAATCATAGAATCATAGAATTGTCTAGGTTGGAAAAGACCCTTGGGATCATCGAGTCCAACCATCTACCCTACTCTACAAAGTTCTCCCCTACACCATATCCCCCAACACCACATCTAAACAGCTCTTAAACACATCTAGGGATGGTGACTCAACCACCTCCCTGGGCAGCCTATTCCAATGCCCGACCACTCTTTCTGTGAAAAATTCTTTCCTAATGTTCAGTCTAAATCTACCCTGTTGGAGCTTGAAGCCATTCCCTCTTGTTCTGTCATTAATTACCTGTGAGAAGAGACCAGCACCAACCTCTCTACAGTGTCCTTTCAAATAGTTGTAGAGAGTGATGAGGTCTCCCCTCAGCCTCCTCTTCCTCAAACTAAACAGTCCCAGCAATGACTCGACTCGGGTAGGTTTTTTTTTCTTTAGCTATGTTTTCAGTTGCATGACAGGTTTGATATTGGTACAGTTGCAGTAAAAATGTTGCAGCCTGACCTGACAGTGCAGGGTTTCGGGACTCTCCTGGGCTTGTTTTGGCCTGAGTTGGATTCAAGGTTGTTCGGCTGTGATAGCAGTTACTTGGTATTCAGGTAATATTGCCCAAATTTGTTTTGGTGTGGTTTCGGTTTATAGTAATAATCAGTAGCTATTTTGCATAAAATCAGATTGTCTGCTCTAGAGTGAAATGTGGTAGGGAAAAGTGCAGACACAGGATAACACCAGGAGGTTCCAGTCTGTAAATGCAAACTGTAGTGGTCAAGCAATGATCGCTGCTGGTCAGCAACCTTGTAAACCAAGTAAAACCGATTTTAGAGATAAAAAAAAAAGAAGAGAAAAATGTATTAAATGGGAATCAATGAAAAGACAGATTGCAAAACCAGACTGTGCTGGGAAATAATAAAAATTATTTTCAGTGCCACAGAGACATTTTGAGTCAAAGATGTCACCAGCAAAGCGATTTGGGAGGGTCAGGAAAGAGAGGCTTAGAGCCAGACTCTCCTGTCTCCTGGACTGCTGCTACACAAAGCAGCATTTTGGGCAGGTGTAAATCATCATATCTATATGATTTTCTTTTTTTTTCTCCTACTTTCATCAGTGTAAGTTTGAAATCTAAATTTAAAATACAGAAGAAAGGAAGCAAGTTAAAGCGTCAAGTAAGAAAAGTGCAACTTGGACCAGAAAAGTGAGTCAATGATTCTCTCAGACTAAACTCTGTGATGTCTCACAAGATAGCCATGGCAAAATGTCCTAACTGCACAAATTGCTAGTTTAATGATGCTTAGTCACAGTTAATCTGTCAGGGCTTGTACACAAGGGAACATTAGATTTTCCTCTGTGGTGTTACATTTGTACTCTCTCCTAGTGACAGGTTTTTATTGAGTGGTAGAAAATTGTTAGTAGGATTGCAGTTGTTCAGTTTCTTCTTTAGCCTTTAGCTTTCACCTTGTTTCTCGAATTGTTCTGACTGGGCTTGCCATGGTTCATATTTGGTTGATTACAACATCTGGGACATTTTTACTTCTCACATGAAATACACTTTCCTTCTTTGATACTTTTGGTGTCTTTTTAAAGATTTAATTTTACAGGTATAAAGTGGTGATGAACACAGTTCAGACTTTGATTTAAATTTCCTCAAAGATCAGTATTAATTTTGGCTTCAACACAGTTCTAACCAAATAAAATGTTGAACTTTTTTTTTTTTCTGAAATAAAAAAATCAGGAGTTGATTAAAATTCTCAGGATCAGGATAGTCATCCAGATGAAAATAGTACTTGCTTGTAATTTTCTCTTATTTATGCACAACCAGTCAAGTTTGCCATGGTTTAAAATCAGGAATATATCATGATTTCTGCTTTAGTTGATGAAAGGAGCAAAATTTCTTAGATAACCTATATATAAAAAGCTATATCCCCACTCACACACACTTTAAAATAAATTAGTTTTAGGTATTTTATTCACATCTAAATCTTTGTTTGGTGCATTACTTCTTGGCCCAGCATCTCCCATCTTTTATCAATTGTTACCATGATAGCTTTTCCACCAGCAATCTGTGGCTGTAAATAGGCTTGCCCTGTAGTCTCCTCTAGCTACATTGCTGGGAAGCAAGAAAATTCGAAGTTTATGTTGCTTCATCCAACAATATCAAATCCTATACTACCCAGGTTCTCTCTTGTGGAATAGTTTAGTTTCTGAAATAATGGAATTTATTTCATTCTTCAGCTCCTGGTTTAGCAGGTCTCTGAACTCTCTCTCCAGCTGCTGGAATTACTTTGCCAGTGGAAACAGGCAGGAAACTTTACAGGTGGCTTGGAGTTACAGTGGGGACACCAATAAAGAACTATCCGGGACCCTTGATTACACAGAACTAGAGGTTTCCTCCAGATATTCGCTCTTCAAATTCATGTCAAATGGAAACTAATAGAAAGCAAAAGATGAGCTTCAACAGTTATGAATACTGAGCAAGATTTAAGAGACTGATTTTTGTAGGAGGGGTATCCTGCCTAGTGCAGCATTCAGCCTTATACCCTTTTGTGCCCTTTGACATTCAGTGCAAGGTATAAATATCACAAGAATAACCATTTTGCTAAGTAATTTCCTTTCCTCCATTAAAAGTGAGGAGAGAGAAACAGATGGCAGAAGATTTTTTTTCTCCTTTGTCTCTTAATTAGTGTTTCTATGTCATTGTCACTAACATAAAGATGATTCTAGGTTTCTATGTTCAGTATGAAAGTTTATGACAATTTCAAGAAAATTCACGCAGTAATTTCTTCATATTCTTAAAGACAGTTGTATTTTTCTTAAAAAAGAGCAATATATATTTTAAAAAGCATCTCTCCATAGTAGTAGTGGTAGTATTTTCAAGTGGTAAACCCCATTGTTCATCTTGCAAACAAGAGCAATATTTTCTATGTAAACTGCTGCAATCATAGTGACGTCACTATGATTCTACTGTAGTATTTCCATAGCAAGTGACTTTCAGAAAATTTTCCTCCTTGCCAAGTTTTATCAGATATGGGAGATATAGAGGTATCATGCACTGAAGAACACCCCACTGAAGTACATGCACATGTATATGCATAAAGGAAAAACAATATAACATTCAGAGTATGTATTTTGACAAAGGGACGAAAATATTTATTGCTCTAGGGAAAAAAAAGGAAAATAACATCTTATCAAAACATGCATTTAGAATCCAGTATATGCATGCATATATTGAAGAGAAAAAAAAAAAAGAGTTAGAGAAAAAGAAAAAAAAACCTCCTCTTTTGTCCTAATGATATATTTCAACCTTCAAAATTTTTCCTGTCTGATTTGGGAGAAAATTAAGAATTTTCCCTTTTTTTTAATGGAAAAATCTGGGAAATAAACATTTCTGCCACTGCAAAGCCGTACTTCTCTGATAAGATACTCTATTATAAATTCAGAGAGCTCTTTTCAAAAAACCCTACTACAACATAAATTAAACTTTTATCTACGACAGCGCAAGTGAGTAACCAGCAATCATGTGTTATGAGCACCCAGCTTTGCAATGCTGGAACTTTTACGATTTGTACCAAATGATTAAACTATACATTGGACTAGATAGTCATTACAAGTGAGATAATTTAGTCTTTCAGTTCTGATATTCAAGAGAAGAGAAGAGAACTAACTGACTGTCGAGTTGTTTATCAGACTGCAAGATTAAGACATAAATACTCTAGAAAAACTATTGACATTATGGTCAGAGCATACTGGAGACTCCACTTCAAATCCCTGTTCCAAACTGAGTTTCAAAGACATTTTTTTAAGTTATGTATTCCCCTCTTCAGGTGAGGTTGTGGATATCTAGTGAATACTAGAACAGAATATTTTCACAGAAGTTCATCTTGACTCTACAACCAATGTGCTAATCAAAATGTTTTGTGGTAAAAGACTTCCTGACTGTCTACTTATTTTTAAATGTATATATGTACAGTAAGGCAGTCCATGAGTGAGATATTGTCCTCAACATTGCAGAAAAAGGACTGTCAGAATAACGCAGCATGAAAATGTATAAAATTTCATACATGTTTTATTTAGACTGTCTTTTGTCTCTACTGTTGAAAACACAAGGACAGCAAACTCATTCCTTAGAATAAGCTACGGTATGCCTCCACCTTTTGCTGAGGAAAAAAGCAGGAATTATTCTGGTAGCTTTCTGCCATTATAGGGTTCCCCTTTGTTTGGGGAAAAATCCCACAGGAAAGGGAAAGTACTTTTATACCAGCTTTGTGTCAACAGATAAGCACAGCACTCCACAACTATGAGTTCTGGAACACTGTATTATCTAGTGCTATTCTTTTCAGGTGGTTAAAAAGAATATTTTTTTACAAATCTGGCATTGTGTCAAAGATAAATTTATAAGTAAGTTCTGTGGGTTTCTTTGTTTAAACCTATTAAAGATTAAGAGATTTAACATTACAGTATAAAAAGAGAACAACTTCTAACCACTACATACTTTCCCCTTCATTTGGTTTTGATGGTAGACATTAACAGAGGAAAACAGTGTTCTGACCATAGGCATACAATTTATTTTTATAATATTTTATATAATAATAATAATTATTATTATTATTATTAATGAAAGAAACAAGGTTGTATTTTCCTACCTGCTTATCCCCTTATAAATCAAACTCCTGCTTTTTAAAATAAAATTATTAGTCTCTTGGTATTTGTATTCATAGCAGATATGCTTCCAAGTCACTATAAAGCTATTGTTAGCTGTATGATTTAAAATGTAATAACAGGAAAACACTGGAACTCAGAGTGTGTTGTGCATGTGTTACAGAGAAGCAAATGACATTGGGTATAGCCCTCACAGTATCACCCTCACAGTAATGGAATTGACTGATTGCTTATTGTCATGCTCACAACTGCGCATAGAATGCAATTATCTATACAAAGCTTTGGGGATTTGAAGGTGCAAGCAGAATAAATAACATTTTTTTTATAGGAACAAGTCATAGAACTCACTGTTCTGACAAAAAGTTTTAGCACCCAGACTTAAAATTCACTTTCTAAGAGAAACGAGACCAAATAACTGTGCCTTGCTCTCTCACCTAAATAACAGGAAAAGAGGCAAGGAAAGGTTTCTTTAACAAACCCCACAAATATATTTGTATTGTTCACTGATTTTGGTATAGAGAGAGGAAAAGAAAGCGTTGAGAAAAAAGAAAGATAAACAAACACTGAAGTTAGTGGGTGTATTTCCATTGAATTGAGGCAAGCAACAGGAACTAAATCCCAGTAGAGACTTGTAAACTGCTAACATCCCCCCACCAGAATACAGATAAGTAATAATTAAATCCTTAAATCCCATATTTCCTGCAAGGAATTTACCCTGACCTTTAAGTAAAATTGATAGGATCTCTCTTCACTCTGAGAAATTTCAAGTCAACAGATCTGATTTCTCATTCTATTACAGTTTAATGTAAATTGTATAAACAATGCTAGAATCACAGTTCTGAGTAGTGCATGGTAGGAACATTGAACCCAGAGGCTACAGGTACTGTTGCTGCTAAAAAACTAGAAAAAAACCAAATGCCCCATACTAAAAATAAATTAATCAATATTTAGAGTATAGTGATAATGAGAAAAGCTGGTAGATTTAGAATATAGTAGGAAATATTTATTTTGCAATGAAAAAAATTTAATCATCAAGTTTTATTTTTGTTTTATCTTTTTTTCCTATCCTTGTATTCGCTATGTACTTAACATGTCTGTGTGTTTGACTGAGTTGGTATTTGGGGGTGGGGCTTGTTTTTTTGTTTGTTTTTGTTTATTTTTTTAATAGCTATATAAAGGAGAGAGAAGAAACAAGAGAAAAATAAGGACCAAATCAAATGAGTAGTTCCAGGGCTAGATTTCTAGATTTTCAAGTACACAGCTGCTTATTGTCCTCTGAAGTCTGGCATGGCAAAATGGAGCTTACAATAACCAAACAATCTGTTCATATGCACTTTATGCATGGAATTTCTGAATTATTTTTTTTCTTTCTTTGATGTATTCTCTTTCCATTTTAATAAATTAGCCAGGGTAAAATTTATTAGTTTGCATTTTATTTCCCCAAAACACAACTTTGTATCAACTGAAACAGTTAGTTTATTCATAGAATTATTATGAATAAGAGAAAACAATCATGCAACAAAATATACAAACAAAAAATCTAAACAAAATTCCTAAAGACGGTGAAAAATATAAATCTGAATTTATGCATTTGGTAAACATGCATTTGGTGAATAGATGTTATTGAGAGAAGAACTGGGAAAACTGTGCTATTTCAAACAGCTTTGGAATACCTCTTTTCTCTTTGTTCAATTCTGAAATAGCTTGTAGCAGTGAAGGGTCATGCGCATAATCATGATGTCTCCCTAGATGTCCAACAATCTGACAAGAGTAATTCTGTTTTGGATATTATTCTGACATTGAATCTAAATCCTTGTTAAAACTGGTCCAAATGTGAACAGAGCTGGTTTCTGTTCCTAGGTATAAGATATACCAGTAATTTCCACAGAGGTTACTTTGTAGGAGGAAGGAGGCAAGAATGATTTTTTATTCCTGTCCCTGGGTCTGGGTTAGACTTCATCACATAGAGTTTGGCCTTGTCACAGCAAGTATATGGATAAGTCATGATTTAACATGACATGAAAAGGTGCAATAAAGACACAGTGATACAACATAATTACAATGAAAATCATCAAAAGAACATTACATGTTCTGCAAACATCAATTTGTTTATATATAGCACCTAATCAGCTAAAAGCAGTTATTTCTAATTCTCCAGATTTCTTGACCATAGATAGCTGGAAGCCTGTTAAGTAGTGCTCTGAAAGTGCCAACAGCTGAGAACATCCAAATGGCTTGGACCTTTTCACACTTGCTAGTAGAATTTTAAATAACAGAGACCCTCAGATTTTTTTTTCTTTTGTGTTGTCTGTTTTATTTATTTATTTATCTATTTTGATAAATGCAGAATATGGACACCTGACCAACAGTATTAAGGATTCTATCGTGCATTTATTTTGATTTGATTTTTTCCTTTTTCTTCCCCTGTAACAATAACCAGACTGTTTTGAGCAGAGAAAAAAATGTGGGTTTTTTTTTAAAAAAGTAAGCTTCAAGCTTGACTTTCATATGAAGGCAGTTATAATCTTATTAGCAAAATATACATATACAATATATAATATTATTCCCTTAGCAATATGGTATATAAATCATCATTTTAATTGCATACATTTGGGTGTAATTATTTGATAATGTGAAGGTTTTGAAATGTTTTCTTACTTGGGCAATAAGAAAGCATAAAAATCACATTTGTTTCAATAACAAAGTATTTTTTTCTTCAGAAATATAGATGTATTTACAAGGACTCTCAATAAAATAAGTCTGTAAGTGGACGGTTTCATTTCTTGTTTTTCATAGCAAAACACACTGCTAACACACTGGAAGACAGTACTGCTGTGAAGACCATTAGAGTACTGCATTAGTAGCATACTGCAGGTGTTTAAGGAGAATTAGTTATTTAAGTGTTTTTTGCTTTGGGGATGGAAAGAATAAGAATGAGAGCTGTTTGAATTTAGAGAAGTAGTGTCCTTAAAATAAGGGTTCTTCACCTGGTGTGTGAGAGCCAATCAACAACCTGAGTCGAGATATTTGTCTTTATTTCAATTCTGCAAAATAGGGTGCTAGGCATCTGGCACAGCCAGCAGACCTTTTAGGAAACACATAGGGTCTTTTATACAAGAAGGTAATGAAGAAAAATCACACCAAAATAGCTGATTGGTTGCTTGTAATTATATAACAAAAACTCATTTGAGCATGTCCTAATTTCTGGCTGGCTCATTATACTAAAGTGGTCTTACATTTATATATAAAATCACCTCCTAGGGGTGTTATTTTTAGTATTAAAATTATCTAAGGTAACCAGAGGTTATACCTTTATCCTATCAGCTACCACTAAGTTACTGTTTAACTTTCTATTGTGTTGGAGTTGCACTTGGAACAATGACTAAATTCAAGATTGGATTATTTATGTTTAAGAGGTTTTTGGTTTAGGGACTTTCTATTCCCATTGCTGTGGTTTCAGAGCAGGCCATCATGGTTGCTCAGTTATTGTGGATTTTTAGCTCTTTTTGACATCAGGAAGAAAGATCACTGTGGCCCAATACCAGGAAAATAATTTCTGTCTTAAGAGTATCAGTTCAAATAAGTTATTTAAACTATCACATTCTGATTTTTATTTTTTTTTTATATAAGATTCTAGTGAAAGCCAAAAGTTTCTTTACTGGAAAAAGTTTGTTTTCATGACATCCATCGCCGGGGGGGGAAAAAGTTACTAAATATATAAAGTCAATGAGCTTCTTTTTGTGTGATGTGTAATTTAATATTGCTGATCAAGAAGGTCAGAAATGCTTCCGGTCAATACAATTTTTTACTACATATTCTGGGAGACCTTTTTAGCTTCTCACACATAGATTCTACTCTAAATTTTGCCAAATCTGGGTATGCAATGATGTGGAAAAGCACAGCCAAACTGTAGTGGGAAACACTTTTCAGCTTTTTACTTTCCTTTGTGGGTATTTTATATTAATTGGAGAAAAAATCTTTTTATAATACTGTTTTGGAGAAGGAGACATAAAAGTTATCATTTTACTACTGAGAAGTTTTACTGTTTATATATTGCATAGATATTGTCCAGTTTAACTATTCCAAGGTAATAATTACTGGAAAATTTCAGTAGTAGGAGTTCTTTAACTAGATTTAGTTAAATGCTTTGATGATGTCCTCCTGTTTACTTTGCATCCAAAATTGGCACTAGAGGTTTGCAACTGAGAATGGGAATAAAGGAATCCATCCAGCAACATCAGCCAATGTAGCGCTTAGCCATCTGTTTATGTTTACTACTTGACAAATGAGATCACCATTCTCTGTTTCAGGGAGAATAATCATATTTTTCTATACCTCACAAAGGTATGTGAAACAAGTCTGTATGGGTTTGTTTTGGTTTATATTAATTTGTCTAGATCTGGGTTCCCCAGTACTAGAAGGACGTTGGCTAACTGGAGCAACTTCAGCAGAAGACAGCAAATCCAGTGGAGAACCAAGATAATTAGGGGAAGAAACATAAGGCGTAGAAGGAGAGGCTGACAGCTGGGTTTGTTCAGTTTGGAGAAGGCTAAGAGGGGACTTTACTGCTTTCATCAGTAATCTAGTGGGAGGATATAGAGAAGGCCAAGCTAAACTCCTCTTGGAGGTGCACAAAGAAAGGGTGAAAAGCAAGGACACAAGTGCACCAAGAAAAAATCTAGTTGAATATTTAAAAATAACCAACCCAAACAAAACGACTAATGATCTAACATTGAAGTTAGCTAAGAAGTTGGACCAGGCTACCTCCAAGGGCCCTTATAACCAAAATTATTCTGTGAAATCTGTTTTAAAAATATGAAATATAACAGTACATACAGTACAAAGGCATCTCAGTGCTTGGGAAGTGTTTACGTCTGTTTAATAAATTACACTTTCTTTGCCTTGTACTGTTGAGACCACCAAGTAGTCCAAAAAGGGCATTTCTGAGTGTTTTTTGTACATAGGTTACACATATATAACTATTTGTTATATATCACAATTTGAAAATGGAGAAACCACAGCACTGACATAATTCTTTTTCAGTTCCTGATTTTCCAAGAGATTGAAAATTTCACATCTGTAATCACTATTCATTGTGAGCCTTGCTTCTAGAGCTAGATAATTTTTTTTTGTATATTTCAATATTTAATTGTGTTTAAACTGCTAATTCAGAAACTTATTCTACTACCAATGAGCTCTGGGCCTAGAAATATACAGATCATGGAAACATTCTATTTTAGGCTGTTGTACAAGTTATCTTGAAATTATCTCTACCACGTTACAATATAATTCAAGTACACTCTGAATTTCATAAATTTGTCAAAAAATAAATTTGTCAAAAAAGTTTTTGATAAATCTTCAAAAACAAATTTGAGGCTGATTCATGGAGAAATCTGTAAATAGAGCAATCCCACATTCCAGACATGTCTGGAAGTCCTTAAATTCTTGATATTATGAATACTCATTGAGACAACAAACAATGGCCTTCTTTTGCTATTCTACAATATTTTTTGTTTTGATAGATGACTGCTCACTTTCATTTTTACAACAGAGCAACTTAAAGTCCAAGACATAGGTTAAACCACCCATTTTTAATAGTTTTTAATAAGATATTCCAAGTAATGGGTACCACAATTTAATAGGTATGTATTCATTGCCATGTACACAATGTGGCTGAGACAACTTGCTCAGTTCTGTGAAGTTCTGAAAACCATTTTTAAAGGAAAATTGAATTAAAAAATAAATACATGATATAGACATAACAAAAAAATCTGTGTCAGCCAATAATCATAATTCAAAGAAAACAAACCCTCCCAATTTTTTTGATACTCGTGAAGAATGTGTTTTGCAAAATATCATGAAGATGCACAAATTGAGGAGGCTAATGACTAAGGAAAAGTATCTCTGAAAAGGAGATCTTCTCATGAACTCCAGTAAATAAAACAAACAATGTACCAAAAATGGTGATAATTTTGATGCTGTGTCTTGAGAAACAGTAATTTCCTTTAAAAAATCATGTTAAATTATTGAGAGAGAGATTTCAAAAGGGTCAAAGGACAGACACTTAGTTTCTGTTGAAAGGTGACAGGTTCTTTCACTCATTCTGTGGATTAAAAAATCAACACTTCTGGGAGAACTGGGTGAGAAACAATTAACTTGTAAAAGCTATGTAGAAACTAAGTTAAATCAGTATGGGTGAAAAATTACAAGTATATTCCCCTTAATAAATTACAGCAGCAAATAACCAACCTTTCTAAATTTGAACGACTACATTACCTAAAAAGATTTGAGATCCATTCTGTGTAGATCATTAACCTAGAACTAAGGTAGGAAATTGTGACTGTAGGAAGATCTGTATCATAAAGGAATTATCATAATTTGCAGGCAGGTAAATTAAAGGAAAAGGAGAAGGACAAGGAAAAGGAACACAAAAATGACAAAAGAACACTTGGCCAATACTTCTATACAATTTTCCAAACACGATACGGAAATTTAAAGAGATCTACATTTAATTTTTAAGTAAATTTGCACACTCTTATTCACCAGTGAGGCAAATTTTTTCATTCCCTTACCGTCTTTTCCTTTCTAACAACTGTTACTTAGATAACTCTCAAAGAGCTCTAGCTAACAGCTATGCGTCAACTCCTACTAGGCAATGGGTGAGAAAGTCAACAGCAGCAAATAAACCTCATGAACGAGAGACATTCAATGTGAAGGTCCCTGTGTTTGAAAATGTAGTGAAGTTATCGGTCATTGATGTGACCAAGAGCCCAGACAAAGAGGAAGGAAGATGAGAAAGATTTTTGTGGGTGGCCATGAAGGAGGTCCCTAAGTAAAGAAAACCAGCCATCAATTTATGTGTCATGAAAACTTCTGTCTTTTAAAATGAATGAGTGCACAACCAAGCTTCTAAGTATCTCTTTATACAGAAATGAAATTAATAAAGACTATTTCTGCTATAATGGGAACTGCTGAATCACCCAGATTGTCAGTTGTTATACACAGAAAAAATAAAAAAAAAATTCTCCATTGGCCCTGTCGCAGATGGAAGTATTTGACACAGTTATGATTAAGCAAGGATTCAAAATAAGTAAACAGCAGCTTAATTACAGATTCGAAGATGGCAGGATTCACACTAACTTACTATAAAGTATCCCAAATCAGTACATGTACACATGAACAAAAGCACAGATCTCAAATTATTGCATATGCATATAAACTTGTGCATACATACACACACATGGGGGTCTATAATTGTAGAGATCAAAGATCTCCTAATATTGCATGACTCTAGTGAGCCGGCGGGTATGCCTTTTTAACTCCTACGTACGCACGGACAAGAGCATTCACATCTATAAAGCACATAAACATGTAAGTGGAGAGGTGGATGAAAGAGAGGCTAGCCTATAGTTAAAATTTCCCTTTCAAATTAGAGTAAATACTCACAGTATATTGTCATTCTTCAGCGGGCGATAATTGAGGCTCCAGAAGTGTTGTCTTGCCCTGGCCTTCTAGTCCTCAAGGTGTCTGCCTGAGCAGTGTTTCAACTCAGGGGAGGTACTGGCTACAGCCCACTGCAATGCAGAAGAGCTCAAAGGGTCTTTACTAGAATTGTTACTTATAGCATCTGAGATAATTGACTTTCATCAGGTACTTTTCCACTCCAGCCCAGCTCGGACAATGGAATATTTTGGTACTTTCTACGGTTTTGTGAACCCATGACTTGCTAGAACTTGTGGTCCTGGTACCCCCCTCTTTGTGGCCACAATCTATATGTTGTCAGGAGTGACCGACTATAATTATCTTCAAATGGTAGGAGCCATGGGGACCAGACACACTGTTGTGTTCTTGGTCTGTTGCTCTCCACCTTTAATTTCTTTCATGTTAGACCATTGTGTTATGTTCTGGTCCAGTGTATTCTTACGCGGCCCAGGCGGGGAGGACATCACGCCAAGTACTGAGAAGCCTAAGGTGTCAGGGGGAGGCTGTACCACCACAGGCCCAAGCTTCTGACATCTGAGGATTCACCTGCCATGAATTGTAACTATTACTGATGTCAAAAGACCAAAATTTAAATGATCATTTAATGTTGTCTGACATGAAAGAAAACATAATTAAATTCTAAATGACTAATGTCACATTCTGTGAAATGATTACTGCCCGGATGGCAGCAATAACCCCCCAAAGAGATGCTGCATTTCACACAGAAAAAAGAGCTGGCAAATAAATCAGATGCATTTTTGTTCATATATTACATAAAAAAGCCCAACAAACCTAACCAAACCTTCTTTCTTTTTTGCATATTTTCTTCCTTTTTTTTTCCACAGCAAAAAAATTTTTAAAAGTATAGACCAGGAAATAGGCAAGAACATGTCTGTAGCCTTCCTGATATATTTAAAAATGAAGAACAAATGAAGAAATCAAGAGGACTCCTCATTGACATGGGAGGCCTCTGTAAGATAATGTAAGATCTTGGCTACCATTGCAGTATTTTTAAAAAAGTATGACAGTGTTCAGGACATATAAATATGAAAATTATGCCACACTGGTTAAGGACTTTGGTGTAAACTGAGCATTGGCACCCTTTGCTGTTTGTTAGAGTACAATTATACTGAACTCTTGTTGCTAATGCTCTGATTGTTTATCTGTAAGCCAAGCAACCAACAATAGACTAATTTTGAAACTGTTAATTTGTAGGCATCCAATATAACACCGGTTGGGCCATGTATTTAAAACCCTGAATAACCATCTCAAGAAAACCTGGAGGAAAAAGTAGGAAACCTTGATGGAAAAAATCCAAATATTCGAACATGCAGAATTTCTCAGGAATAGATGAATTTACATTAAATACAATAGAAATATTTGTTCCATGGGCTGAAAATGGTTATATGAAATATTTTACTTGTTACCGATTTCCTTTTTTAATAATGCTCTTTGATATTATTTTTGTTATCATGGACAAAAAGAAATAATTTGGGGTTAATGTAATGTAAGGTTATACTTGTGTTTTTAGATGGATTCAGTTATAACTGCTTGCATGACAGGATATCTTAAAACCAGAAATTTTTGTGTCACCATCATGACTTTTTGACCATTGTAGCTCTGCATCAGCATTTCAGCTCAATACATCTTAGTGATGACTTCAATTAGAGTTAATATGTCCTCATTATGCTTGGAACAAAGCTGTCACAGACAGTTTCTGATATACCAAGATTAAATTCCATCAAGCATTTTGCTTGATCTGGAAACTAGTATTCGTCTATGAAAAAAAAAAAAAAAGAATATTATGTTTGCAACAAAAATTCAGGATATAAAAATATTATGGTCCTGAGTTAGGAAAGAATCTGGAGAGAACATAAATCCATATGAACTCAAATGTTTGTTAGAATTTTTTTCTGAATGACCATCAGTTTATGATCAAGGAATAAAGAAATCAAATGCTAAATATAAATTTCAAAGTCTGTTCTGAGATGCCAAATCCAATAGACATTCTTAGAGCATTATTGATACGTACTGGATCAATGCTGCATTGCATAAGAAAGATTGAGGTACATACTCAGAAACACAAGGAAAAGTACCTTTTATATAGCAGTCTGTTGGTTGGAATATGGTGGTGTGGTTTCCACAGAAAAACTGGAAAGTATCCTCAAGAAGAATATATGATAATCTACTCTCTCCTCTGCTGGTTTCTGCCAGGTAAGCAAAGGTCCAAGAACAATTTCTGGAAGACTTATCTACTTACCAAACTATTTTATTAAAAAAAACTCGAAACATCACAATCATTTTACTTATGAAAACAAGCAAATTAAAATAAAAAAAACAAACAAACCAACTACCTTTACCATATCTTTAAAGGAAAGGCTGCAGGTGGTTGGGGCACACTGAAGAAATTATTGAGGGGTATGGTGCATTACAGATGTCTTCCCCAACCTAGAGCACTCATGTATTGGTCCACACAGAGTATGCACTGCTTTGCACGCAGCCTGCTCTGGATTCTGCTCTGAGGCTGGTTTCGGGCCTGTGAGCAGTGACATGCCCAGAGGGCTGACAAAGTCCTGGACAGCTCTCTAGGATGAAGTTTTGTAGACTTAATTCTGGGACATCAATATGTTTGTTGGCAAATATCAAGGAGATGTGTTAGTCCTGTACTGGATCTGGATGCTTTCCTACACCAAGAAAATATTAATATATTATGGAAGAACATGAATACTGACTTATCAGTGTCATAAGAAGACTCCACAGATAAGCAAGGAAAATAATATGGACTTCGCTGTTACAGTTGTCTTCCTTGACTACTCACTTGCATTAAATTAATCACATTCAGAGTTGCATCTGTCTTTAATTGTGACAACACTTGCAACCAAAAAACAGTAGTTTGTGAGCATTGCTCAACATAGAATCATAAAATAATTCAGTTTGGAAAAGACCTCTAAGATCATCCAGTCCACCTGTTAACACAGCACTGCCAAGTCCACCACTAAACCATGCCCGTAAGTGCCACATCTACACATCTTTTAAATATCTGCAGGGATGGTGACTCAACCACTACCCTGGGCAGTCTGTTCCAAGGCTTGACAACCCTTTCTGTGAAGACTTTTTTCCTAATATCCAATCTAAACCTCCCATGGTACAACTTGAGGCCATTTCCTCTTGTTCTATCACTTGTTACTTGGAAGAAGAGACCAAGACCACCTCACTACAACATCCTTTCGGGTAGTTGTAGAGAGCAATAAGGTCTCCCTTGAGCCTCCTTTTCTCCAGGCTGAACAGCCCCAGTTCCCTCAGCTGCTCCTCGCAAGACCTGTTCTCTACACCCTTCACCAGCTTTGTTCCCCTTCTCTGGACATGCTCCAGCACCTCTATGACTTTCTTGTAGTGAGGGGCCCAAAACTGAACACAGGATTCAAGGTGCAGTCCCACCAGAGCTGAGTACAGTGGGACGATCACTTCCCTAGTCCTGCTGGCCACACTATTCCTGATACAAGACAGGATACCATTGGCCTTCTTGGCCACCTGGGCACACTGCTGGCTCATATTCATCCAGCTGTCAACAAACACCCCCGGTCCTTTTCTGCTGGGCAGCTTTGCAGCCACTCTTCCCCAAGCCTGTCATGCTGCATGGGGTTGTTGTGACCCAATTGCAGGACCCGGCACTTGGCCTTGTTTAATCTCATACCAATTGCCTCAGCCCATCGATCCAGCCTGTCCAGATCCCTCTGTAGAGCCATCCTACCCTCAACCAGACCAACACTCCCACCCTAAAGAGAACCGGCCCCATTTTTGAGCACTGGGGAACACCACTTGTAACTGGCCACCGACTGGATTTAGCTGCATTCATCACAACTCTTTGGGCCTGGCCATCTAGCCAGTTTTTTACCCAGTGAAGAGTACACCCATCCAAGCCATGAGCAGTCAATTTCTCCAGGAGAATGCTGTGGGAACATAAAAATAGTCAGATTCTTTCTAAACAAATTATTAGTCAATATGCCATAGCTATGAAATGTATAACTTCACACTTTTCTGCCTTGAAATATCTGTTGCCTTCTGATTTTATTAATTTCTCTCTGGGTACTTGCTTAGGATTCATTTCTTTGGAAGTTAATCTTGCACGTATACATCCCAATGTATTTTAATCAAAATTCTAGTCTGTTATGTAAAAAGACTGTCCCCTATGTCAAACTCTGTAAATCAGAAACCAACTATATATTTTTATAGAAACAATTTATGCAAAACAGCTATTTGATCCATAATAATAGTCACATGAGAAAGAAACAACAGAAAAAGAGGCCTGAGAACACATGGCAGGAACTCAAATGTAACTACAATCAGCTTTTATTTGTAATACTTAGAAATATAAAATGTGCATTCACAAAAATAATCATAAAACAAAACATCCCAGGGTTCCACTAAATTTTATCCCATTCCTTTCTGAGGAACACAAAGATATGAAGAAAAAACTAATTAAAAACAGAAAAAGTGCGAAAAATCGTGTAAAATATAAATCATTTATTTGAAACATTCAATTGCTGACCCAGTCAGATTTATTTAAAGCAAAACACCACCTCCTGCATATCCAATTAATGGTTGCCATGGCAAATAAGGGTTCCCACTGCACTGCCTTATTGCAATATGCATGGCAATTGCAAGTATATCACTCAGAATATTTCCATAATGATATTAGCTGGTCTATCCAGCATCAGAAAATTAATTTTGTGAACCATCAGGTGTTCAATATTTATCCTTATAAAAATTAAATACAAACATTCACATATCACATGGAAATGGATTCCTTTATACATCACCATCCTACTTTCTCTCATTAAATATTTTCTTAGCAATTAGATTAGGATGGGAGACAGATTTTTTGTAAGTTTTCTGTATGAAATGGCTGTGATTTCTACAATATTTTAATTTTTGAATAACAGCTAGTTTTAAAATGTGTTCAGATAAAGTATAGTTTTGTGAAAAAAAAAATGTTTCATTAATGAGCCTCTACTGGCTTGTAAACGTGGTCCTCAGTGAAATACAACATCATTCTGTATGTTTTTTAAGGATTTTCTTGCAGGATAATGGCTAGATCAGGCAGACCTTAGCATTGCCAGATTTTGTATGAAATGAGCAGGGAGAGTTTGTTGCCCCTCAAAAACTACGTGTTAGTAAGGGAGCCATCTAGAGGAAAAGCAAGGACTACCCTGAACTTCTCTGCTTTGAACTCTTAGCGGTATTTTTAAACTGCTGTGATCCAGGGCTCAAAACTTTCCCTTCAGAAATATTTTAACAGTTTTCTTTTAAACAACACGTTGTGGTCATTGCTATAATCACTGTCTGACTCACTGTGAAGTTCAGCTTGGAGAGATAGCTGCCTCCAGGACACTGCTCTCTTCTCTAGGCTATAATCTCATCTTTTAGTGGGACTAATTTTCTATCCTTGTGAAGCTGGGTTGTGTGCTGAAACGAATGCTGAAAGTAATCCACTCCAAAGAGACCCAAAGAATAAGAGTAATCAAGAAACCCTCTGGTTCAGAGAGGTTGGGATCAAGGAGTTCAACCTTATGCCCATAGAACAGTTTCTGGGTTTCTGGACAGTCATAGTTTAAATCACTCAGTAATTCTGAGAGAAGGTACTGGATCTTTAAGCAATTTCTTGTCTTTGAAGTGAGGAGCTTACTTATAATATTATGGAATCGTGCTCCTTCTTCAGCTTAACCTTTCAGTGAAAATGCCTTTTCAGAAGAAACCTTCGTCTTTGAAATGACTTCAGTCTCCAACAACTGAATAAGGAATCTAATTAGGGAAAAAAATAGTAGAGTGATGTTGATAAAGAACTAAGTGTAGGAAAGAACTCTTGCTAAAGGACCAATAATGAAGTTGAAGGACTGATAAAGTTAGAGTTGGTAAAATTATTATTATTAATAGCACTACTACTAATAACAATAATGCTGCTATTTTGGCACTTTGCCTTTTCATAAATTTTAAGAAACAGCTGTCATCCATGTGTGTAGCAAACAGAAATCATGCAGTCTCTGAAGCCAAACTTCAGAGCAGGTTACTTTTACTCCTCTGAGAGTGTATTCTTATATCTAGATTCTGGTTTGTTTTGTTTTTTTCCTTGTTTTTTGTTGTTGTTCGGGGGCGGAGGGGTGTGGGTTGTTGGTTTTTTTTTCCCTCCTTATCCACAGGATCACTTTGGTAGGCAGCTTGAAGTGTAGTTTTACATGAGAAAATATGATCATAATCTTTTTTACACATCTAAGGCCAATACCATGGAAAAGTTCAAAATTAGGACAGAAACACTGAAACAATTCTCTTTGGTATGAAATACCTATTAATGGTAGTACAAAAAACTCATTAAATAATCATAATCTATTTACAGGGAAGAAACAAAGAGCTAATTAAAGACAAAGTAATATGATTTGATTTTTAGCTAGATTTTTTACTATACTTGGCATCTGTAAAAAAAGAATAAGCCAGTAAGCAAAATTAAGGTTCGCTGCACATATTCTGACTCACAGCACTGACCTTGAATGTAACAAAATCTGAAGCTGGCTGTAGGCAACAGAAGTAGCTGAAAAATCTGGAGTCATTCTCAGCATTTTCAACACAAAATTTTGCAATGCTTTTGATTTAGTCTTTTGGCACATACTGCAACCAATAGCTTCATTTAGCAATATCCAGCAGTTTGATGGATCAGATTGTTTTTTAAATGAATGAAACTAATTTTGCTTGCAGTAACTTCTACCACACCAGCTGTTATTGTTATCACTGCTGTCATTATCATCATTATCAGCATAACTATAATTACATTTAGAAAGATAAATCAAGGGAATGCAGCAGCAGAAAGACAGAGTGCCAGGACATGGAGCCGTCCTTTGTTTCTGAGTCTTAACAGCACTGCTCTAATGCAGTCTGCACAGTGGCAGTGGACTGCAGCAGGTTATTTATTGTCCTTTGATTATATTTGCTAAAATAAATGGTGATTTCTTCTCTTCCTCTCATGAAAGGTGTAAATAAACAACATGAAATTATCTGTTGATATTTTCTATACAAAGTCGAGAATCAGTTTTGATTATATGATAAGTAGCCTCATTGAATTTGCTTCTTTCATTAAAAAGGGAACACCTGCAACTCAGCAGATCCTCCTATTATTTCCATGTAATTTATCTAGGTAAATAGGTATTAAAAGCCAAATATAGAAATAGAAAAAGGCACTCTATTCTGCTGAATACTAATTGGCTACTTCTGAAGTACTAGATTCAGTAATATGCTCAGATGTCCATTTGAGTCTAGGTATCCATATAACACGATCAACCTATGCTGGCTTGGGGTGAAACTGAGGAAAGGGAAAGGAAGGCTAAAATATAGTTAGTATCATGTTCTGCTGTTTATCTCACATTCAATAAGTTTATGCATATAATCAACTGTCCATTTATAATTGGGCAATGTGAGAGTAGCTACAAAACCAAAACATCATTGAAATTCATATATCTGAACTCAGCTGTAAATGTCACTACAAATGTGAATTTAACACCACTTACAGTCTGACTCCCTGATTCCCCCTATCTCCACAGGAAACATGAACGTGAGTGTTTGCCACTAAAAAAAAAAGCACACAAAACATGAAATTCAGTCTCTTGACTAGGCTTCTTGTCTATGCTTTTTATTCTGAATATTAAAAGATTGGCTGAGTCAAAATTACTGCAATTCTGGAGGAATATTATCAGATCTTATATCAGTTTTGTAAGCTTCAAAAAATTCAGGCAAGTTCCTATATTTCCAATCATACAAAGTTCTACATTAAAGAAAAAATATTTCTAAAGGATATACTTAAATAATCTCCCTGCCACTTTATTAATAAAAAATCATATCTAATATTCAACTAACATTTCTTAAATACAATGGCAATTGTAGTATCCAATCAAAGCACCAAAATACTATGGAAGTACATGCTTCTTTCTAGAGACAGGACTAAATTTCTGGTTTAAGACATATTAAGATTTAGTGTGTCGTCTTTCATGAGTCTGAAGATCTAATCACCTATTCACTCCTTCAGGAATAAGAAGGTTATAAAGAGGCAGGCTATCTTCTAACATTGTCATCTTACATTCTCAGATTCAGATAGTTGAGACAACAGTAAAATTTATTTAAAGAGTAAGTTGTTTTGGGTCTGGAACAGTTGTTAGTTTTCTTCATGAACTCCAAGAGCAAGACAGAACTTGAAGATAAACTTTTTTCATAATAAATGGAGGTATTATTGAGTCAAAACATCTTTCATTATTCCTGTTAGGCTTCTCTTCGTGTCATAGCTTTGAGACTAAATATATTCCTTGCCTAGCACTCTGCAGTTCTATGATGTAAAATTTAGATGTAAAGTTTTAAAGTTATTTATTTACTTTTACATTTTAATGATTTTTTAATACTTACCCACATTCCCCCTAAAAAAGAGTGAACTTATTATGATAAAGTACAAACATTTCACTTATTTCATTTTAAATGTAAAAGTAATGGTTGTAGGAATGGAACATCAAGTTAACCACTGACAGCTATAAATATGCAGAAAGGTTGCCAAAAGTGTAACATAAGAATATTAATTAGAAAATTGAATAGCTTTTAGACTGGTGAAGTCTTTGCTTCTACAGATTGACAAAGCCACTGTTTAAGTGTTAAACAGTACAAATACTGAAAAAGACCACGCACATCTGATATTCATCTGAGAAACAGAAAATGTTTCTTATTTAATACCTGGGCTTTTATTTAGTAATGCATTTAATACAAATGTAATATATAAAGCGCTCAAGTGATAAACAGATTGAATTATATGTTTACACATATGTAACCATGTAACCATTGTTTAATGTTGCATTGTTGGCCCTAATTCTCTAGAAAATATAGATATTTAATGACCTGGCACACATCTGCTCTTCTCTTACTCACCCATGAAGAAACAGCTTTAAAAGCTGTCTTAAGTCTGTTCACAGAAGGATATTCAATGCAGTGATAGAGTATACTTGGATTGTGAGCCATTGCTGTATGAAACCTAGAGCTATCTATTACTATCTGTAGAGTAATAAATGAAAAATGCTCAAGTTTCTCTCATTGACTAGAAGAAAGTCCTCCTTCTGTTCTGTTTAATTTCTTCCTTGCCCTTTTTTGATTATCTCCTTACAGCCTTTAAGGCTTTTCCTGCTGTCAAAAATTAAAGTATACCATTATTTTTAACACTGGGGTGGGGGGGTGGGGAAGAAGTGACAGGAACTCCTGGGCATACTAATGTATTTTTCTCTTTTTCATTTAAGGCTTTTCAGGCCATTCCCTAAAATCAAATTTAGCTACATGAGTTCATACCTCACTAACATGAGGAATGTCTTCTACATGACTACAAGCCCTTTGCTGTGTGAATTGTCTGGTCTTCAGAGAACTCTTTTGAGGACCCCTTTCTGTACTTAGTTAATGAACTTACTGTTAATAGGCAGTTAAAAGTAATTTAAATATGAATTACAAATAATGCTAGTAAATCTGCTGAAAAGAACTAAAAGGTTTTCTTTAAAAATGAAAAAATAAAATCGATAGGAAGGTGACTGGCCTGAGTGGATCATCCATCTATTAACATCTGGATAATACCCCAAATGGGTCCATAAATTGATTTGCCAGCAATGACTTCCCAAAGTAATCTGATTGAATTCAAAGAGGGAAAAATTAAAATGAATGAAGGAAGAAGTGAACTATCTGTGTTTAATCTTCAGTTTCATCAGAAATCGATTAACTAGCTGACTTTGGGTCCAAAAGAATTAATTATACTCAGTCTCCGGTATAATTAACAACACTATGGACATCTCCCAAAATATTCATTAAACAGTCAGGAACAATATGAAATTCAAATTAAAATTGGAAAAGAGATTAAATAGAAGTAGTCATCTCTAAAAAGAATCATACTACATCTGAGATGAAATCATTTAAGCAATACAAAATATGGAAATACATTTTGTGTTACATTTAATTATCATTAATTCCTTCGCTGCAAGCTGGCAGCTATTTTAGGCTCATTACAAAGACTAAAATGGGCTGGAATTTTAATAGAAATCAATCCTCATTGGAATAATGGGAATATGATTCAAACTTACAGGAAGTTTAGTTCTAAAATCCAAGTTTTCTTTATAATTCTAAGTTTAACTGAGAAAATTTGCATTCTGAAGCACATATGCCATTAATGTTGTAAAAAACTAAGAAATAGGCACCTAGCTGGGAATGGAAGGAGGGAGAAAAGGGAGGAAAGAAGACATAGCTTAAATACATGTTTTGGAATCCTTATTTTCCAAATTTCCCAAACTTAGTATCTATATCCTCTGTAGCTGAATAATGCTGCTGAATAATTTGCCATATTGAATATATTTGCAGATTTCTGAATGTAAAGTTTATTTCAGCGACTGTAATTTTGCTTTTCTATATTTGGTACATTATTCTTCTGAATTTAAATACCATTTAGCCAGTAAACTAAAGCTTTTCTTGCTTTGGATTTTTTTCTTTTCTTTTTTTTTTTTAATTCAAGTATCATAAACACTCTCATTTTATCCCTTTCTGCAGAAAATAATTGCAACAGAGCAAAAGTAACATTATATTAAAAGTAAAACAACTTGGTTATTTTTATGTCTTACACCAATGGTTATGCAGAAGAAAATGCTCAAGAGCAAATCAGTTAGGAAACAAAACCCCATCTATGCATGTCATTAATTATCGAAATTAAGTCTTCTATTATTTTACAATTTTATTTTTAAATTACTTTTTCCTCAATACACAGAAGGCACCTGCTCTCAATTCTTGATTCCTTATGCAGATCTCATTTTTCTTACTATAGACACCTTCAATAAAGCTGTATATCAAAAAAAATGCATTTAGAGTAAAAAACCAGTTTTTTTTATAGTTTGGTGGAATATCATCATCCTGCATGTCATCTTTTCTCTTCTTTAAGTCTCTAGCAGGCTTGACTAAAGACTAATCCCCTGGCAGAATTTTCACACTGCATGCAACACTGATCTTTAGCTCAGAGGCCATTTTGGAAATATTCAACAATTTAAATTTGGTCTTGAACAAGTTTATGAGCTTTCAGGAATTTTTAAAAGACAGATTATCTGCATATGAATTTAGAAATGAAATTTTAAAACACTTATTTTTAAAATGTTGCTCTTTTATAATTCTTTTCCCGTATCCTAACCCTACAACCTATGCATTGCAGTCACAGAGTAGGGTAAAGGTTACAGTCTAGAAGAGAGGAAGAATGGACAGGATATTTCTGCAAACTAATTTGGGTACAATATTCTTTTTTTTTTTTTTTCAAATAGGTGATGGTAACAGTTTGAAGGAACTAGGCAGACAGAGGACACTGTGTAGGGCAAGTAAAGAAATTTGGCTAACTACAGGGCATGAGGGCAAAGCAGTTAATCCGTCTGCACTTCTTCAGTTCTTTTCACTGCAAGTGTTATATCTTCTTAGGCAGAACTTTTGTTTTAGCAGAGCTCTTTTTTTCATCACAGGTCAGAGGCTCCAGAAAGACAGGAAAAAGTAGGACTCCACCAGGGATTTTCAAGCGAGCTCAGGTTGTAAGGTATACTGAGACCAAAAGCCCAATCAACAACAGAGAAGAAAAATGTCATTTGAAGATAGGTAAAAGCCAAGGGGTTGTCAAGGCATGAAGCACTCCATTAGAAAGGAACAAAAATGCAACCAGGGCCACAGCCTTGAACCTCATGAAAACTTTTCTCTCATTCTCCATTCTGGACCTGAAAGGAAAAGGCCTGTCTAAATGTCTGAGTGAAGAAAACAATTATTTTCCTACAGTCTAGCTCAGCCCACGCTGTGAGCTAGCCAAGCATAAATCAGTTCTGACTGAGATGTGTACTGGGCCTGACTGAGGGTCCCTCAGGCTTTTCAGTCAGTGCAACATCCCTCAGCTATACAGAGTAAGCCATTACATACAATCATTACATATGTGGGTGATTAGCCAATTTTTCCTCCAGCTTGGGGCAGTTTAGAGACAGACTAAAGACTGTTGCTCACCTTTGGATTTAAGTCACCTGTAATGAGGTTTATGAGGATGCCACCAAGGCTTAGCAGCAGTGGTCGACAAGTCAGGGTGTCTCCCAGAGACATCCAGAGTCCTCTTCTATCTCAGAAGAACTCCACGTTAGCTGCATCCATAGGCCCTTAGAGTCATGGTGAATTAATGATGAGGCTCATGGACAGGTGCATGGACCACACGACAGGGCTTGATGGTGGGTAGGGCTCCTTACTTACTCTAGTGGAACTGCATTTTGGTGACTCATGTCCTTTTGCTTACTGCTAGCAACGAACAATTATTTTCTGGTTGTAAATGTGGTCATCTAACTTTCTTGAATAAATCTAGCATCAGAGCATCAGGTTGTGCTTATGCACAGTAAAAAACACATGTCAAGGTGCAATTGCACCATTTCCCTTTTAAATTTAATATACTTTGAAATATTAATTGAGAAGCTTGATTTTTAAGGAAATGTCAATTTTATGAGCTGCTGTAAAACGACTAACCTTTGTCAATAGCACTGTAATTGCAGCTTGTAGCAGCCTGCTGAGGACAGCTTTAAATTAGGAACAATAGGGAAGAGAGCTAACAATCCACAGAAAGTGAGAAAAGGATGGATGGTGTGGAAACCAAATTATGTAGTACAAGAACAAGAAAGACCTCAGAAATGACAGAAGAGGAGTGAAACCGGCCCACCTCGTGTATGTACATGAGTGCATGCAGCCTGGGAAACAAGTTAGAGAAAGTAGAGCTGTATGTGCAGTCACAAAACTGGGATATTGCTGGGTTAGCTTTGACACAGTGGGACAGTTCGCACGACTGAAGTAATTCCTTATAAATCATGTGATCAGGGTGATAAAGCGGGCAAAGTCTTCTTTAAACAACCCACGGAAGTCCTTGTACTACAGATCATGGTTCTCACAGTGGCCTGTAACCTTTCTGCCAGCTCCTGGAAGGGATGGCAAGGAGGGACCCAAATATATTGGCTGCAGGTGTCCAGGTGTTGGCAGCGGGGGGGCTGCAGCAGTGGCCTCTGAATTAAGAGACCAGAGGCTGCCCAATGCTGGACACAGTTGTATCCACCTGGCTCAAGTGGTCCCACTGCATGACATAGCTGAGTCCCTCATTCAAGGTGGTTGAGCCTCTGGAAAGCATATTTAAGAACGAGCAAATGCCACATGGGGCAACAAGAAGAGCTTCAACCACAACATCTGCAGTAAAAAAATAAACAAGAAAAATGTAGGAGTGCTACCAGATGAGGCAAGTGATTTAGTGACTGCAGACAGATAAGGCTGGGGATCTCAGTTTCTTCTTTGCCCCAGTCTTCCCTTGCAATATCTCCTAGGCCTCTGTGATTAGTGAAAAGGTTCAACGATGAGAACCAGCAGTGGATAAAGACTGAGTTAGGGATTAATGTAGAGAACTTGACCCATATATGTTCATGGGACATGATGGGCTGCAGCAAAGTGTTATGAGAGCTGGATGTTCCTAATTATCTTAGAAAGCAAAGAAGATCTCTGACAACTTAAAATGCAAAGATGTTGCTCCTGTCTTCAGAGAAGTCTAAATGGATGACCTGGGTAACTACAGGCCATCCAGCCTGATTGTGGTCCCTAGGAAAAGACAAATAGTGAGTCTTTCTGGAACATATTTCTGGGTACTTGAAGGGGAAGGTGACTGGAAACTGACAGCACGGATTGAAAATGCTAAATCATGTCTGACAAACTTGATTGCATGATAAAATGGCTAGATTTGTGGGTGAGGGGAGAGCAGTAAATGTCATTTATTTCAGCTTTAGCAAGGTGTTCAACACTGTCTTACACAAAATTCTGATATACTAGCTGGGGTGATACAGTCTGGAAGGGGGGGACAATGAAATGATTAAAAAAATGGTTGGATTCCTGGGCTCCAAAGGTTACAGTTAACAGGTTGTGCTCTACCTGGAGGCTGGTAACAAAGGGAGTACCCTAGGGTTGCATCCTTGGACCTGTCCTGTTTAACATCCTTATCAATTACCTGTAAAAGACAATGAGGTACTTGCTCATAGTTTGCAGATGACACCAAGCTAGGGGGACCAGACAACATGTTTGAGGGCAGAGCTTCTGCTCAAGGACCTAGGCAGCAAACACCTTATGAAAATCTACAACAGCAAATGCCATGTCCTGCACCTGGGATTGGGGGACCTCTGAGAACAGTAGAGGCTGGGGACAAACAAATGGGGATCAGCTCTGTGGAAGAGGCCCTGGGGGGGTCTGGTATACAGTAAGATGACCATGAGCCAGTTGTGTGCCCTGACATCAAAGAAGGCAAATGGAACCTTGGGACCTATTGCCAGAAACACAGCCAGAAGATCCAGGGAAGGAGGGAAGGGATTTTCCCCCTCCAGAAAGCATTTGTTAGTCCTCATCTGCAATACTGTGTCCAGTTTTCAGCCTCAAAATAGAGAAAACACTTTGACAAACTGAAGCAAGTTCAGCAGAGGGATCAAAGACAGTCAGGGCTGTAGCATTTGAGCTGTGAGGAGAGCCTGAGGGACCAAGCTTGATTCAGCCTGGTGAAGAGATGACTTTGGGGGCACCAAACAGCAGCTCCCCAGTGCCTGCAGGGAAGTTATCAAGAAGATGGAGACAGTAGTCTATACATGTTTTACAGGAGTTCATGGTAGGAGGACAAGAGACATAAATTAAAAAAAAAAAAAAAGCAGTTGGATATAAGGAGAGCCTTTTTCTTCAGGTGGAGAGTTGGGCAGGGGAGCAGATTACCCAGAGAGGTTCTGCATCTTCTGTTGTTGGAGACTTTTAAGACTTGGCTGGATAAAGTCCTGAGCAACCTGGTCTGACCTCAAAGCTGACTCTACTGTGAGCAGGAGGCTGGACTAGAGACCTCCTGACCTTCCTTCCAGCCTGAATTTTGTTATGATTGTATCACCCTAAATGCAGGAGAACATACTCAGCCAAGTTACAGGAAGATGAAGTATGACTAATATAATAAATACAAAGACTACCATCCTTCTGTACATCTGAATTAATCTTCCTGAGAGAGCCAGAGCAATAGGTTTACCACTTCCTGTTTCTGTGAATACAAATTCTCTGTCTCAGCAATTATCCAGTAATGTGAATGAGTTATGAAATGATACAGGGACATAGACAAGAACTTTGTGGGATTCATCTGTGGTTCAGCATTGAGAGCAGAAGAACCTGAGATTCCCATATTCCATGTACAAAACAGAGACAGTAAGTGTATGTTTGCTTGTATTCCAACTTTAAGATCTGCTTAGAAGAGCTTTTTAGAGATGAATGCATTCCTTTAGTGAACTGGAAAAATTGTGGTCAAGTGATTGTTACATTCTTTGATGGTATTGTAACACATAGAGAGTAGATCTCAGGTGAAAGAGTGTTTTGGGATCCAGATGAAAGTTTTATCCTTCTAAGAAACTGTCAAGGCTGTAAATTACAGCAAAATGAGTGGTTACCAACCTCCTATTGAATTACAAGTTCAGACATTTTTACTATAAAGATATTAGTGCAAACAGCAATTTCCTCCACTTTGCTTACTATTAGTATTAGGACTTCTTCTACCTGTGAAAATAATCTGCTGACATTTACAAGAATCCTGTAATTTAAGCACTTTGGACATTCAGGGGGCAGGAAATTGCAGCATCAAGTCTGTCCTCAAAAGGAAAGTATGCTCTATTATACTATTGCAGTGGTTTTGTGCAAGGACTTTTCCATTCAAATCTAATGCATAATTCATTGCAACATTTGAGAAACCTTCCCAGATTAAAGATAAAGTCTGTAACACTAAACAATAAACCAAACTTACTGGACCTCCGGAAGTCTTTTTAAAATGCTTATTTCACAGAAATTTAATTAAATTGATTAGGATTACTGAGCTGTGCATGTGAGATTCCCCTAAGGGCCATTCCTTCTCATGAGAGATTTCTACAATAATTAAACTGTAGCAGGACACTCAACTGTAACTTTTAATGGTCACCTTTACCAACTAACTAGTGGGAGGAGAAAACAGGAGCTATACCTTCTGAAAGCCATGCAAGCAGGAAAATACATTATTTGAAACAAAGAGATCACCCAGGAAAAGATAAAAGGGACATTGATTTTTTTAAAATATTGAAAAGGTTGTTGAAATCACCTGTAACAGGTAAGTAAGATCTACATATATCAATTAATTAGCCAGACTTTCCTTCCTGGAAGACTTATTTGAATTTATTAATGAAAGTCACAAAACAAACAAACAAATAAACAAAAAAGAACTAACCCTTTCCCCTTTATGTTTATGAGTTGAACTAACTTAAAAAAATAGATCAAAAATCAAATAAAGTAATGCTGAGATCAATTGAGGTCTTCAAATTTATCAAGAAATATTTCTGGGATGTCTCAAGCCAACCACAGACCACAGGTTTTTGAAATTATTTCTGTTTCAGGATTTACAATGACAGCTATCTTATTCATTCAGCATTCAATTGTGCTCAGGTCTACATGATTCTGAGAATACACAACTCTCTTCAGATATGGTGAGAAATTCTATTTCATGTAGACTTCCTCTAACTAATCTTTTCTAAGGGTAATATAGATGTGTATGTGTTGTGTACAGATTCATTAAAATTGCATAACTACCAGATGATTAATACACTCCTGCATTACTGGTCTATATCAGAATCAATGTGTGGCTTAGGTAATAGGTCCTTCTAGTTTCCAAAGAACATCTTTTCAAGGGAAGCCCAAATGGTGAAAACCTGGCCCCATTTAGCACACTAGCAAAACTGATGAGGTAGTTTGTCAGTCTACATTGAGAATTCCTAAATTGGAAAGATTAATCATAACATTGGACTTCTTTGATCATATATTTATTATAAAAAGCAAGACGTATTACTCAAGCATACTTAATATGCAGTATAAATCTTTCAATGATATATCCTTAACCTATACCTTTGTCTTGGCCTGAAAAGATTTTGTACTTTTTTGTAAGCATATATTCAAACTAACACTATATATATTCTCTCATTATTCTAAATTTACTTTGATATAAGAAAGAATAATTTTCATTATGTTAATATTAATCACATGAAATAAAACTGTCAAAATAATAAGAATAATCTCTGTGATTCAGTCAACAGCCTAAAACAGTAATTGTAGATTGGGAAAGCAATATTTTCACAGTTTCATACATCCTACTTAAAAATATTTCAGCAGTATTCATCCCTTTTAATGCATGGCTATGAATATGTGCCACTTAATCCTTTCCATTTCAGGCTTCTTCTAACACTAGGTAAAAGCAGCCACATTTTCATAGACCTGATTCTGGGTGAAGAGAAAATCCGGACATCTCAGATTTTTACTGTGGGGCAGATATGCCACTATCAGCCAGTATGGTCCAGAATGTTATTTTCTAACATTAGTTATAATATTTCTCAAATCTTATCTAACTGTAGAATGACTGCATTGAAATGTCTATAAGGCAACATAACAGATCCTTTCAGTGGAATGTCATTCTGATGTAGCAGAGGACTTATGAATGCAGTCGTGTACTGCTTGGGAGTCTGAAGTAATCACAGTGAAAATGCTTTGTTGGCTTATTTTCTCTTCAGCTTGAACAGAAAAGCACAGTTACGGAATTTCTTTGCAATTTTGTTTCAGTACTAATAAATCATTTCAATGGTCTTGTTAAAAAGTAAATTATCAGGTGAATTGAATTTAAAGAATAAATAATCAACTTCGTACATTTCAAAGTATATATGACAATTAATAAGGAAGCATGTGGAAAATATTTTTGTTGCACCAGTTTTTTTTTCTTTTTAGGAGATAGGTAAATATTTGTTTCATTTATTTATTTTAATAATGTCTTTCTGTTTTTAAATAAATAATAAGTCCACAAGTTCATGCCAATATAGTGGCTATAATCGTCAGATAAGCCAGCCACATTTGTTACAACTAGAGATGAGAGCCCAGGAAGATTCCAAATAGCTTAGACAGCAGGAGCCCAGAAGTGTGTTTCACAGGCTGGTTAACCTTGCCAGGGTCTTCTATCTGCTGGTGAGGCTGGAAAGCTTAAGAAAGCTCTAAATGAGCAACTCTCAGATTGGTTCAGAAACAACGAGCAAAACAAAACTCTGGAAGATTCTCAAGATCTGGAGGCATTGTGTTTGAAGACAAATTCACTACTTTGATTTAATTAGCCCTGGATCTAGCTTAGCTATAGTTGAACTCCCTCTCTTTTGTAAAGCTGTATTTGTTCCTTTTGTATTATCTGATGTCTGGATATTATTATCTTACTGAAATAAAAATGCTGTTTTGACAAACTGTGAAAATGAAATCAGGACAGGGTAACCTGAAAATGTATGTATTTTGGCTTTGCCTATCTGGCATCGACCATGTGCGTGTAGAAGGTAGTGATGATCAACATGCAGTATGAACAACACAAAAAACAGTAGCCTCAGCTCCCAACACAAACACTCCAGAGAGAGAGAAAATTCGTCTTTCAAGATATCATATTTGCCAATGAAGAGACATCACTGGCTGTGTCTCAATCTTTTATTATGAGAAAAAGAGTGAAGTAATTGTTTCCTAATCATTTTCATGAAGCTAGTCAAGATTTTAAGATCTCTTTCATATTTTTCCTAATTCATACCTTCTCTACCCTAAACAGAAACCATTCAGTCTCTTTACTGTTCGCTGACCAACAACTGGTCAATGGTTTGTTCAATTCAAATGACTCAACAAGCTGTATATTAACCGTCAATATGGGATATTACACTGCTTCTAAGTTGTTATGGTTTGCTTTATTTATTATATACAATATATTCATATTAACAAAGATTTCTGGTATCCTTGCTATTGTCCTCTGTGATTGTCTTGATTGCTCTTGTTGTAATGTGGCAGTAACAATGTCTACCTTCCTGCTTTATTCTGATGTCTAAAAGACGGTCGTTTATTCGCCCCCACCCCCTACCCTGATCACACTCAGCAGAGGAAAATACAACCTGTTCTTCTCTCCAAAAGTTCCACTTGATCTGCTCTCCATCTTTTCAAAGTAACACAGCACTTCCTCCCCCCCCCCCTCCACACCCCACCCCACCCCCCCCGAAAAAAAGAGTAAACTCCTGGTTCCACAAGAGCCTGTGGCAATGAGTTTCACATTTAATTAAACAAAAATCCCTCCTATTTGTTCTGAACCTGTAATCTAACTTCACTAGATGTCTCTGAGTCTTTTATTATGAGAAAAAGAGTGATGTAGTTGTTTCCTAATAATTTTCATTAAGCTAGTCAAGATTTTTAGATCTTTTTCATATCCTTCCTAAGTCATATCATCTCTGTCCTAAACAGAAACTATTCTGTGTCTTTAATAGACATGTTGTCCTTGTCTGTACTTCAACATTAAGGGGAAGGATGTAAAAGGAAGGAGATCAGAACCACATTCATATTCGAGGTGTGAAGGCAATGATTAAACACAGATGAAAGAGAAATAATTACAATGGTTGATGATTAGACAGACAATATGTGAAGAACATTTACTTAGGGGACAAGTATTAAGGAACATTTACGTTGTGGCAAACCCAAACATTAAATAGTCTATCTTTAATGCTATGAATAATCAAACACAGAAGTTGGAAATTTTATAATATTTCTAAAATGATAATACAGTTACTTAAGCAACCTTTCCTGTTTGTAAGACACCATTCTTAATTTCATTTAGTTTAGTTTTTTACCTGGTGTTTGGCTTAATTCTTTTTTCTTTCTGTCTTCTTTCTTTTTCTAAACTGAAAAAAACCACCAAAAACTAAATATGAAGATACAACAAAAATCTTACACGTTAACCAGAAACATCCCAGAATTTGCACTTAGCATTGTAATAGTTTATGTTAACATCTGGTTATTATAAAAAAGTTGGCCTCAGGGATTTTTTCCCCCTATGATATGTCTAAGATGAATGATATGGTTAAATATTTGCCATGAACATGAACAATATTTAGTTTTTTGAACCAGAGCACAGCCAGGTGCTATAAACTATAACCATGAGCTTGCTAATGTAGAATCTATTATTCTACAGGGCACAGGGCCAACATTTTTCATTCAGTTGTTCGGCACCAACAAGATTTTTCCATAGAACTCAGCATATTATCACTCCCAATGCAATACTTATGGCCAAACTTAGAAAAAAGCCCAAGAGCTACTGCAGTGAGGCCTTTCAAAAATCTGGCAAATAGTAACATCCTGAAGAGCTGAAAAATACAGCTGATGACTTTGCAGTTGTTTTATTTTAGTTTATTCTTTGCAATGAAATGAAAAATGTCATTTTCTCCTATACTCTTCTTTTGTTTAGCAAAATAAACATTTCTCTTATTGCCCCTCTGTTTCTAAAAGGGAGTGATAAGTAGGTGCATACATGTGCACACATTAAGATCACCAAACCTAGAAATCCTCAGCCTATAAATTCAACTATAATAAATTTTAAATGTTCTTTATAAAATTGTTAATATTATATAAATAACAGATTATTCAAAAGAGTAGACTTACCTCTTCAGAAGAGCAGCAGAAATAGTACTGTAACAGAAGCTGTTGCCATCAAGACCATCTCAGTGAAGATTTCGGATAGTTAAAGGAAAGGTGTCAAGCAATTTTCTGTGAAACATATTTCCAAAATATTACTGTTGGAAACTGTTCTGAAATATTATTGTACTGGGTTTACATGGCAAGGTTTTGGTAGCAGGTCTGTGAGAAGATGCCAGATGCTGCCCCCATGTTGGAAAGAGCCAGTTCCAGCTGTGTCTAAGAAGGACCTACCACTGGCCAAAGCTGAGCCGATCAGCAATATTGGTAGCACCACTGTGATAACATATTTCAGAAGAGGTAAAAACTGTTGCCCAACAGCAGCTGGGAGAGAGGAGAAAGAATATGTGAGAGCAACAACTCTGCAGACACCAAGGTTAGTGAAGAAGGAGGGGAAGGAGGTGCTCCAGGCACAAGAGCAGAGATTCCCTTGCAGCCCATGGTGAAGACACTGGTGATGCAGGTTGTCCTCCTGTAGCCTTTGGAGATCTGTGGTGGAACAAATATCCACTCTGTAGCTCCCTGAGGACCTCACGCTGGATCAGGTGGACGTGCCCTGAAGGAAGCTGTGAGCAGGCTCCTGGCAGAAACTGCAGCCCCATGAAGAAGATCCCACACTGAAGCAGGTTTGCTGGCAGAACTTATGACCCTGCTGGGGACCCACACGGAAGCAGTCCATTCCTGAAGGACTGCACCACATGGAAAGGACCCAGGCTGGAGCAGTTCTTGAGGCACTGTTTCCTGTGGGTGGGACCCCAGGCTGGAGCAGGGGAAGAACGTGAGGAGGGAGTGGCAGACAAACCATCATGAATTGGCTGCAACCCCCCCGTTCCCTATCTCCCTGTGCTACTTGGGCGGAGGAGGTCAAGAAGCTGGGAGTGAAGTTGAGCCCAGGAAGTAGGGAGGGGTGGAAAGGAAGTGTGTTTAGATTTATTCTTATTTCTCATTTTCCTACTCTCTTATTAATTGGCAATAAATTAAATTAATCTTCCCCAAGTCAAGTCTGTTTTGACCATGACAGTAACCAGTAAATGATCTATTGGTCCTTATCTCAGCCCATGGCCTTTTTGTCGTATTTTCTCCCCCATCCTGTTGAGGAGCAGTAGTGATAGAGTGACTTGGGCACCTGGCAGCCAGCCAAGGTCAATCCACCACAAAAATTAATAAAGCACTATTTTTTAAGAATAGCTAACATTTTCACTTCAGAAGATAAAGTTCAGTCTACGTGAGGTTTTTATTTTAAGATCCTTAGCCTGTTTTTTAAAGTAAATAAAGGACATCATAAAATTTTGCTGGCTCTCCAACTATCCCTGCCATCCCACCCTAGATACCTTCAAAACTAGTTGTCTAAATTCAACTGAGTTTGGCAGATAGATGGAGATCTCGAAGACAAGAAGATTTGATTTATTTTATGATCAGCCTTTTAAATTATTAATTTTATTGAAGGAGAAGGGGTCTATGCAGTATGAGAGGCAGCACCTGCCTGGGGCTGATAAGTGCAGGAGGTCATTCTGGACAGTCAATGCTCTCTGTCACTGGGATGACATTTTTCCAGTTGCACAGTCAAGGTGAGAATTAATATGGGGGAGTTTTGGAAGAGGAGCATTGTGAAGAAAGAAACAAAAGAGCTATAAGACACACATCCATGCAAATGCAGGCTTCATTAGCCTGATTGCTGTAGAAATAAGTTATATTCCTCTAATAATATTTGATGCCATTATGTCAGTTGTCAGTGATGTCAAAGGAAAATACAAAATTCTGTTATTCCTAGTGAAGCACCTATTTCTCCTCATCCAATTAAGATTTTTGTGTTGTAATGAAATAAACAAGAAACACCTGTGTCAGGAAAAAATAAAGATATTTTACTCAAAGCCAAATATCATCTTCCATTAACGAGTAAGAGTAAACACTACAAGACTTGTATTCTGATAATAAAACTATCCCACCTCTGTTTCCTCTGTCTGAGCTCTACCTATAATTTCTAGAAGTGGTGCACATGTTACAGTAGCAACAGTAGGACACAGAAACAACAGGTCAGACAGTCTCTTTGTGTATTCAAATAAATGTTTAATAGACACTGCCCCTCTGATGGTAATTTCTTAATTAAATTAATATAGAAGAGTACTGTGGAAGCGCATATCATGGTGCGAAGAAAATCTCTCCTACCAAGCAACGCATCTCCCACAGAGGTGACAAAACCCACAAAATTGTAATTAAAGATATTGTAGCTGTTTGTATCACAGACTTACTCTTCCAGGTTACCTGATAACGTGATCAAAAGAGCTCTCTTAGAGATATATATATATAAAAATTTAATGTAAGCTCTTTCACTAGTACATTTTTCAGTCTAATAAAAGACATGATTTCTTGCCAAGAATCTCAGTTCTCTTTGTGTATGACAAGTTTATTCAGTGATGAATCAGAAAGTGTCTATGAAAGAAACATTTTAAATTAGTTTAAAATTCATACCTAATTTGAAACAACACCCACAAAAAATCTCATGTAAAAGTGATAAATAAATACACATATACAGTGTTACCCCTCCAAAATTCGAGTTGAAAAACTATATAAGTAATATAGTGGAAAATGCGCTTCCTTACACAGTGTTAAACTCACAGAAGTGTATCCCATCCAATATAGTAGAGGCTTACTTGGATTTAACTCCTATACCTGCAAGACAATGTATTGTGGTTCAGGACCACATAAAGCTGTTCATTTCCATTGTAAATGATTCAGAGAGCTCCTTTCTGAAGAGTCTTTAGCATATGGAATGACTTGCTCAGATTTCATATTTCTTTGATAGTAAAATCCTGGGAGAAACAGACAGTGACAGACACCCATGCTTCTCTGCAGAAAAAAAAGATGTGTCAGTGCTGACGTTTATAGTGTTAAAGTGATGTAGATAATCCAGAATCAGTTCTATGTTGCATATTTCTTGTGAGACCTTCAGGACATTCACAATCATAATTTCTCAACATTCTACTTGTTGACATGGCCTAATGATACCTCCATACCTAAATAGTATGATGCTGGGTGAGCATATATTAGATTTCATGATGCTCAGATGCATGTTAAATCAGTCAGAGTTCTTCCGTTGCAGGTGGTCACATATACCAGACTATTTTATGTATGTATGCATGTATTTATTTATTTATTAACACCTACATCCAACATAAATTAAATGTATCCAAGCTCAATACTAAGTATTAACATCTCTGCCAGTAAATTGCCTTAGGTTTCAATTTCAGGTAGCTGATGGAAAACAGGCTATTGGAAATGGTCTATGGACTGTTCTAATAGCTAAACTGAACCCAAGAGTTCTTCAGTAAAGGTACCAGGTAGAACTATCCAACTGCTACAAGAAAGTAATATGCTACAAATATGCTACAAAATTGTTAGTATATAATTGTTAGTATACATGATCTCATTCTCATACTGATGTGTTGGTACAACCCTAAAGTCCTGCGTAGTAATTTGAAGTCCACTCATTGAAGCAGACTTTACTGTGCTTTTGGAAAACAATTAAACTGTGCATTCAGAAGACCTTTGAAGGATTTGTCTGCATTTTGTATATCTCCATCTGGTAAATGACCATATTTTCAATATTCCAGAAAAGAGGAGCACAAATTTATCTTTACATGTCAGGTACGCCCCACAGATTGCATGATAGGAATGCCTCTTTCAGGCTAATAATATTCTCCCTGTCAAAGAGGATCCTGAAACATTTTTGAAGAACCTGGGACCTGAATTCAGAATTTTAATCTTTTATCAATTGTCAGCCAAAGATTTGAGAAATGTCAATATTCATATGGTTACTTCACATCTGATTTCCACGGTGCAGGAAGATCTTGAAGCACTTATTGGCAGCTTTCAGAAACTGGTATTGTTTGGAACAGACTTAATATCAGATGGAATGTGGTAATTCCTACATTATTCTACAATGTTATGTTCTGTGCTGCACACAGAATATATTTTAAAGATGATTTTAATTTCAATTTCCAGTTAAAGGAATATCATAAATCTTGTGCAAATGTATAATTACTTGTATATCTCAACAGGCAAAACATACATTGTTATTCAAACCTTGAAAGAGAGAGGTTCAAAATGCAATAAATGCCTCTTAGTACTATCTAAACACAAGCTATTAAGTGAAAATAACTTTTAAAAGTCCAGAGAAATATCAGAAAATTAAGCTGTCCTTAAAAGTCAAAGTTATTTAATGACAACAGAAATATTTGCAGTGTTGTAGGCTTCACTTACAACTAAAGTGCTCTCACATCATTTGTGCTCTTGGTTTGATGAAAAAGAACAAATGAGATGGCCTGATCAAAGGATTCTTTGTCTGAGGAAAGGAAGATTTACAAAAAGAATAAAGCCATGATATAAAAAGAGATAGGATCTTATTTGTGTCTTGAATTCTTAGCTCCATTTAGAGCACAAACAAATTTAAATAGTCAAAAAAGCCTATTTGTATATTATCCAGACATTGCTTTCATTTCACCTTCTTTTAGATAGATAAAAAAATCAATTTACTGTTTTGTACTTCAGCTACGGCTCTCCAGAGATTTATGCATCTTATGTAATATATATTCCCTGTTTTCAGTGAGAGTATTTAGAATGCATAGTGTTAATGAATGATGGTTGAAAAATATTAATAGAATAAATATACATAAGGAAATGAAAGCTTAGTTAAAAACTGAAATGTGAATTTACATTCCCATTACATACATAGTATTTTTGTTATACATGTATATTTTTATTTCCTTTCTTTACAGTTTAAAATAAGTTTTCAATTTATAAATAATAATTTTTATTAATTGTCATACTTTCAAATAAAAAAACCCCATAAATTCACAAAAAGTTGAAATAGAATATTTTAGTCACCACTCATGGCTTGAACTTTGTTTCTCAGGACCACTCTGTGATGTTTCTAAAGTTGTTTCTGATACCTGTTCGTAGAGGATTTAAAATATCTAATTCTTCCATACTTGATCTTTATAGTATTAATAAAAAATAAATAACAATGAAAAAAGATTTTTCTGAAATTTTCATGACAAACATTATGATAAAAGTATCATTTCAAAGATTAAAGATTTTTTCCTCTTTCATATACATTTTTTTCTAAATATGGAATGGTAAATCATTTAGTCTGATCAGTATATCACCAGCTAATAATTATTTCGAACTGTGTTTTGGACAGCTGTTTATTGATACGATTTTAAAAATATTTTTTCTAGATATTTTCCAGTTAAAAAAAAAGGTGAAATAAGATTTTCTTATTTCTCCCTTTTCAGCAGAGACCAACCAGACCTGCAAGCATTGCAGCCCCTTCTAATCTTCATAGTTAGCTGCTTAAGCGGGTGCACAGAAAATATTTGTCTGCAAGGTGATTCCCTCTCCCATTTCCTATACCTTCATGTCCTACCATTCTCTAAAGCTTTTTAGCTGGCTACAGACCACTGAACTTCAAATGATCAGGAAATGGCTTAACCCTTCAGATGTTTTCATCATCAAATATTCTCTTTTCTTCATTACAAAAAAAAAGGCGTTTTGAAACTTACCACAAAATCTTAGGGTCATTGTCTCACGGGTGGCTGTGTTCCCCTGAAAAGTGGGAGATTGACTTCCAAATCTTCATTATTTTTATACAAAATGGAAACAAAGCATTCCAGCATCAAACTTGAGAGAAAAACTGATTCCAGAATAGCCTGTTTGACAAAGCAAAAGTGAGACTGTACCTCTGTTGTTTACATTTCCTTCTAGTCCCTGTCCCCTGCCCTTTATTAATGGCAGATTGGTGACTTCTTTTTCCCATTCACAAGTAGTCCTCAGCAGTCTAATTTATTCAACATACCTGTTATCTTCTCTCTGATTGTTTTTTAACCTTTCCAGTGCAAATGCGGTACTCTGATACATGCTGGTCACTGGAGGCATTAATTCGCTCTCTTTTTATTGAATCTATCTAACTATATACCACAACTGAGTCTATGTGAAACAGAACACTGACAGTAAGTGCCAAAGAAAATACTTTTGAAGAGTCATATCTCATACGAATGGTTATTTTTTTAACAAATAACTGATGCTAGGACTTGGAAGATGTTTTAGTATCTTTGCCAGCAGAGCTATACTCCTAAAATTGCTATTAGATTTTTTCTTTTCATGTGGGTAAGAGAACTCAGAAAGCACCAACTATTTGAGCCATGCTTTTTGTTATCACTCTTGCTTCTAAATTGAAAAACAAGCCTGAATACATTTTGATTTTGATGAACGAAATATTTATCTGTGCTGACAACCATTGCTATATTCTATGCATAAGCCAGTGGAATTTACCTTACATAAGCTGAGACGTTAAATATAAATATGAAAAAAAAAATCAGAGTGTTCATAACAGAAAGCTTGACTGGTTGTTAAATATAGAGATTATCAGGCATCACCATGAATGAATGGTTCCTGTTGTGAAGTTTCAGGATGTTTTTTCTTACATTAATGGTTTCATTCACTGTCATTTTGGGGCATCTTGGAAGTGTGATTCCATCAACATGATTTTCATGCAGTTTTGATCAAAAAAAAGTATATCAAACCATGAAATTGCTGCAAAAAAACCTTCCATCATCTCATAACATTATAATACAAGCTCAATATCGTCGAAGAAAAGAAGAAGATTAAAGGAACAGACATTCTTGGATGATACAGGTTTCTTTTCCCCATTCCGCTTGTACAGTTAGAAACCACAGAATTAAAATTTTAAAATAAGCTGTTTCTTTCTCTGCATTAACTGTAGTAATCCAACACAAATGAATAAGGTACCAGTGTGCACAGAGAAGTTCAAATCAAAGGTCTAAGATGTTTGGCAAGGTATCTTTCTGGGAAAAATAGCTGCTCTGATATGATAATAATGTAATGAATTATTCACAAGATGTCTGTCACTCAGGGCATTAACATTAACACTTGCTGAGTAAATGATTTTGAGCAATTTCAATTTCCTTTTATTTATTTTGCTTACTAAATTGGGATTGTGAAAGCAAAATTCATTATTGTGTTTATCTTTGGCAAGCAATGATAAAATCTGCACTATCCCAAGTGGGCTCCCTATTGCTTTAAATTGTTTACCGAGGCAAGAATGGTACTTGTGTTGCAGAAACACTAAGCAGAAGAAATGTATAGTTATTTTCTAAACATTGTTTACTGCTCCACAGCTTATCCAGTTATACTGAAAGAAAGTGTATTAACAGGTACTGGAAGTAGCATTATTAAAATTGTCAGTGTACTCTCCTATAACAGCACTGCTTATATGTCGCTGCATTTTACTTCTATTGGTTACGATATGCTTACAGAGAAACTATTTGTCCTAGTTTTATTCTCAAATTGGTATAACAATTCCTAATGCAGAAGTGTGCTGAAGTTGTGTATACTGGGTGCAAAACTGAAAGAAGGGGCTATTCACAAGTTACATAATCATAACAAGGAATTTCAGACAACAAACTGCCAGCCTATCTACTAAGAATGATGACTTTGTACATTTAAAATATAGCTATCCCATGATGTGGTCAGAGGAGGCAGAAGAAATGTGAGAAGAGTCAGAGGTGACTAGAGTAGGCAGCTCTTCCAGTAGACTCCAGAACTGATGGGAATGACACTTGCAGGCAAAATTTATATAGGGTGCTTTCCTTCATCAGATCCAAACCTTAGCCCAACTCAAGCATATCTTAGGAACTTCTATATATCTGAGATATAAGTGTAGCCAGATGATGCTTGTGAACTGACTCAAAATGTAGCCTGGCATCTCTTTTTTATTCCAGCCCACATCTGTATTTATCAGCTCTCACTGGACTGAATCCTAGTTCCAGTCCTGTTCAGAACCAGAGCATTAACATCAGCTTCTTCATAGGAACTGCTGCTTAAATCAAAGCTTAACATGGCCTCATGTTATGTGCTGACACTAGACTTGCAATTAGGGAGACAGCACCTTTGGACCCTAAAATTGGTTTGGATCACAGTGTTTCTCATAGTCTTTACAATCATCTGTAGCTCCAGAACTACCTTGCTAGTATAATCTCTAGTCTTAATCAAGAGCTACTAATAAATCATATGTGTGGTCTGCATTTTATGAAGGTAGAGATGTGATTATTAACATACTCTTGCAAGCTGCACGTTAAGGCTCTAATTCCCCCATCTAGAAGGGGAAGTATGAAAGTGTATATCCCCAGGGTATAACAGTAAGACAGGACTTTATCTGGCTGTCATATTAGCATAAAACAATCTCATATTAGCATAAAACAAACTCATTGGATAGAAAACAAAAACTTTTCAAATTAAATATTCTTTTTGTACAAGGTCATAGAATCATAGAATCATAGAATCATAGAATGGTTTAGGTTGGAAAGGACCTTGAAGATCATCGAGTTCCAACCCCCCTGCCATAGGCAGGGACACCTCCCACTAGACCAGGTTGCCCAAGGCCACGTCCAGCCTGGCCTTGAACACCTCCAGGGATGGGGCCTCAACAACCTCTCTGGGCAACCTGTTCCAGTGCCTCACCACCCTCAAAGTGAAAAACTTCTTCCTAATGTTCAATCTAAACCTGCCCTCTTCCAGTTTGAAGCCATTCCCCCTTGTCCTGTCACTACATGCCCTAGTAAAAAGTCCTTCCCCAGCTCTCTTGTAGGCCCCCTTTAGGTACTGGAAGGCCGCAATAAGATCTCCCCGGTCACCTATGAAGAATAAAAACATATTTTATCTGATAACCATCTTCAAAGAAAGAGAATTTTAATTTTGTTCCAACACAATCTGGTTGATAATATGACCTAATTAAGAAGATTAAGAAGAAACAACTTCCTGCATGTGAAACCATCTAAGGAAAGAAAGATGACCCAATCTAGAACACGTCTGAAATGCATGTACATTTTACCAAAAAGTTTTCTTCAGGTATTAAAAAAGTATTTACTGAATAAAACTAACAGGGAATAATTTGTGGCAAAAAAAGGCAGACAAAGAAATAAGCATTAGTCTCAGTACCCAACCCTAACCTGACCTAGAGTCACGCACTTTAGCTGATCAGCTGAAATTTTTCCATGAGTTCATGTTTGCTTTGAAGTAAAGATTGGAGGTGCAGCAGATGCTCAGATGGGTTTTTCTAAGACCTCTTAAAGCTGCAAAAACAAAGCAATGCAAAAAAATGGAACTGCTAAAGATGGACAAACAGCAAAAAAGACCAATAGGGAATATACATTAATAAACTGTGATTCTTATCCTGGAATCACACCAGAAGCTTCATCACCTAATTAAATAGGAAATATCCATGCTTCTAAGAAAGCACCTGTGCAGAAAAACAGTTCACCTTTTGAAAGAATGTGTCAACAAAATGCCAAGAAAAAAAAAATGCTCTTTTTCTTACTGCAGTTTGGAAGACCTCCCTCTGTTCTATATATTCAATCACAACATTTTTTCAGATTGCAGAAAGTAGCTTCTCTATGAAAGTCTCAGATCCTCCAAAAGGTTTGGACTTTTAGATTCTCCAAAAAAAGGACACTAGTTTTGAAAATTTGCCAGCTACATGAAATCAGAAAAAAAAACAAAAACTTGAAATATAAGAAAATATTAATCTCTATCACATATTTAGAAAGGATATAGAAAAACTTGCTTTAGGAAAGCCAGGAAAATTCCTCAGAGAAACACTTATTTGCCTAAACTACTTAAAAATCCAATAGGCCAAAGCTGCAAGAACAGATGGTAGTGAAAAAGTAAAATTCTCAGAAGGGGGTTGGGAAAAAAAGAGGAGGGAAATAATTTCAGTGTTTCCTATAACCACTCCTTACTCCTCAGTCCTAATAAGTCTAACTCTCCGAACAAGCCAGAGTTTGTCCCCATGCATAGAAAAGGTGAGCTTGCTAGGCATTGAAAACCTGAACGCCAAATTCTAGTACAAGACAGATTTATATCACCAACTTTAATAATAGTTTGGGGAGCCAAAAACACATAGTACAATCTAATCAGAAAAATGACACAGTATGGAAGCCAAGGCTAACAAAAGGTTGAGGAAGTAATTTTGTTTAGTTGGAAAAGAAATTAATTTAAGGAACAGAATATACAAAGGCGATGTGGAAAGCCTACAGCACATAACTGGGACATATTAAAGAAGGTGAAAGAAGCCAAATGAGAGTAGAAATAGTGAAACCCTTAGTTACAAGAAGAGATTTTAACCAAAAATTCTGACAAACCGCCAAAGTCAGTATGATAAGACACAAAGAATGTCAGCTACAGACCTGATGTGGTTATAGGCATTCCATCTAGAAGGGTCACACCAAAGTCACTTTTGAGGAAACAGAACAAAAGGAGAGCAAAGCCACTGTCCCACTGAAGGAGGCTGCTTGTGGAGGTTTATATGGTTTATGTGGTCCAGCCTTGGTGAATAGCCTGGATAACAGCACCGGTAAAGATAGGAATGTGAGTGGAAATAATGTGGCGTAGATAAAACAGTCTGGGAGATTATTGCAAAAAAATATCATTTTTAAGAGGAAAATGACCAACAGCCAGATTAAAGAGTAATCAGAGAATTACAAGTAATTCAGATAATAATTACAGAGATTATTGAAATGAAGAAGGGGTCACCTTGAGAAGCAGGGTAAAAGACTCATGGTAATTTGCAACTGGAAGAGACACACCCTGCAGAGGGAAGGAAGAGCTGCAGCACACCAGGTTGGACACTGCCAGCAGCTGCCCCACCAACATCACCACTTCTGCCTGGAACAGGCAGTGCCCTCTCCTGTGGGACAGGTTCTGGGGGCAGCCTGCACCCCACTCATGGGACTGCAGCACGGGGAGACCTACACCAGGGTGTATAGGTGTGACCTTACGGGGTCTTTCTCACCGGCTGTTGGGGGGTCACAGGGAGCTGGATGAGGACAGGTGGAGCCACAGCAACACATCCGCTGCAGGAGGGTCTGCAGGAAGGGGGATACAGCACTTCTCAATGAAAGGGTGCGTGTCTGTAACGCACATGACCTCTGTCTGTGGAGGGGGAGTGCACATAACTGTGTGCAGCATTTGACCTTCAGAGGATTAGTTATGAAAGAGTGCTTAGAAATTTGTAGGCATTTATTAACATTTCATGATGTCTGGTCTTGTGGTTTATCCGTTGTACTATTGATATTGATCCTGGATGTATAGTTCACTGTTTGCAATTTAATTGTATGTCATTAGCAAACCAATAAACCGTTTCAGAACTGATTTGGTTTAAACTATATGAACTGAGCAGTTTTTCTCAGCTGTCGTCATTACCATAAGGCATTCTAAGATTATCTTAGAAAAGATTGTCTCACTAAAACACTGGTGTATTTCTGCTGGAGTGGAGGAAAGCCTCTAGGACAGAAATGAGTTTTGTTACAAATTGTCATGTGGATATCTCAGATGAATCCATAAACACAGCAAAAAGCACAGTATTCATGAACTACCTTGCATAACTTAATCAACTAGCACTTTACTGCTGGCAGAAAAGGACCTGAGGGTATTGATTGACTGCTGGCTGAATATGAGCCAGCAGTGTGCCCAGTTAGCCAAAAAGACCAACAGCACCCTGGCTTGTATCAGGAATAGTGTGGCCAGCAGGACTAGGGAGGTGATCATCCCTCTGTACTCGGCACTGGTGAGGCTGCACCTCTAATCCTGTGTTCGGTTTTGGGCCCATCACTACAAGAAAGACATGGAGGTGCTGGAGTGTGTCCAAAGAAGGGCGACAAAGCTGGTGAAGGGTCTAGAGCACAAGCCTTATGAGGAGCAGCTGAGGCAACTGGGGTCATTCAGCCTGGAGAAAAGCAGGCTCAAGGGAGACCTTATTGCTCTCTACAACTACCTGAAAGGAGGTTGTAGTGACAGGACAAGAGGAAACGGCCTCAGGTTGTGCCATGGGGGGTTTAGGATGGATATTAGGAACAATATCTTGAGGGTTATCAAGCCTTGGAACAGGCTGCCCAGGGAAATGGTTGAGTCACTATCCCTGGAGGTATTTAAACAATGTGTGGATGTGGAACTTAGGGACATGGTTTAGTGGTGGACTTGGCAGTGCTAGGTTAACAGTTGGACTTGAAAATCTTGACAGTCTTCCAACTTAAACGATTATATGATTCTACAAAGAGGGTGTTTATAAAAAGCTTTGTTAAAAAAATATTCCCCACAAACATTCTGCGACATCCTTCTTTTTGTTTCTACAAAAACACTACCGCTTAAGTTACTTTAGTGACAATTTTAAATGTTAAGTTCTTTAAATTATTTTTTCTTCTATAGTTTACAGTGTGATCTCTGCAGTTACTCACTCCAAACTGCACCACCTGATCACCTATCTGGCTCTGTATGAAATGTTATTAACCTATGGCTTGTTTTGTTGTTTGTTGGGTTTTTTTTTTGGTTTGGTTTTTTTTGGTGTTTTTTTGTTTGTTTGTTTTTATGTAGTAGTGGGAGGAAAAAACCCACTAATACTCATTACCAACAAGGACCTTGGAGCTGGATCCTTTTCCCCCAGGAAGTAGATTGCAGTATATGGCAACAAATAGCTAAAGATACCTTCTATAATATGCATGTATTATAAATGGATTTGTATTTCATATTTTTTAAATCCAGCTAGGCTTTAAAATTGCTTTACAGAAGTAATTTTCTTCTGGTTGCGCCCAAAACATCTCCTGATAACTTCCTTTGAATGCTGAGGGCAGAACAGGACACAGCTATGTTAAGTTATATTCAGAACTATAGCTCCATGTAAGTGGAAATGTTCCACACAAGAAAAAAAACAGCATTTGTAAAATAAAGGATTAGTCTACTGTTAACTCTGAACTAGTCAATTTTTTTTTGCTTCATAATTCACAGTGTCAGGTATTTTAGTGCTTTTTTCAACTTTTGTGCCATGGGAAGAAATCTAAAAATAACACTTTTCTCTTTCTAATAGCCACAGTGAAAAAAAAAAAAAAAAGAGTTTACTTACTAACCCTGTAATGAGCGATGTCTCTCTCAGTGTGCTATACCTTTAATCTTCTAGTAAGACCAGCATGATTTTAAATAATTTAAACTGAAAATAGGCAATCTGGAAATCACTACAGGTGGAAAATTAGCCCTTGCAGCAAGCGTTAGAGAAGTAAAATGGCAGTTAATAGCTAAACCAATTTCTAATTGTCTAAAGATACTTAAGACCTAAGCTAAAAAAAACAATATGTTTTTATCACATAATCTGACTTTTGTGACTGATGTCTTTGGCCAGCCTATGAAAATAATGGATTTTTCAGGATGGCAGCCAAAAGTTAAAATTATTAAACACTGTTCCAAATCAGACAGATGTTTTGACCTAAAAAAAAAAATCAAAAAAAAAAAATCCAAAATTTAAGCCAAGATTTAACAAAAAAGACACTTTTTAAAGTAAGACCCTAATGATTATTTTTATTTTTCCTTTCTTTTGTCCCTTCTCAGTCTTTCAGAATATTCAAATTTGATGTTTATAAACCTTTGCTCATTCTGAACTGTATATATATACACACACTATATATATAGACACTATACACAGTATACTGTGTATACTCCGTGCACCGAAAATACTCCATTAGGCTCTGATTCCTTAAGTTTGCATATTCTGTTATAGAAAAGGTTAGTAGAAGGATTCCCATGAGTGGAGTCAATCAATTAGAATCAGATTTTACAAATTCAGAAGGCTGAGTTGGGAAGGCAGGAACAATTTTTAGCTAATAAAGTACTAAAAGTTGGGAAACAGTGAAAGAAAAAAACACAACAAAAAAACTTTTAGTCATCTTTTATCTAATTTGACTCAGAATGGGGTTTTTTTAGTAAAAAGCCTCATTTAGCTAGACAGCATAAAAACAGTTGTATGTGGACAGAACTGAAAATCCACCTAAACCAGGATCCTATCTCCAGAAATAGTTACAAAGAGATACATAAAGAAGATATAAGGTATACTTGAATTGGAAGACATAGATGACATTCTTCTTGAGAACTTGCCTATCTTCCAAGACTTGTAGCTCTGAAAATTCTTAAGCCTGTCATAATTTCTATGCAACTTTCAATAGACTCTATTTCATTAATTCATTTAATCTTCCTTAGACAGCACGTAACATTTTAGCAGGCACACTGTCCATGGGAAAAGGATTCAAAAAACTGGCTGAACAGTCTCTTGCTTTGACAGGTTGTGATTACTGACACCGCCAATGAAGTAGCTAGCATTAAATTAAAATCAGATGACTGTCTAATTTTTCAAAGCCAAAAAGGATTCAGAGGATAGTTGACATTCACTTAGACCTACTGATTTAAGCTACATAAACTATTATGGACAATCCCATTGACTACACTAATGCTACTTTACTTTGCATTGAGTTGGTCTCCTGTTCAATTTAAACCTATGTAGTATTTGGGTGGGCAGATTTTATCCTTAAAATAACCCTAAAAATTAGGAAAATGCAAATGTCAGACAACCACAGAAAATTCTGAGGTTTGTCCGAATCCTCATAGAAAGCATTTATTACAATAAATTATGGGTTTACTGGGGTTTACCTAATGTTCTTGTTATTACAACACTTTCTCTGTAAAAGGATAACAAATGCTTCGATTTTTTTTATTACCTCTAGCCTTTTGTTAGGCTCTTGCTATGATGTAAAAAGAAATCTGTTTTGCCTGCAACTCATAAGAGCTGTTAGGTTTTTGTTGCCCTCATAGGTTTGCTGGCTGAGATCAGAGTAGGTGATGCCTTGAGAGTGTCGTCTCTCAGATGTGTCGTTACAGATGTATTCACTCTCAAGTCCTCATTATTTCATTCTTCATAAAAGAATCTTCTCCCAGACATCTTGTTCCTTTCCTTTTCCTGTTTTCTATTATTTTGCCCTTCCAAAGCACTCTAAAGAAGAGAATATTAGTTCAACCTTTTACCAAAGGCCTCCCAATCTTTCTTTATATTTTCCAAGTCTGTCTTCTTTTTCTCCTTGCGCACAGACTCAGAATAAGCCATTTGTCTCCCTTGACATTTATATACTTTTTAAATAAAAAAATTGCCTCAGTCTAAAAAAAAAGAAATAAAAAGCTACTTGCGTGAATGAATAGGCTCAAACTAACAATTTCACAACTAAAGAAGAAGTCAGTTTACTAGGATTTCAATGCTTGTGGCTTTTCTTTAAATTAACATAGCTCCTTTTTTCTAAACCTTGCAGTATTTTGATTATGAGAACTCAGTAAAAAGTACTGGTAGAGCTGATCTTACTCTGTCCTTTAAACAGTTGGTTTGATGGCTCAGCTCCACCGTAGTGGATATTTCTCAAAAACGAAGTCCACATCCTACTTTTGGCTCACTCCTTATGCATCACTACACTGACACAGCTCTTTTGATATATAGGCTTCCTTTACTCTGCTATTCTTTTACACAGCACATGCAAATAAATGATTCACCATGACCAGCTGTACTTGACATAGTATGACATGACTGCAGACAGAGGTCTATTAACACTTTAGTGTACTCATCCTTCATTGTAGTTTAGCATCATGGATCAAGTTCCTAGCTGTAGTGGCCAGCCTGGGACAATGACTTGAAGCATTATTTTGAAAGAGATATTTAGATTGTTCATGATGGACTCCACCATCATAAGAGCTGGCTCAAAGAATCATCACTGGAAAAAAAAACAAAACGTTTAATAGGAGTGACAGACTCCCTGATCTTAAAGAGTAAGAGAGGTAAAAAGTGAGTCAAAAGCTTTCACCTTTTGCAAAAGAAGATCTCAAGAAAAGATCTCAAGATCTCAAAACTAGTCTCCTGCAAGAAAGATCACAGATGTTCTATTTTATTTTCTGAGCAGTTTCAAAAAGAACACAGTGCTTTAGCAAATCATGTTAAAATTATGAGGTGTGAGCGTAAATTCACTACTGACTTTCAAGGTGAATTTTGCAACCAGTTGTATATAGGAATGAAAATCTGTCTTGGTGTATTTTTGGATTTATGCACAATATACACAGGTTTTCAAGACTCATTATGGAACCCAAATTTTTGATAAGTTTTCAGTATTCTAAAGGTATTAGGCCTACTGAATTTGAGTACAGCATAACTATTAATGTGAGACAATGGTATATTTAATATCAACCTTGATAAAAGGTTTAACACTTTCAGAATAATTAAATGCGGTTGATAGCTTTAAAATAGATTTTATCACAATGGCTTGCTATTTTCTGAAAACATACTATTTATCACTATTCATGTTGGAAACTCTTGAGGTCAGTATTAAGAAGCTGGAGGTAATCTAATTACAAATCATCTTGCATAGCCTTCTTTGAAAATTGGCAGCATTTTCGCTACTGGAAGGCCTGTTATTCTTGTATTGATTTAATAAAGTAGTGTGCTTTATTTATACAACACATTACCTGAATATGTGCTTATCTGTAATGGTAATTTGAGGTTAATAGAACCTGTATGTTAGTGCTGGTTCAACTCTTCCAGTTGCTATTACTGTTTTGAAGCAATCATTTATTCAGACAAGTAATACACACCTCTTCCACTTGAGGAGCAGACATGTCTCTTCAGACACTGATCCAGGGTGGACGCAATGGTTTTGAATTCAGCTGTTATAATGTGAGAGAGCATAAAGAACAAATTAGGATTTGAAAGACTATATTTTCAGTTGTTAGTGGGAGTATAATTTAGGATGAAAAACCAACCCAGGGCTAAATTCATATGAATTAGGGGGCGGAGTGTAACTGGCACCAGGTAACATCAGGGAGGGAAAGCAGAGGACAGAGGACAGTACTACAGAGAACACAATCATATCTGTGGCATATATTTATCAGGACTGGAAAGGCAAAGCAAAGGAGAGATGTCACTATTAAAAAAAGAAGGATAACAAGAATTTGCTTTGCAAGTGCATTCAGTGTAACAAGAGACTGAGGAAAGGATTACTCTGTTGCTCAACAAAGGAAAAGAATAGCAAATAAATTATATCAGGCAATATAGTCTTTACTGCCTTTTCTGTTTCAGTCTGCAGGAAGAGAGGACTGAGAGCTGACAGGTGAGAGCAAATGACTGCTAGAAAGCTGGTAGCTTAAAGTATTGAAGAAACAAAAGAACACTTTGTTGTGACATTGTTCTTTTTTAGGATAGAATTGCAGCCTTATGAATAGGAGATTCAACAAATGACTTTTCTTGACTTTCCTAAAGCTTTCAAAGGAAACACATGATATTCTGATAATCAATCATGAAATAGATGAAACTACAGCAGTGTGGGTGGAAAACTGGTTAGGAAAGCTGATTCCAAAGAGTAATTATCAATAACCTGCTATTATAATGGAAGGATTTATTGATTGCAATTCCACATGGTATGGAGGATGGAAGAGAATGCGTATTATTGAATTTACTGATAAAAATGAAATCTGGGAGGGACTGCAGGGACACTAAAGGACAGGATCTAAGTTTTATATAAGCCCAAATTTGTGAAATACTTAAAAAAAATAAATAAGGGCGATAAAAAGCTCTGTGCCTACGTAAGAACATCCAACTACAGAAATACAGGGAGAGGAATAGTAAGACGTGTAACACAATGGAAGAAGGAGTTTGGATCTTTATATTGGATCACAAATTGAAGAAGAGACATTGATTTCACAGTTATACTAAAGAAGTCATGTGCCATATTGGTATGTATTAATACCAATATATCCAACTCTTCCCAAAATGACGCAAGCATCAGCTTGATTACTCTGCTCAGTCTTGACCATGGTACTTCAGAAAATGTGTAAGTCAGTGTGAGAAAGTCTAGAAGAGGGAAATGAGGTTAATCACATGGTTTCACATCATGATTGTCCTAAGAGAAAAAGCTGAAATAATTAGGTCTGGTTTGCCTTTCCTTTAGACTGAGAGTTAACTGGCAATTCTTTGAAGAATGTCCTTGTGGATCAGATGATGACAAATGGGCTTAACTTGCAAGGTAGATGCAGTTTAGATTTTAAATATTCTTACGGCAAGGAATCTGAAGCACTTTATTATCTATCTTATTGATTACTTGTTCATCAAGGTTTTGTTATAGTTGAATTTGATTTCTTTTATTCTAGGAAAGAAATTATATGATTTTTGAAATCCTTTGTAGATGCTGTCTCTGCTTTAGTGAAGTCCTAGAAATGTAGCTTGTTACTGAGAAGTTGGAATCAGCAACAAATAAGAGGGGCTGGGAAGACATAACTGCTTGTATAAAAAGCAGCAGGCAAAGGTAGGATGGTATCTGGTAGGATGCCACGTGGGATGATGAGTTAAAATAAAAGCAGTGAAGATGCTGTAGGGGTTATAATATTAGTGAAACTGGTATAAGTACTCAACAACAATGAAACAGCACAGAACGGTATAAGGAAAACAGGCATCTAGCAAGCAGTAATGGAAATCCAAGAATAAATTCTTTAATTTTATTTTTATTTTCTTGAGTTGGAGACAGAATGCTTTCCTTTTTCTGATTGGTTAGCTTTATTTCTTTGCTTCTTAATATTCTCTTGTTCTTTTACCAAGACCAAGTCTGTTTGATTGTCCCGCTGTTAGACATAGCTGATCCACAACATTAAAGTACAAGTGATCCAAGAGAGACAAAGGGATGATCACAAACTGAGAGCAGCCAAGCCCCATGTTACACTGATGAGATTGTCCTGGGGTGACAGATTTTCAATCCAAACCAATCTTTCCTTTTCTAATTTCAGTTTTAATATTTTCTTTTCCTCACAATCCCATTCAGACAGCATATTGAAAAACAATGTAGAGGGTTTGCTACTCACAGTTCATTAAGTTTCGTACTACTGACATGTAAATTATGCCATAAAATAATAACCGCAGTTAGGGGATATGAGACTAAAATATCGACTTTACCACTCACACAAATGGCCGACAAATGAAATGAAAGCCATTGTACACAAGGACACCTGCCCAACCAGAAAGTAGGCAGAAGCACAGAGTGATAAATATGCTGTATTGCTTCTTGTTTGTCCAAATGTCAGATTAACCTGAAAAATTTTTAGTAGATCACAGCATAAACTGAGATCAACCCGGATGTTCAAAATTGGTGTTGAAGGTTTGTATCAGACAGAATAGCATGAAGAGTCTCCAACAATATTTTCAGACTCTGCTTATTAGATCCCACCAAAAAAAGGATAATAACCAATTAACTTTCTTTTCCATGATATGTTTTTTCAGCATCAGTTCAAGGACTATGGACATGACATTTGAAGAAGTCTTTCTCTAACCCCACACACAGTCTTGAACAAACCCCAGATTTAATCAAACTCTTGCTTATTGATACAGGCTTGTAGCTAAAATGGCACTATCCATTTTCTTCAGCAGAAACAAAACTGAGAGATAGTGCAAGTATATCAGAATTTAATCCATAATATTTCAAGATAAACTCAAAGAAGGAAGATAAAAATATAAGTCTTTTTTCATGACATTTGAGGTATAAACTTCTAGATAATTTAGGTAGGCCTGCATTTGGTCTAAAATGCAATGATACTTCTGACATGTTTTAAGAAGAACAGGGCTCATAACTTCTTCAAAACTATACTTGTTTCAGCCTTACCCACAAATAGTTGAATTTCTTTCATTACAGCTAGAGTACCTCTTGGAAGACAATGTCATTTTGTAAAAAAAAGTAAAAAATAAAAAATTATAAATGAAGCTTTTTACACAAGTCAGAAAAAATAGTGTAGAACTCTATATGCAAACCCAGAAAATTATGTTTCATTCAACCATCATTCAATAGATGGTTTCACCTTTCTCTGCCCTTTTTAATGTTGAAGGCTGGACAATTGCAGTTGATGCAAGTGCCTGGAGGATAATACCAAGTGTGAACCTCAAATCACAGTACAATTCTAGTCCTGGAGCACATTACATTGCTGTTCTCAGGAAGGTCTACTTTTTCAAATACGTACATTTAAGTGAAAAAATAGTCTAATTCTCTTCAAGCTTGCTCTATTGATCTCAATGGACTTTATTCTTAATAAATATTTCTCAGTTTTTAGAGTAGCAAAAAAGGCAATGGGAGCAAAATAAATTGGCTCCACTTACAGCCATCTGATTTTCTGAGAAATTATTCCACCTTGGGAAATTTCATCTTCAAAACTTAAACTAGCACCTGTAGTACAGAATACAGAACTGCAAGTTATTTTTTTAAGCTTTCCATGGCCTCATATCTGGAAGGTATTTGTAAATGATTCTAGAGGTATTTTAAAAAAAATAATGTTTTATGTTGAAAGGAAGAATATAGAACAGTTAGTAGGGAGAAATGTTCTTTATAAAAAACTAACAAACAAACAAGCAAACAACATGTCAGTAAAGAAAGTACTGAACCAGAGCTCTTCTTCCTCTGCCTTGAACAATAGCAATAGGAGTTCAGTTTTGGTTTTAAAAATGGAAATTAGAAAGGCACTGTTGTTCAAATACTAATATCCATTTCAGAACCTTTTTCTTTCATGCTAATCTAAAAAAGTTAGGAAGTACAAAGAGAAGGAAAGAGACACAAATGTACTGTATGGTAATTACCTTGTATTTGGGGGTTTATCCTCTGCTCCTGGACCTGAGCAGAAGTGATTGTGACATTTTTGTCTTTGACTTGGATGCTACTTCACATCCTGCCAGATTCCCTTTTTGGAAATGAAAAGTTCCTGTTGTAACCACATTTTCTTTTACAAACATTCATCAGTAAAGATAATTGCAGCTTCTGTTACTAACTCAGTCACCAATGAGATCAGGTTGTCCTTATTCAGCTTCTTGGAGCTGAGAAAATATTTGTTATTAACTCTGTCTTGAACCCTTATATCTTACCTTCCACTATGGAAAAACTGAAACAGCTTGTATCATGGAACTTTTTTTACTAGTCATGCAAGACATTAAATGAAAATATGGCCTTTTAGCTTTATGAGTTTGTTAGAGCAAGCATGATATCATGATTCATAGACAATAATTTCTCATTTTATGTGTGAAAAATATGCAGTATCCCAATTTATCTGTCTATGTGAATAGTTTCTTTCTTCCTTGAGTTTCTCGGTTAGGGTTGTTGTGTCACCTAGATTAAAGTTAGGAGATATGTTTCACTGTATAAATAAATACATGCAAAATCTTAGATTTAAGTCAGTGTTACAACCAGTTTACCTGGTTTACAGGTAAAATATTTAATATTTCNTACATGCAAAATCTTAGATTTAAGTCAGTGGTTTACAGGTAAAATATTTAGTATTTTGTTACAACTGTTTGAATACATGAATTTCTCAAGATATTTTAATTTTAATCTGCTTTTATTTAATATCTGCTGTTGAATATTTATCATAAAATTGAACTTTTAAAACAGAAGGAAGTTTTCAAGTATAGGTTTTGCTAGTTTAAGTTTGAGGAAAACCCTGTGAAAGGTATACTTACAGAGAATATAAGGCAAAAATTAATATTCAGGAAAATATCAGAATGCGGTTATGGAATAAATGAGCAGCAAACTGCAAAAAAACCCCTCTAAATATACAGCATTGTGTTTTGCTTATTTTTGGAATCAGAGAAATTTGAATTCTCATATGTTTGTTTATTTCTTTGCATAGCTTCACATGAAGGTGGGTGGGTTTTGGTCTTGTAAGGATGAGGATTTGACAATTGTTTTATATGTACATAACATGCAAGGAGATTGTGAGTCTGTGAGACAAGAATGTTAAAGAAAGACTGTCGGGAATGCAAGAGAATTCCATGCTCTGTGTAGACATAGCATAAACATACCCTGACCTCCCTTTGAGTTAGTATCAGTCTGAATTTTTCAATGAAAAAGTTCATGTATTAAGCCAGACATGTTTTGTTCCAGGCATCTTTGTTTCAGTTAGTATTCACTGAAGCTTGAAAGAAATCTAAGAAAGACCATATGGCTAGGCCTATTTCCTTATTTCCAAAAGGGAAAAAGAAAGCCCCATGCTGACTTGCAACATGTCCTGCCCCAGGCTTTTGACTCCAGACCCTCTGTCCGCTGATCCTCATCTTCTCAGCACTTCATATGACCTAGGTCTTTTGTCTTGTTTCTCAGTTTCTCACAGTCTGATCTTTGAGTGTAGCTGGATCAGGTTCCCTTCTCCATATTTTCATGCAAACACAAAAAAGTGGGTACAGATGCGTGGGAAAAGGACTCCTGTTTTGTTTTGGTTTTGGTTTTTTTTTTTTTTTTTTCTCCTAATTTTCCAGTGAAATATTTTAATGTCATATAGCTGTGGAATAAAATGAAATTTCATCCCTGGAAACCCACAAATGACCATGATATCTGAAAGCAAAGGATGTGAAAAAGGAGGGGGGAGATGAAGACTCTCTGTCCCTTTTCTTCTCTGATAAAGTTCCTGCAGAAATGAAGCTATTAATAACATTTACATGTTTATTTTAAGTGTCATGCCTCAAAGTTTGATCACAGAGGGGACTCTCTGGACAGTAGAAGTTACACATGCACATGTATAATTGCTAGGTATAAAATTAGAGGTTAGAGGAGGTGAATATTTCAAACATGAAAGCACAAGATAACTACACCTGCAGTACAATTGCTACCAGAAAGTTCTTTTGACTTCCTAGGCAAAAGAGAAGACTACTTTCTACAGGTCTATAAAATAGCAGATCTCTTCCAGGATCCGAGGATCATCTGGTTCACGACCATTGCATCAAAAACACTGTTCAAACTACTGTGAGAAAGGACATAAAAAGTCATTGCACTTTAGAGAAAACAGAAGGGATGTTTGTTCACTGGAACAATCTAATTGCTTGAAAAAGCTGTGGTACTTTGGGGAAGCATTAAAACTCTGTTAGAAAGGATACCATGTAGAGTACATTCATTCCAATTAACACTAACTAGCTCAAAGCACGCTAGAAGTCACTACAGGAAGGTAAATACACAGAACAGCAGTAACGAAGAAAGGAACAGACAAAATCCCAAAAGAAAGAAAGACATTAAAAATGCAAGACAAGTTAAAGAAAAAAAAAAAAAAACAAACCCAAAATGCAAATAAAAAATTCAAAACATTTGTTTCATCCTGTCATCAGAAAACTTTTTTTTTTTCTTTTAATGAGAATGAAAGAAGCTCCAGGACTACTTGGTGCCTTAATATAAAGAAAAGAGGTAAAAATGAAAGGTGAATTTCTGAATGCTGATATAATTTGGATACTTGTAATGTGACATCATGCTTTAAGACAGAATTCTGTAATATCATCACCAAATATTAATCTGAAATTTAGTTTAAAAATCCTTGTTGAAGGCCAGTACTACTGTTTCTGTGGCCTTTTCATCAAGTTTCTGAGTATCTTGCCAAGCTTGTGTGATTTCTTGGACCATGATGCTGGGCAGGTCAGATAATTACTGCATGTTTCAGTTTCTCATTTCAGACATGGCAGACTCTTTCCTCTCTTGGGAAATGGGTTAACCACTGCTGGGTGAGATATTATGATAAAACAAAAGTAGTATTTAACCGGCACCTCACTTCAGAAGAGCATGATCCCTGCATCACAATGGATTTCCTTCAGAAAGGCTGGGGTTAAGAAGGCTCAGTCAGCAAACAAAAATCCAACTATCAAAGCCTATTTCAAAAATGTATGAAAAAAACTCTCCTTCCCTACCCGACCTATTCTTTTGTTGCGTTAACTTCATATGTGCTTTGATTTTATCTTCAGCATTTGCTGAAGTACAGTTCTGTAGAGCTGAACTGTGTTTTCCTGAATAAGAATTTCCCATGGTAGACAAACCAAGGAATTGATTATTAGTGTAAAGATGAAATGTATAATATGCCAGAATGGTAATATTTTAGGAAAAAAAAATCTTTCTAGTAAATAACTTCATTATGGCACTCAGATCCCTCGCCAAAAATTGGACAGGAAATCAGTTTCTTCATACTTTAAAAAGTCTACACTAAAACTATTCCTGAAATTAAGCTAGTAACAAACTCAAAAAGATAGAAAAGTAGTTTCTATGATCACCAAGATAGCATGGTGACACCCAGTCCTGGACCACAATAGGAAAAAAAAAAGAAGGAAAAAAAAAAGAAGGAAAAAAGGACACCATTGATCGGGGTCTGTCATCAACTGTCATCAAACTTTTACCAGAAAGAAGCATGAAACGCAGAAGGTCAATCTCTATTACAAGGCAAAAGTATCAAGACATTTCAGCAGGAATTGTTAGCTGAAGGTGACTGAGTCCATGTCCCCAAAATTTATAAAACCAAGAAGCATTGAATTCCACACAAAGATATTCCAAAATGAGTCCAGTGAAGAAAGGAAAGATCTTATGACAGAAATCTTGAAGGCTGACAGAAAGTGGATAGAAACTATAGGACTTTTTGACAGGCAAGAGATGAGTGAAATATGATATTCACCAGTTCTTGATTTAGGATGAGGTGAATTATGATAGCGTTCCTGATATCTTTAGTCAATCTGCTCTTTTGAAGGAAGTCACTCCACTACACCTTCATTGACAAACAATTTAAATTGGTTTTATTTTTCAGTTATAAAATCAATGGTTGTGAAAATCAGCTTCCCCTTGTAACCTTTTCATATGTTTAATCAAGCTTCTTAAGAGACCTGAGCTAAAGCTGGCTGCTTATAACAGCATTTTAAGATGTAAATTTCATAAATAATGTGGGTTTTAATAGAAGATAAATTCAGACTGACATAACAAAACACAATAACATAATTGTATTCCATCATAGTCATCATAGTTTTGGTGATTTTTTTTTTTTTTTAAGCATGTGGCAACATTTGCATAAAAGCATACAAAAGAAAAGAAAAAACGTGGTGGAGAAGGAACCCAAAACATCTTTAATGTAGTCAAGGGGAATGATTTGTTTTGTTTCATTTCAGAGACCATTTAAAGCACTGGCTTTTTCTTTCTTTCTAACGTAGTGATCAGTAGAAGGATGTTAGCATGAGTGCAAATGGATACATTTGAACACTTTTATTTCATGTATAAATATCTTTGTATCTTTATTAGTGTAAACATGCCTAATGGACCACCCCTGAAAAATGAGAAGTGTAAAAGAAGCATGGTAATTTGCAATGGGAAGAGAAAGACCTTGGGGAAGGAAGGAAGAGATGCAGCACAACAAGGTTGGGCACTGCCTGCAGCCCTCCCACCGGCATCACCACCTCCTCCTGCAATGGGCAGAGTCTCCTCCCATGAGACAGGTGCTGGGGAAAGCCAGTGCCCCACTATCTGTAGGTGTTTATTAACAATCTCTGGTCTCATGGTTTACCTGTTGTACTGCTGGTGTTGATTCTGCATACATAGTTCACTGACTCTCAATTAATAAAGTGCCATTACTAAATCAATAACTCTTTCAGTTCTGATTTTGTTTAAACTATATAAATGGAGTAGTTTATCCCCCACAACAATTAGCTGTTTTCATTAGCTTTGATTTGTGGGTTTTTTTTTTCTATTGTATCCAGGGTTTCCAATCAGAGATACCATTTGGCTAGACATTAAAAAAATAAAAAAAGTGGAGCAAACATGATTGCTGTTTTTCAAGTGTTTAAGAGTTTTGAGATTTTTTTAAATTACTTTACAATTTCAAAAATACTACTTTGTGAACATTAATGTGATCAATGAAGGTAAAAGACAGAAAACTTTCTTCTCTTTAGTCATTTTATGTTACTCAGATCATTAATTATGCCTTATTTTATTTCCATTTTTCAGTTTAGTTTATCAATATTTTGAGCATATTAGAATTACAGAAATATTTTTCACAATGGTTTCTACACAAAATTTAAATTCTTTAGTAACTGTGATGAAACTCAATGAACACCTCAGATAACTTATATTATCACATGCAATAATTATTCTGAGCTTTTTAACTGAGAGAATAATTTTAATCAAGAGACTAGCCTAGCCAAGACTTACATATAAATGTTTAAGTGTAAGTTGCATGACTACAAGTTCATTCTACAGAAGCATGTTTTTGTTTAACAAAGCAGTTACAGGGAGAAACATACTTTTGAACATTTCCTAGGAGAACAAAGTGTAACCATGACAAGGTATACCATACTTAACATAATGTAATTTACTATTTCTTTCTCTATCTGTGTTTAACATATTAGGTTTGCACTAAGAAGCCCTGATCAAGATTACTCCATGTTGCCTGACACATTAAAAACGCACAGCTAACATAATGTCTGCCTCCAGGAGTCTGTAATTTCATTTTTTAGTTTCAAGCAGTCAATGTCTTTAAGAAACAAATACTTAAAGCTATTATTCTGCAGTCAGAAATATTTTATCTTACCAAACATACATTATTATTATTATCAGTGGATACTCCTTGAACTCCTTCTCTCCCAAATCAAGATTATTAAAACTAAGCAAATTTAATTACATGCAATAATAGCCAAACACTATATTATTTATAATTCAATTATTACTTCAAAGGCTTGAATTACCAGCATTCATCCACTGTTCTGGACATCTCTCCTATAAATTACACATCACAGCATGCAACCATTGATCTTAAATACATGCGTCTTATCTTGCACATTCCTTCTTTACTTTTATGCCTATGAAATTATAATGCTGGTACTGCTTCACCACTTTATAGAAAATGATAACATCTGTCCTCCAGGTTACAAAATTTGCAAAGCAATGACATAAGAAACATCACTGGACTCTGTTTCTTAGCATTCAGTTCATTCTCAGTCCTTCTCTTCATATGTGTTTTCATGGACTGCAATCAAAGAAAAAACATTTTTTATCAGCTTTGTCTCTATATTTGATTTCATATGGATTTGTTATACCTGCCTTAAGACAAGAGCAAGAGTAATCAGGTAGTGAACCCAGAACTTCCTCTGTGATTGTGGAAGAAGTTCTTTAAGATATTTGCCACAGTAACAACTTCACTTCCCACCACACCCCCTGCCCCGGCCCCAGACTTTCACATCTGCTTCACTATGCACTCAAATATGCATGTAGCTTTAAGCATTTGAAGTTTCACTATCTTTCTTGATACTGTTTCCATAATAAAAATTACATGGATTCAATACTCTTGTCCTGTAGATTCTCTCCCTACATGATTTTCACAGTAGGACCCTCATTCTGCAATATGCAATTGGCAGCATGTGGTTGCCCACACAGTTCTTCCCAAATATTCAAACTCAGGAGAAAGGGAAACAGATGATAATTACCTTATCTCCTCTGTAGTGAATGTAGAGTTTTGTTTCTACTCTAATTATGTCGTCCTGGAAAGCAAGACTTATACTTGAAAGACAGATGTTTCACAGTCTTTTTCTTCACAGTTGAAGCAATGGAATATCACAAAAAATCAATTGCAAGGAACAGCTGAGCCCCGCAGCCATGGTTGGGGCATCTCTGGAAAGCGTATTTAGGAAAGAGCAAAATTTCCTAATCCTACTGGCCTCACACTGGCCAGTAAGGAGTGAGGAGAAAAGGTGTGAGAAGCAGCCCTACAGACACCAAGACCAAAGAAGAAAGAGAGGTGGAGGTGCTCCAGGTGCCCAAGCAGAGACTCCGCTGTGGCCCATGGAGAAGAACATGGTGACACAGGTTGTGCCCCTGCAGCCCATGGAGGACCGTGGAGCAACTATCCACACTGTAGCCTGTGGAGGACCCCACTCTGCAGCAGGTGGACGTGTCCTGAAGCTGCAGCCTGTGCAATGCACACACAGGAGCAGGTTCCAGCAGGAGCTGTGGCCTGTGGGGGACCTCCGCTGGAGCAATTCCTTCATGGACAACTTCAGCCTGGGGAGAGGACCCATGCTAGAACAGTTTGTGAAGGACCATATCCTATGGGAGGGACACCACTATGGAGCAGGGAAGGAGCGTGAGGAGGAAGGAGTGACAGAGAGGACCCCCATTCCCCATTCCCCTGCACTGCTCAGAGGCAGGAGGAGATGCAGGAGTCAAAAATGAAGGAGTGAATTTGAGTTTTAGTTTTTGTCTTTGTTTCTCACAATCCTACTCCATTAAAAATAAAATAAAAAAAAATTATTAATCTTCTCCAAATTGTGTCTATTTTTCCTGTGATGGTGATTGGTAAGTGTCTCTATCTGCACCCATAAACTTTGTGTCTTATTTTCTCCCTCTGTCCTGTTGAGGAAAGGGAGTGAGACAGCAGCTTGATGGACATTTGGCAGCCAGCCAACCTTAACCCACCACATATTCTTATGTCTTTTGTTTGAATAAGGAAACAAAATACACCCCCATACCTAATTTGTGTAGATTTGGAAGCTGTCCTCTCATACAGATCCTCAAAGAATATGAAGAGAAAGCTCTCTAAATTTTATCTAGCATTGAGCAGGAAAAAAAAAGGTGGGTATATTTTGTGATTTAAATATTTGAATTGATAAACACTGTATTTTATCTGTTAGCTAATCTATTAAAATAGTATACATTTTCTCTAATGTGGATAGATCATATCCCTTTTTAATGTGATACAGAGTATCATATGCACAAAGTTTATACACATGTGAACTTTACAAGCCAGAAGAAAGAGCAGGAACACAGGAAGATTGAGGATAAGGCGTGGGTCTGGTTTAAGAGACAGAAACAAGCATTATGACAGTACCTACATGAACAAATAACAAATTCAGAAGCTCAAAAAGAGCTGAAGGCTTTTCTACTGCACAGCGGCTATCTCAGAAAAACAAAAACTTTTCCAACTCAACAGAAAACATGAAGCAAATGCCTGTGTGATTTTATATACTTCACAATATTTAGTATAATATTCTGGACAATGCATGAAATGAATAGCATAATGATATTAAGTTAATGTTGCAAAACATTGTGAATCAGCTTCCAGGGCACTGAGGCAGAAGGTGAAATTCTGTTAGCAGCAGAAATGGGTATTAACTGCAGATGAATAAAGGGAAGGACTCATTCAAACCTAAATGATAAACCAAAATCAATAGTAAAATGTATCCACATGTTTTCCTCACTGTGCATTGATTATAAAATGGTACAAATGTAAGCTGTTGCCGCTCAACACAAATTAAGTTCAGTTTAGAAACTTAAAACAAATAAGGCTAAGTAAGGGTATTGAAAAGAAGATTTTCAGTGATAAGTGTGGCTCTTACATGGTCATTTCACAAGAGTTTGTTAGACCAGTTGCATGTTGAATTACGAAATCATAAACAATAGCTAAGCAAATCATATCCAGATATACATGGATACAGACAATGAAAAGACTGTGAGACAGTGTAACTACGTACTGAAGGATACAGTTTGCATCTCTGGATAACACTGCAGATGAATATAGTATCAATGGAATGGGTCTATTTCCTATGTCTATATTATCATAACTGATTTTTATTTATTTAGCTGACTTTCTAGAAATGGTGATACCAGAATATTTCCTAGATTTTTTCACTCTTTCAGTTAACTACTAATATTAAGTGTGTCTTAAATTTAAGCTATATTTTTGTGATATTGGAGTCAGTGGTACTATAGAGCTTTCACAGAATTCTAAATAGCTTTACAGATCAGTTGTTTGGTGAAATATTTTAGAGTTTTAATTCTTATAATTATATAGATTGCTGAAGCAAATATTAGCTAAATTAAGGTGTCTAGAATGGAAACAAAGACTGTGATTTGTATTATGTAATTTTTTATGGACAGGGGGTAAATGTCTAAGGTAGGTAGGTTAACTTCACAGTAAATGAAAAAGAACACAAATATATATAAAGGCAGCCTTAAATGTCTTAGAATCACAGAATCATTTAGGTTGGAAAAGACCTTTAAGATCATTGAGTCCAAACATTAACCTAACACTGCCAAGTCCACCACTAAACCATGTTCCTAAGCACCATATGTACACGTCTTTTAAATACCCTCAGGGATGGTGACTCAACCACTTCCCTGGGCAGCCTGTTCCAAGGCTTGACAACCCTTTCAGTGTTCTTTCCTAATATCCAATATAAACCTCCCATGGCACAACCTGATGCCATTTTCTCTTGTCCTATCACTTGTTACTTGGGAGAAGAGACCAACACCCACCTTACTACAACCTCCTTTCAGGCAGTTGTAGAGAGCAATAAAGTCTCCCCTCAGCCTCCTTTTCTCCAGGCTAAAGAACCCCAGTGCCCTCAGCCACTCCTCATAAGACTTGTGCTCTAGACCTTTCACCAGCTTGGTTGCCTTTCTCTGGACACACTCCAGCACCTCAGTGTCTTTCCTGTAGTGAGGGGCCCAAAACTGAACAAAGTATTTGAGGTGGGGCCTTACCAGTGCTGAGTACAGGGGAACAATCACTTCCCTAGTCCTGCTGGCCACACTATTCCTGATACAGGCCAGGATGTTATTGGTGTTCTTGGCCACCTAGGCACACCTGTGCTCATATTCAGCCAGCTGTTGACCAATAACCCCCGGTGCTTTCCTGCTGGGCAGCTTTTCAGCCACTCTTCCCCAAGTCTGTCGCGCTGCATGGGGTTGTTGTGACCCAATTGCAGGACCCAGCAGTTGCCCTTGTTGAACCTCATATTATTGGCCTTGGCCCATCGATTCAGACTTTCCAGATCCCTCTGTACAGCCTTCGTACCCTCAAGCAGGTTGACACTCCTGCCCAACTTGGTGTCATCTGCAAACCTACTGCGTGTGCACTTTATCCCCTCATTCAGATCATTGATAAAGATATTAAACAGAACCAGCCTCAATACTGAGCACTGGGGAATACCACTTGTGACTGGCCACCAATTGGTTTTGACTCCATTCATCACCACTCATTGGGCCTGGACGTCCAGCCAGTTTTTTACCCAGCGAAGCGTATGCCCATCCAAGCCATAAGCAGCCAGCTTCTTCAGGAGAATTCTGTGGGAAATGGTATAAAAGGCTTCACTAAAGTCCAGGTAAACAACATCCACACCCTTTCCCTCATCCACTAAGCAGGTCACATTGTCATAGAAGGAGATCAGGTTATTCAAGCAGGACCTGCTTTTCATGAACCCATGCTTACTGGGCCTGATCACTTGGTTGTCCTGCGTGTGCCATGTAATGACACTCAAGATGATCTACTCCGTAGCCTTCCCAGGCACTGAGGTCAGACTGAGGCCTGTAGTTCCCCAGATCCTCCTTTCGGCCTTCTTGTGTATGGGTGTCACATTCGCTAACCTCCAGTCAACTGGACCTCCTCGGTTAGCCTTGTCACACCTTAGTCATGTTCACACCTAACTGTTTATTCAACTTTTAAATGCCTAAGTTGTACAGGACAAAGCCTATCCAAAATGAGTCCAAAGAATATATTCTAAAAATTAAGAATTCAGAATAAAATAGAGCTTAAAATAATGCAAAATTAGGTGGGAAACAATACTAAATATTAAACAAATGGTGCTAACCAGTAGAAACCAGTCACTAGGAAGAAGTAATGCAAATAGACTGAGTCAGTGATGGGATTACTACACAGAAATTCTTTCATCGAAAGGCAATAACAGTGTTCACAGTAAGATAATGATGGTAGAAACTAGAAATTAAACACTAATGGCCTGCATACCTAATCTTTGACCTCTCAGCTACACAAGCCAAAGTTCATCGTTATGTACTCTATTACCATGCGTATTCTGTGGTCAGAGAGACATTACTTTGATATTGTACAGTACAATATAAGCTTTCATCTGTTCTGTATAATCACAGAATTATCCCTAATGATGTATTTACATAAAACATATTTCTGGCCTAATTTCAATAGTGAAGTCAAGCAAAACTCTCAGAGAACCCATGCAAAACCTTAGAAGTTATTTTTGCTGATGATGGTAATGAATGTTTTATAATACAAAATTTGGATTTTTTTGATTGTCTGGCTTTCTAAAATTGAAATGAATATGTATATGCATTTCTATTTCATGCTGTGCTGTTCTGAGCCTAATTGCATTTCTGCTTTGATTTGAATGCTATTTCTGCAGCAATTCATAAAAAATTCTGTGTATATATAAATATATACACATATGTTTTTCATACTAAAATTTTAGAAAAACTGAAATTTAAAAGAAAAAGATCCTTTTTTTCTCTACTACTCACAATTTAAAAAATCAAAACAAACACACAAACCAACAAAAAATAATGACCTGCATCAAATAAAATATTTTAAATGTTTGGGGGTTTTTTTTGTTTGTGCTTTTTTTTTTTCCCTGATGAATGAATTTAGCTAGCTATATGAAATCACATTTGGAATTTTTAAATTTATTTTTTCCTTCTTAGTCTGCTAGAATCATGAGTTCAAAATAGAGCATTTCAATATGTGTACAAAATCATCTGTTTTTAAATTAATTACTGCAGTAATACATAGAAATAATTGTTTGGTTATCCTTCAAAAAGTGCAGCAGCTTTAACTTTGTGTATGAAAATCCTGTGGAGTGCCATTTATAACTCTTTAAATCTGTAAATCCCTTAGACCATCAATAAGCCAGACTCTATGCAACAAGTTTCCTTTGACTGGAAAATAGTCATTGTTTTAAAACATTCTTCATTCCAGAGAAACAACATAAGACTGCTAATAGAGCAAACAGTTCTGTTTCTTTTCTACCCTGTTACTTTCCTTCTGAGATGAACATCAAAGAAGCAGCCCATCCAGAAAAATCAATAAAAGTTTAAGTATTGAGGACTGAACTTTTACAATTTTATTGAGGATAAGGCAGAAGAATTTAAACCATGAAGATGTAACAGACATTACCTTGTCTATCATAAAGCTGTAAAAGTTCATTGAAGTAAAAAGAGCCAAGGTGGCTAAACCAGAATAAAAGTGGTTTGCTGTATCTTCAGTACCTACCTTGAATTCAAATAGTACAGTTAATATTTTTTTTGCCAGTAACACCAAGAGTAAGCTATTCATAAATATACACAAACACACATGTGTACACATACACACATTTCATATATACCTAATATAAGGTGGGTTTGATATAATAGAGCCTGCATTCAGCCATATATATATTCATTTTATGGTACAAAAGTAACCCTTATTGTGTTAACACACCAACCAGTCATAATATGTCAAGAGTCTACTTTTTCCCTAGACAAATTACTAGGAAACAGGTATTTCTGAGATGACCATGAATTAAACTGATGCATTAGAAAAGAAAATGACAAAAAATATTAACAGAGAAGTGTTGCTATTTTTCTTTCAAAGAAAAATAGATTTCAAAATCAAAAATAATTTTTTATTTAATTTAATAAAGCAGTTTTCATTTGAGAAACAGAGTTTAGCCTGTGGTGTTTATAAGAACAGATTAAATCACTTTTCAGATTTAGAAGCTAGTTAGCCTAGAGAAATAGTCAATACTATTGGAATGAATATAACTTTCTTATTACAAACACAACTAATTAGTAATTATTAGATACGTTACTTTGCCTGCTGCAAAACTCTCAGTGACCTCAGTGAGATGAGGATTTTGTGTCTATTTTTATAACTGTTTATAAAATTTTCACTGCTTACTACACAGGGTCATGACTTGAAAGGGCATTATTACCATGATTGATGTAAATGTACAGGGTAGGAAAAAATATTGCATCATACTTATTTCATAGAACAAACCCAAAGAAATTATACTTTGTATCTCTTAACAACTGTGCAAAACCCCCTTTCTTGCACACATGCAGATTCAGTGATTTAAACCCACAAATTATTAAGTAGTATGTGCAATTGTATGACTAAACTGTACCTTCAGTCACGTCATTCAGTAAAGATTAAACATTACCATCACTATTGAAGGATCTATAAAGCTAAATCATGAGCAGAACCTTTTTGTATTACTTAAGGTTATGAGTTCCTCTCACCTGCCCTTAGCCATCTGAAAGTTAAGTATGCTAACAGCAACTTTTAATGCAGCTCTTCCTTTCCTACCTCATCATGTTGGACACGATTAATTTGTTAGGATACACCATCTTCTTCCTCCAATTACAACATCAGAAGCCCAGATGACTACAGCAGACTAGATATTTAGACGGCTAAATATTGATGAATGAATCCTATCTCAAAATACACTCTTTTCTCCAGAGTGTTTATACGTAAGTAAATCGTGTCAGAAAATTCTTACTGAGGATTATCCAAAAGGAGTCCTGTGCTATGGAGTCCTTTCAATCCAGCTGCACCTGCACCCTTGGACCCATGAAGAACAGGGGCCTAACATATCTTGACCCAGCAATAGCTGGGCAGCTAGAAACTTAGATAATAGAAATTATTACTTTTTCATCTCAGTGTTTTATTTTTATCTCTGTTTCTACATTTAGCCACAAAAGTCTTTGATCCTACAAACACTTAAGAGATTTACTCTCATCTGATTTAAACCTCTGGGATTCTTCTCAAAAGAAAACATCTGAATGCTTTGATTGAGTTGAATAAAGTGCCGGCTGTTTTAGGAGCTACATTGAAAAGTAGACCTTAATATGCAGTTGCATAACAGATATAAATATATCGATAAATGAATTCCACATCTACTGATATGCATAAACAGATGAAGCTAAATTACACAGTTGATCTTTGAGCTGCTAAAGCTTGTGGAAAACAGTTAGATTCAATTCACAAATCATTGCTGTAGCACTATACAGTAAATAAACAAAAATTCATTTCATGGTATTTCAATTTTTATGGTACTGTTTGAGACACAGTCTGTAGATTGCTATTACTTCTACTATAAAAACTGTAATATTACAGTGGTGGCTGGTAGTGTGGATCTAGTAAAAGGTCTGCCAGTTTTCCATTATAAACCTCTATTTTAAAGAGCTTATAACTCCACTGAAAAAATCTTTTTCAGGTGAGCATGTTGTAAACAACTTCACACACACACACAGAGAAACACAGACACGCTTAATGCATACATCTATAGTTTTCAAAGGTAAACTTAAAAAAAGGAAATAAAAGTGAAACAAGAGAACAACGACCTGGATTCACAAGGAAACACGTATTGTTGAAGTAACATTAAAAGCCTGGAAACTTTTAGTTAAACCCATGTTACAAAGAAATGCTAAAAAATCAAAATATTTTTCTTTTTGTCTCTGTAGCACAATGTAGTAATCAGAACAAGTCTATAGTAGCAACACTGATTGTCTAATAAACCTTTAGGGAGACATCAGGATAAAGACAATACCAAAATAATTCTCATCCATCTTTATCCTCTTTCACCTACTCCATTAGAAAAGGGCTGCTGTGTTGATTTTTTATACTCTATTTTTATGAATTATAGCTTTCTCCTTCTAGTCTTCCCACACTCTTTGCTCTTGTACATTTACAGTGATACAGAGGGAAAAATAAATAAATGTAAAACCAATAGATTTAGCAATAATAAACTCAGAAACAAACACACAAAAAAAACCCCACCTTAGGGAATTCTGAAACTAGTTTTAAAAAATGTAAATCTGAATATTATTCTGTTAAAATTATTTTCAAGTAGAAAACCTAAGGTTTTTTTTACTGAGACAAAGAAAAAGAGACAAAAGACATGTTTAAAAATCTTCCTGACACAAACAACTTTAAAAAATACAGAAGTATTGAAAACATCTTTTTCTAACTATAATATTAATAAGTTATAGGATTTCATAATACACAAAGACATGAAGGCTTTCATCCTCTAAATTTCTCTACTTTATTACAGACTCCCACAAATACTGCAAAAAATCACCACTAGCAAGCATAATACCACAAAAATCACCACTGCTACCAAGTATACCTGTGATTAATAAATTATATATATATGCTATCACAAATTACTATTAGCAATCAATAATATAGTATCAATTAGTAGTATGGCAGCAATCAATCATATAGCAATGGCTGATAAGAGCAACAAGTAGGTACATACTATTACAGGTTACTACAAACTTATCACTAGTGAAGCAACCTATCAACAATATAAAGCAGATGTACTTATGATAGACTGATTATTTATATGGATATATAATACTGGTATCAAGTGAGTTAGACAGATTTCAGAAGGGACAAAACCATCCCAGAGGAGAAGACAAACTGATTCCAATGGGGGACCCAACCATCCCAAAGGTAGAAGGACAAACCGAACCAACCATGATCTATGTCCCCACAGTCTGGAGTCAGCCTAGTATCCCTGTGGAGAATCCATGATCTCACAGAAAGTTTGTGTGAAATTCAGTCTGTTTAGGAAAGGAAGAGAAAGGTAAGCACAGCATGGGAAGTTCTTAGAGAGAAGCTCTGTTTGGGATAAAATTTAAGTCCTTTTCGTATCACAGAGACATAAGAGGGCATAGGACTCTATCACTTCCAGCAGCCAATAGACACTGTTAATTTCTATTTTCCACCTGTAAGAGCCAATAGATGATTATGATTTCTGTTCTTCCAGACCAAAATTTTCCCCAGACTGTTTCCATCTTCTCAGATCATAAGTTGCTGTTACAGTCCTTTGGTTTATGTGCTTATCAATGGTATCCTGGGACGTCACTGGTTTCTAGGAAACCCAGCTATACTTCAAGGATGTCAGCTGAATTTTTCAAAGATGCTTTTGGTTCCCAGGCCTAGTTTCCAGGCTGAGTTCCCAGGCTGGCAGACAGTTTCTCTGTCAGCGTTTTTCAGCAGATGCTTTCTTTTGTTCAGTAATTTTTCCCTTCTAACCAGGCCACCTTTATGGCTGCTCACATCACTTGTTAAGCCATCCAAATGACCTGTATGCTGGATGGTAAATCTTCAGAAGGTAAGAAAATTCTAGGCTGTACCTGATATACCATCAGACTGCCTACAGGTCTGCAGGAAGATTTTAAAGAGTATGTGAAAGGACATATTTAGCTGTTGGTTGATGGAGAACAATCAGTAAATATTATATCCGCTATGTGGACATAAGGCAACAGCAGAGAATAAGTGAAACTTTTCTCATTCTTCTTGATCAGTTTCAAATACACTTGTGAACTAATGCTTTCTTAGAAAAATGTGGGTTTTCTCTATTATTATGAGTCAAAGCCACAGCAACTAAAATATAAAAAAGAAAATTTTTCCACAACAGCTTCTCTAAATGTTATTTGATAAAGTAATTTTGCTTCACTTTTAGAGAAAAAAAACCCAAACTCTTCAATGTAAAAGCTTCATAATGTGCGCAGATTGGTTAGCACAGTAACCCAGACTAATCTATAGAACAAGAGTTTAGAGAAAACAACTCACAGCTGGAGTCTAGTGATGGCTGTTTTCAGGAAGCCTCTGCAGTGAGTGTGACTGTGGTGGGCTTGTGAGGGGTAAAATACGAGAGAAAACAGGAGAAAGAAGCATACTTAACTACTGAGCTGTTCCTTAATTTTCTTAAGAGTTTTTATTTAATTGTGAGAAAGAGCTGATGATGACTGAGACAGTACATGAAATCAGACCTGCCGTGACGGGTTATTAAAAGGGCTCCTTGACTCCTTCTGGCAATGCACAAGCTGCAAAGAACAACAAACTGTCTCATCTCATTGCTTCCAGTAAACCCAAAATAATGTTGCATATTTTTGTGTACAGATATAGCACTATTTTTTTATAGAAAAAGATATTTTAATAAACTAATGGACTATTGACATATACAGGCATCTCTATCTTGGATAGATGATTTCTATAATAATTCATATTGTCTAGTTCAGTGGAGCCTTATGGGCAGGTGTTAAAGTTAAGGCTGCATGCCTGTGAAGAATTATTTGCTAAGCATTATAGAGAGGACAGAGAAAAGGAGAGGAGACATTGAAGCGTGGAACTTAAGTACTCTACCCTTCACCTGGATAAGCAAGTGAAAGACTGAAGTTGGATTTCCTTTGTAGACACCTTTGCTCTAGTAACAAACTACAAATATAGTCTTGGGAAAGAAGAACTTAAAGCAAAGTATCAAAACACATCAAGGACATATTTTGATCTTAAGAAAATATTATTTTTTTTTAATAAATAATGAAACCAAACTGTTTTCATCATTTTGTCTTTTATGCTTACTACAAGACATGAGAAAATTTGATTTCAGCACTGGAAAGTTCTTTTGAAAATGAAGTAAACTCTTATAAATGTGGTAAAATCTGTGTATTGTCATGACATTTAAGTTCCAAGAAATCAGACTTTCTGGGATGAAAACTCAAATCTACAGGAAAATTTTAGATTATTGCCACTGATTATATGATCATGTAGAGAATATAGCTCCCAGTTCCCTGAGAACACAGCTCATTCCCTCAACAACAAGACTAGCTGTTAAACCAAAAAAAGTAATTCCATACTGAGATCTTAGCTTGTAAAATATTCAGTCTTCTTTAGTTCATATTTAAAGAAAAGTTCTCTTTATTTGATTGTTGTAAATAATTACTTTATTGTCAGCTGCACTATAAACAAAGATTAATAATAGTAAGAAAAATCACAGAACTTTTGAATTTGGAGGAGGCAATTGCACCTGCAAGCAATCATGCTTTACATTTGTGAAGCCATTTCAATCCAAAAACCTTAAAGACATGTGAAAACATTCATTAATTCAGCCTCACAGTCCTCCTGAGAAATAGATCTGGGAAGTAAATTCCAGGTATCACTGTCAGAAATTCTAGACTAATAAGAGTTTTATCATGGCAGACTCAAGCTACTTACTCCCCTGTGGCTGCAGAGAACAATGAAGAGTAAACGAACAGACACTGACTTTGCTACTGGGAACATTCAGGAGAGTAGGAAGTTACTAAAGACTGCACAACTGAACACCCAGAGAGGTCGCATGATGAGTTAGTGCCACAGTAAAAACCAGAAGAGCGGGAAGCCCAAGACATGACTAGGCTGGAAATACTTAAAGCGGAGTTTGTGGTAAATTTGATATTTGTGCTAGTATTTAGGAATGTATGAAATTACCTGTATCCAATAAGAACATTATTGGGATATATATATATATTTAAATCTCTTGTACTTTACTATTCAGTCTCAACTATGTGCTTAGTATTTTCAAAGATAAACAGGAAGGCCATTTAGAAATTGAGAACATCTCTTTAACTTTATATATTTCCACTTTTTTGCTTACCTATCTATACTAATTTATTTATAAGATTTTTATCTAAGTTTTTATGCTGACCAGTCACATATGAGGAGCATGTATCTTCATCTAAGAAATGCTATGACAGTCCCCCCTGCATATACAAACTTTGGGTGGAATTTTGGTTCTGCAAATTGTGATTCTTCCCAAAGATTTCTCTTGTTACACTGTGCCTGTGTTTTTTCACTTAAATCAAGCAACATTAATGGACATGGCTTCAGATTTCATTTGATGCAGGTGTGTTCACTCAGCATATGTGCATAAAACCATACACCTGTTCATTAACAGAAGATTTAAATATGTTTTGATACTTGTTTTCAGCTTAACAAGTTAATTGAGAATACAATATTGATGCTATGCCAGGGTGGTCTGAAAGAAATACTGAACACATGATAACACTCTTGTTCTTGCCAACAGTGTCAACAGAGTTTATTAATGATCCAGTGACAGCCTTGACACCTGGACAACTGCTGAACAAAAATGGAAATGCAATTATGCCTGAGACGTGCTTACAAAATAAGATTTCTGACAAGACAATAGTTTTCTCACACAGCCATGATTGGTGCCCTTGTTGAACTAGTCTTCTGGGGCTACAAAGCAGTTTGTTTTCTTCATACTAGGTTCTTTTGTTTGTTTGTTATTGGGTTTGGTTTTTCTAATCAGCTTTGCAGACATATAAGTACATTTAAAATATTAATTTACAAATAATGTATATTTTATTTACAACTAAGCTCATTTCCACATATCACCTCTTCCCATTATGACTGATAGCAATTGGCTACGGATTTATTTCATGCATATTTCACTATTTCTCTTTATGGTTTCAAGAACTGAAGGAAAAAGATACACTTTTATTTGGGTTGTTAGCACAAACTGAAAATGAGTATGCACAGTACTAAAATCTTTACTACTTCTGTCAGCTAAGTACAGCTGCCGTGCTGGGTGGATGACAGACCTGTATTGGTCTGTTTAATCCAAAATGCTTCACTGTGAGAAAGTACATTTACATTCACTTTTTCAAGCTGTTCTCTGAACTGGAGGACTGCAGAGAATCTGTATTTTTTCGGCTGTGGTTTGAAAAGGGAGTGTCCTCAAATTGTACTTTGAGATTTTCCTATCAGAAGTTTTGTACAAATTGACTGCTGGAGGTTGTGTCAGAGGAATGACAGGTTCAAAGGTGGTGACTCAAAAAATGTAGGAGAGTGATAAAACATATCCCTGCAATTTCTTTTAGCACAGGTCAGAAGAGTGAAAGAAAATTAAGTACAGATTCACATACCGTCACATACATAAAGCAATTTTAATAGTAGCTTTTCTGTCCAGCAGGAATTTCCTCAAAGCCATGAGATGGTAATGTTCTAATGTAATGTCTCTATTTATTTCTAATTACAACATTTCCTCCCCCTTTGGAAGCTGTCAGTTACACGTGTCTTACTGTGCCATTTCTCCTAACATTTTCCTCCTAAAGTCACAGTTCAGCAATGACCTTAGAATGAATAAAAGACATTCTCTAGTCAAATACAGGGTTTTTACTTTATAGACAGGTCTTCTGATCTGCTACTTGGACATCAAACAGTTACAGCAACAATAGCTACTTGGAAAAGCATATCAAACCACTATCAGTTGTTGTGGTATCCTGTGGCTAGTGGCCAACACTTCATACCTTGGAGCAGGAAACTCTATAGTACGTTTTGCTTCTTGTCAGTAATGAGCCTGGTTATTGAGAGAAGGGAAAAATAAGACAGTATCTCTTGACATTTTTACAGTAAAAGTTTGGGAAACTTTTTAAGTATGAAAGTTGTTACTTGATTTTTCTGGAGTGAAAGGAGCTTCAGCACTTCAAACATATTCTGGCAGTTAACATTATGGGTAAAATATATCCATGAAAATGAAGTGGCAGACAACCCCAGCTTAGGACTCTTAGTGATTCTGCTTTGTGATGGCAGATGTCTGTGTCTCCTTTACAGGGATAGTTTTTGTGCCCCTTGCCTCTTCTCCTGTCACTGGGCATTACACAGAAGAGTCTGGCTCTCTCTTGTTTATTCCCTCCAGTCAGGTGTTTATGCACACTGATAAGATTCCCCCTTAGCCTTCTATTTTCCGGGTTAAAAAGTCCTGGCTCTCTCAGCTTCTCCTCATATGACAAATACTTCAAGTGCTCCGTCGTCTTTGTGGCTCTTCACTGGACTCGCTTCAGTAGGAGGATCACCTCCCTCAGCCTCCTGGTAACACTTGTCCTAATACAGCCCAGGGTGCTGATGGCTGCCTTTGCCAGAAGATCACATTGCTGGCTCATGGTCAGATTATCGTCCACCAGGACACCGAGGGCCTTTTCTGCAAAATGGAAAATCCCTTGGGAGTAGTCTGAATATGGTTCAGATGGACCCTGTTATAAAGCACTCTTCTTTTTAGCTTAACTTCTTGGGAACAGGAACTTTAATCTGCATTTTCCAGGTCATGGATTTCCTAACTACATGCTATTGGTTATTTTAGGATGAGTTTACTTGTGTAAGAAATTATGGTTTTCTTCATCCTAGAAGACTGCTTTAATCACTGAATTACTAATTCTTTCCCAGTCTTTTGGCACGGCATTAGGTAAGTTAGGTAAGTTATGCCATATGAAACATCCAGATTTTCCTTCCTGTTCCCACACTAGAAAGGAACCCGTATTATCCACTATCCCCAAATCCCTTCTGGGCTAACAGTGTAGCTACAAGGTTATCTTTCAGATCCATTAATTACCTAGGAATTACCTCAGTTCCTTTGGGAATCCAGCCTTTAATTAGTTGTGTGCTCTGTTTGCAACACAAGGTGGGAATATCCAGAAATTTTATGAGCTGTTCCACTGATTAACTAAGATAGTGACCCTGACAGGTTTGCTGAGCTCCCAAGTTTATACTGGTTTGAATGCATGCTACTTCCTCTGCCAGCTCCAATGGAGAAAGAAAGTGATAAATACTATAGCTGGAGTATGTATATGCCATGTGTTATTTCTGTCTTATATTCTAATTGGGAGAAAGCTGTACACTTGGGTAGCAGTCATGGGGGATCTTTATCTTCGTTTACACCATACGTGGCACAGATGTATTACTGTTTATGAAAAAGGAGATGAAGATGTACCTTTTGCAACAATGCGTAAGATGCTGTGTTTTTAAATGGCCTGCATTTCCTACAGAAGTTAGATGAACAGCCTTTGACTGTCTCTTCCTAGACAGTTCTTTCTGTCCAATTTGTTTCACCTTTTTCAACTGAAAATCCAAGTAGGGAAACTTTGTCATCTTCTCCTGCAATCTCCATCATCTCTCCAGAGACATGTAGAGTTAATTAACTTCAGTATTTAAAATTACATTTAAGGAACTTTTCTCAGGTGTGTATTCCATCATTCCTCAAAGATAAGGATCAAAATGAACCAAATATAGATACATTCTTTCCTGTTCAGCAGAGAGGATCGACAATCTGGAGGAGGAAAAAAAAAAAAGTCTTTATCTTATTATTTTATTCTTGCTGAAAGTTAAAGAAAACACATTATATATTATATTGCATATGTCTATATATATCTATCTGTCTTCAGCAGTTTTAATGTTAAGGAGAATAGCTAAAAAGAAGTATAAAGAATGGCCAGAGAAATAGCACTGAAGGAAAAATAACACATTTGTCAACAGTTTTTTAAGGAACTTTTGAAAGCAAAGTTACGGAATGGACAAAAATTATGTGATAAACAAAACCAGAAACATCCAAAGTCCTGAGTCATTCTGGTTTTATGACAAATAGAATGTTTATTTTATCTTCTAGTACACCTGAGCTCAACGTTACTTTATATTTGGATTTCAGAAACATTCCCAAGGAAGATATCCAATTCCCACTTAGCGACACATAAAATTCAGAAAGAGGGTGTATTAAACTACACTTTTACATTCTTGAAAGTACTGTTCCTGTCACCTTATAAATAAATCCCATGTAAAATGTATCCTACTGTTAGAAAAACTAAAACGATATGCATTTCTTACACACAGACACACACACACAAAGAAAAAAAAAACCAACACAAAAGCCAGCAGATAGTCAACATAATGAAAACCACAATTCACTATGCACTATCTGCAAAGAGTGGAGAAGCACAACATATCTAAAATGTGGAGGGATGTAAAATTACTGCCTGTGAATTCTAGGAATGCTGTCTGACTACTGATGCACAAAACGTTATTTTCAGCTCTTCTTTCTTGCTACTTTCAGTTAGCTGCTATATAAGAATAAAAAGCTGGTTTATAAGAATAAAAAGTGATTACTTCGCTTTAGCAGAACTAACTTTAGTCATGTTTTCTTGATAGGGGAATGTTGTCTTATTTTTTACCTCGTTTAATCCTTAGTTGTATTGAAGTCCATTAGGTGAATTGTTCTTGTGTGTAAGGAAATGAATGCTGTGAACAAGGATAACTTTATTTGAGAACAAATGGTTCATAGTAACAATTTAAAAATTGGTCTGGTTAAAAAAGTCAATGAAAGGAAGTTTTGTCTAGGTTTTTGGAAAAAAAGTAAAGTGAGCTCATGTTCATAAAATCAATTTGAAAAGAATGAACTGATGATTGTGGCATGACTAGCTGCAGCTGAGCAAGTCATTAAAAAAATTGCTATTCTGGATGGTGCCATCATCCTTGTACATCTCTTGCCTTTGTCCATATTATAGATTTTGCAGATTTCAAATTTTGAATTGCTTACAAACTGTTCAAGGAGTATTTCTTGTGGCACCATTTTCAATACCATTTAAAGTATTGATTATTTCAGTTAATGAGGTGCATGACCAATAAACATAATAGTAAGATAATACTGTGATCTAAGTGTATTGTATGATGTACATCTCACTATTGGATTACATTGAACAACACAGATTTGAAACACTTTCATTTGTAACTTTCCACTACACGATTTCCTACAATGCAACTGGTTTAGTAGTTAATTTATTTATTATTTCTGAATCAATTTATTCAGTTTATCACTATTTCTGTCTGCAGATTCTATCTGCTAGTGATTTGTAACTTCAGTATGTTCACAGTGATATTTGGCACCTCTGTCATCCTGAGGAGGACCTATGCAATGCTACTGAGGTAAAAAGTTCTCTCCCCTTGGTAATTCTAAAGACATAACCTGGAAAAGTGGAAAATTGATGAACCTACAGATTGCAGGAGCTCAAATAAAATAAAATAAGCATAAAGCACTTCTATTTTTAAAAGTAAGCTAAATGAAAAATATTTTAAAAGTGTGTAAAAGGAGTAAACAAAACATGATGTTTCTTACTGTGGCTTTTGAGTGAAGACTGATCTAGGAAGCTACAGTAGAGTCAATGCACTGGTTCAGTGGTGAAGATCAATGAAAGAAGGAATGGTGGGCTAACAGCAACTCCCTTTAAACTTGTATAACAGTTGGTCATAGGGGAAAAAACAAGAGGAGGAAAAAGAATAGAAAGCATTGGTTAAGTTTCTAGTGAGTACTCCAAGGGCTGTGAGCTCTGAGTGCTAGACAGCTGCAAGCTCATATTAACTGCTGAACGCTGCCCACATTATTCCAGGTCAGGAGTTCTGAACAACACACTGAGACTTCTGTACTATGTTAACTTGCAAGATACTTTTTTATTCATAAGNCTTATGGTCAGTTTAGAAAAAAAGAAAAAAAAAAGGACTTATGGTCAGTTTAGAATCCATTATAAAGATTTGGTATACATAACACTGCTACCCTTCTGTGCACAGTGAAATGGCCCAGATGAACATCTCTATCTATTTGTCAATAAAAAAGCCAGTTTGATTTCGTATGAGAGATAATATTTCCAAACATTTTTATATGGCTCTGCTTTCTTAGGAGGAAATTAAGTAACTTCAGATAAACCCAAATTAATTTAGATTATGTCACATTCACCATTCTACTTTTACATGTGTAAAAGTTAAAAAAACAGATATTAGATCATCAACATCATGTATATTTTTACATAACTACAAACTCTTATATCACCTTTAAATTGTCTTGACCTAAAAAAAAAAAAAAGCAGGTAATTTGTGCAACATAAACAGATCCATGTAAATTTTTTTTGCAATTAATGATTTTGCTATAGCTTGAAATAGACTTAGTTGTTGTTGTCTTTCTTCTCAGAATATAATGAAGTTTACAAAGATATAAACAAACGTATATATCTCCATATTATAAGATGATTCTTTAGGTTCATACCTTTAGAAATTTGTTTATATATACAATTATCCAACATGATGTCCCACTTAATAAGTCAGCATGAAGCATGTGTTACACAGTTTCAGTTCTTCAGTGAATGGCAAGACAAGAAATAGAGGAGGAAAAAAAATGACCATTGTTTAATACAAGAAAAGCAGATCATTTGCATTCTTTAAATAACTGTTTTGAAGTTGTCTAAAATAAGAAGCAGATTTACATAATCACGTCTTTATAAAGAACTCTGTGTATGATGTTCCTGAAAAATGATGGGATTATTTCTTCCCATCACAGAATCACTCTGATCAAGAAGATTAAAAGAAACAGAAGATTAAAAGAAATACATACACATAGTTCAATGTTAATCTTGAGAAATTGTGACCTTCCAGCAAGCTACAGTGTATCATATTCATAATGACACAGTTAAAGAGAAGTATGCCTTTCAGATAGCTTTTGGAAACAACAGACTTAATCTGTGGTACATGGAGGAGGCAGACATCAGAAATTAAATATTTGGTTTTCAGTTGATTGCTAGCAGCCACTCCTTGTGTATGTGTAGTGATTCTTAACTTGAACTTTCCAGCTTTGCTCACTACAAATAGATGTATCTTCCCAGGACCTAGTGATGTTATAAGTATAGTTCAAAATCACCACCTTGGAGTGAATGCGAAAACTCACAGGATATACTCTGGACAGTTAACAAGACTTTGNAAAAAAAAAAAAAAACAAAACCAAAGAACAAACGCACAACAAAACCCCAAACCCAACAAAACTGACAGTAAATAAGAACCATGAAGCACTTCTGTTTTGAAAAGTAAGATAAATGGAATGAATCTAGAAAGAGTATATAAGGAGTAAACAAAACATATTATTTCTTCCTGTGCCTTTTGAGTGAAAACTGATCTTGGAAGCTACTGTAGAGTCAATGCACTGCTTCAATGGTGAACAATGAAAGGAGGGATGGTGGGCTAACAGCATCTACAAATCTATAAAAAAAGGGAGGGGATGGTATCTACTTGTTATAGTTTCATTATGATGTCAACGACGTATTCAGAGAAATATTAAATCAGTCACAAATTTACCTAGTGTGTCATATCTAGTTGTTAGAGTACATCATGGGAACGTCCTTCCCAACTGGAGTGTAGGTAATCATCTGTGAAAATATCCTAGATTTGTGCATCAGATAAAAAAGATATGCTCAACTGTTTAGTCAATATGATAATGCTACCAAAATTGACATTGTGGGGTAAGAACTAATATATTTCTATAATAGCACTGTTTATTTACAAAGTCCTAGAATGAAAAGGAAGAGAAAATGGGACCAGGGCAATGTAAGGTTCAATCACACTTCTAAAAGCAATAGATGGAAACATACACAATAGCTGACTGTGATGTATTTCTTTTTAAAATTCTGCTTCCTGTAACTGTTAAGTTGGACATTTTTATAAAGAACAGGGGTTTAATAATAATGCCTTATGATTTTGATTAAATTTCACATATGAGGATCAGTCTTGTGTTCCTTCTAAGTTTCTCTCATGTATATAGGCAAGTTTACCTGTCAGAAGATGCAACATTAAAGGTAAAAATTGCTTCATTATGCCAGTGTGTTATATTCATTTAGATATAAGAATATCAGGATTTTAGATCTCTAACTGCAAGACGTGGCTTCAGATGATCTAAAAGATAGTTAGAACTGAGCTCTGAAAGCACCTGAAAACAGCTTGGTTTACAAGTCTGAGATGTGTTTTCTTCTGAGGTATATGGTATTCCCTATGGAAGCTAATTTCTGAGTCTATCACCAGGAATCCCTGTGCCCCATATAATTTCTTTACTTTGATTCCACAAACATCATTTCTGGAATCCATGGAAACCTCTAAGCAATGGCAACTTTTGGAGATGAGTTATCCAGGCTACACCAGATAATTTTGGCTGAAACTGATCACTATTCTGAAGGAGTGAAGATTTTCAGCAGTAGCAATATGATCTCATGATTACTTGATTTTGATTTGCCGTGGAAAGGAGTGGTTCTCTTCTCAGCTACAAATCACCTGCATGACATTTTTGTACTGAAAAAGAGTTCCTCTCCTAAAAAAGAGTTAGGAGGGAAACTTTTCTGGACCATTCATCATTATGACAATTCCCGTATTTTAAGAACATCCCTTCAGCAGTCATTGACTGCTTTCAAAATTCTAATTTTCAAATTAGGTGTAGGTATTTTTATGGAAGAGGGAAACTTTTCCATCCTGCTGGACCCACAAGGCAAAACCACCATTCTATATTTGTGTGTGATTATTTATATATGTACACATGTACATTTTAAATGTTTGAACTCTAGAAAGATAGGAATTATTATTCAGAGCCATCTGGGTCAGGGGCTGCTGCGCCATTACTGATTAGGAATTCTAGAATATGGACAAATGCTAAAAAATAAGGATTTCATCCTGGTGTGTGGTCTTCTAAGTTTACTTACATAATTTTTCCTTTCTTTTTTTTTTTTTTTGTCTGCTTGGAAATGTCACATACAGATCACATTCAACACATTATTTCTGTCTTGCTGGTAAAGTCACCAACTGCACTGGCAAATTGTGACATAGCAAGCTTTATTTTGTCTTTTTCTGCAGTTCTTCCTTATGCTATACTGTAGATTCTCACATTCACATATCCACACAACATTTCACACTTTGTTAATTATCACATTTAATAAGGTGGGACTGATAGTGGTAATTATTTGGTTATCAATAATGTCAGAATAACAATAGAGGCTTGCAAACCCATTAATTTATCTTGGCTTTACAACTACCTCTTATGCTGACATGTTATTTTTACTTTATTTGTTCATTTGCTTGTCTTGGATTTGGATTTAAATTTTATGAGTATCCAAAGATGTGGCAATGTGAGATGATACTTTCAGACATAATCTCAGTTATAAACATATTCATCTGGTGAGGGGTCTAATAAGCACAAGTCTTATGAGGAGCGGCTGAGGGAATTGGCGTTCTTTAGCCTGGAGAAAAGGAGGGGAGACCTTATCACCCTGTGCAACTACCTGAAAGGAGGTGGTAGCGAGGTGGGTGTTGGTCTCTTCTCCCAAGTAACAAGTGATAGGACAAGAGAAAATGGCCTCAAATTGTGCCCGGGGAGGTTTAGAATGGATATTAGGAAAAATTTCTCCACAGAAAGGGTTATCAAGCACTGGAATAGGCAGCCCAGGGAAGTGATTGAATCACGATTCCTGGAGGTATTTAAAAGACGTGTAGATGTGTTGCTGAGAGGCATGGTTTAGTGGTGAACTTGGCAGTGTCAGGTTAGCGGTCGGACTCGATGATCTTAAAGGTCCCTTCCAACTTACGCAATTCTTGATTCCATGATCTTCTTTGTCATCACTTCACCATCAACATTTTTTCTGCAGTAATTGGTCCAAGGAGTTATATGGACATGTTACCAGCTGACTACTTTTTAAGGTGGAAGTGTTTTTTTGTTTGTTTGCTTGGTTTTTATATTTACTATATAAATTAGCCTGAGGTGGGTTTCCCTTGAAGGCATATAGAGTTCAGCATGGAAGCTAAACTCTTAATCTATCGCCAGGACTTCCATAGATTTTGTTTGTTTCGAATAATAAACATATTTATCCGTTCTCTGTATATGTTCTGTCTTTTTCCCTAAACCTTTCCAATTCTTTACCTAGTTCTGAGTTATCAATTTATACCTGACTCTGTATATCTTCTGAACTACCAGGACTATATTGCACATCCATGAATCATTATACACTTGACTTATAAAAACAGAATTTTCAAATTCAGGATAAGATGCTCCTCATAATAAGTCTCATGCTCTACCTTATAATTTTCAAACTATACATATGCAACCCGAAATTTATCATAAACAGAATTAAATGTCATTTAACAATAAACCAATAAGGAGGGGGAAGTTTAGTGACTTTGAAGTAAATAGCTAAAAACCCAAGATATTTTTCTTTTTAGAAAAACGAAAAGTAAACACAATAATTCAAGTAAACACAAAGAATTTTCTGATAACTTTCTCTTTAGAAATAGGTTGTAACATTAAGGTGCATTGAAAGGGTCTCAAAAGGTGGATGCATTTCTTTGTTTTAAATATCTAAGATCAAGAGCTAAACTAAGAATTTTTAGGGTCCTTCCACTGAACAGAAAGAGAGAACATGTAGAGTGAGACTTTATCTTCAGGCACAGGGTATAGGGGAGATAGATGAATCATCCGCTAAAAATTCTAGTTCCTCACTATTGACCGCAGCAGAAACTTTTAGACTGCTAAATTTAAGGGAATTTGATGTCATAGAAAGTGTCTTGCAAATCTCTAAACTATTACATCTCAGTTCTTCTAAGTGTTGTGCAAATACACCATATGAATAACTGCCTAGGTTTACGGCATCCAGTGACTGTTTTTTGCAATAGAGTTCTCTCATCTTGCCTTGTTTCACAGGCAAAGAAAATACGCTGCACTGAAACAGACTGAAGAAAAATTGCTATAGAAGCTACAGGTAAAGTTAACTGTTTCAAGTTATCTCATTCTTCTTACTCCTACCCAGCTATGACTTCCGTCTCCCAAGAGACTTCTAAAAATACTTGGCAGTATGTACAGTAGCAGTAATTTTACATTTCAAATCAAATACAGAAGACACTGTACAGTTATAATGAACACCAGTTTTATGCATAATAATCTATTAATAGTCTGATAGTACTAACCAAAAAAAGAAACAAACAAATACAGAACATGGGACAAAATGAGAGGAACAATGGGTTTTAGGGAATACAACCTTTGTGTGTTGAAACTCTTTGAAATACAAATGGTTTCTACACCATTTAACAGGAAAAGCAGAGTAAAAGACAACCCATAGGGGATCTGGATACCGGGGTTTCTTTGAGAACTAACAAAATTAGAATTTTTACCCACCTTGATTATTTTACACACTCATTCACTCCCCACTGGTGTGAAACATAAATGTAACTGTTTTTAAGATTCCTTGTCTCTTGAGTAGCACTGTTATCCATTTTTCAAGACTTCAGAATCTATACATCTTGATTTTTTTTCTTCCCTTATGACTATATTAACAATGTCAGATTGATTTTGAGATAAGACCACACTGAAAGAAAAATATGCCTTTGCAGTCCCTTTGCAGGGTTAAGTTCTTATTTTTTTTGTATGTAATAATACTGACCTATTTTTGCTTCTGTGATGTCTAAAAGTTAAAAGGCTTAGTTTTTCTCCTGAGTATGAACCAGTTTTCTACCAAGAACAGTGCTTTCTAACAAGTTTTCCTGTTTCTCATAGAACCAGCCACTTAAAGGACAGCAAGAAAAGAATTATGTCTTATTACAGTTTTCATAGTTAAAATACCATCCATGAACTGAAGTAGGCAAAATGACAAATAAGGAAAAAAATGTTTACATGAAAAGTTTTGAATATAAAAATAATAATTTTGGAGCAATGACTTGGATTAAATCCTATTTTATCCAACAAATTCACTGAACTTTAAGATATATCTGTCTTACATAAGTATAATATAATTATGATTAATCATAGATGATCTTTCTTAGGCATATGGTAACAATTGTATTTATTTTTCATAAGCTCTCAGTTGAATTTAGGTGCTTGTATTTATATTAGTGCTGAAAAGAAAATAAGGTAGTAGATGATCCCTTACTTTTTTTTTTTCCTTTGGCAAAAGGTAATAGAAATGCCTTAATTCCTTCTTCCCTTGTGAGTATCATTGATTTTAAAGAGGAATCCACATGGATGTGAGGATCAGCCCTGGCAACTCCCTTGGCATAGAAAGAACTTCCAGGGGTTTGGCTGCCTGAGCTCAGGGCCTTTGCAAAAGGTAAGCCCAACCCTGGAGAGAGGAGAATAAGTTTTTCCATTAAATAATGACTTTTGAAAAGAACTGAGTTCTGATAAAAATGAAAACATTTCTGAATTTGTAAAATATGGAAAAGCAGTAGAAAAAAATAGAAGGGACAATACCAAATCACTTCTTCATTTCTAAATCTAATAGGGTTTTTTTGGGTGTGTCCTTCTTTCTTCCTTAGCCACACTTCTTATTTAACAGTTGAGACAAATTTAAAGAAAAAAAGTTAAAGCAAAGGATTTAAACAACCCCAAACCTAAAAAAAAAAAAAGTCTTGTGCTTCAAGTTGAATAAGAAGTTTCAGATTGCAGTAGCAACTTTGAAGTCTCTCTACAGAGTTATTTCTTCTGAAGAAACTAGAGTTTCTGATCCTTGTATTTGGTTATAATCAGAGGACACCTGCTCTGGCATTCCGTTGCCTGAACCTGTTCTCCAGGCACTTAATTTACCCATATGGGAAAATGACCTAATTTGATCAAACCTTGTTCCAAACCAAAAGGGAATCCCCATTCACATTGAGATTCTCCCATGCACTGAAGACCCACTTAAAAATCAAACAGGACTCAGTCAAAAGATATTTGCAGCTGACTGTGATATTTCTCCGGGTTTACAATCTGGCTATGTTAAATCCCTCTGATTACCACTTCTTCCAGTAATCTGTATCCTTCAACACTGAGTGAATTTTTGTTAGTGTTAGAAGAAAATTATTTGTGCTAAAAATGTAGCTGATCTGCAAAACAACCTTAAATTTTGGAAGGCTGCTTAAAACGTGAGTCATAACTTATGTTCTGATGCTGTTCTCTTGCTCTGCCTGAAAACCCACTTTAAGGAAAAAAAAAAAAAAGCTGTAGGACAGACCTGTTTTGTAAAGGGAAAAAAAAGATATAAAGCCCTCTGTAATATATTAAGTACATTTTAAAATGTTTAATTTTATTTTGTAAATTTAATGAATTTAGGCTACCATTAACATATACAAATTTCTGTTTCAATTACACTCTTTTTGTCTCTTTCATGTCATTAATTAGATACTATCTCTTTTAACTTTTACAGTATCAAGTGATACATGGCAGTCTGTTACACTTAGGATATCCTCTGAAAATTAATGGAAGATATCTTCAGATTTTACGAATAAATCAATTTCTGCTAATTTATCTTAATCTATTTCAACATAAATCAACAGAATTTAAGGGCTTAAAAATAAGATCTTGCACGTAGAAATCTAGGAGATAGATTAGTATTTTCTCTGCGTTCTATGTCACTTTCACCATCTCTGAGGTGAAAAATGAGTAATCTCTAGTGTATAGTTATTTTTAACTAACAATTCAAACAGACCTTTTAGCTAAATACCCAGTTGCACCCAATTTTTAATTAATTTATGCAGGTTTTATGATCTGGGTCACAACAGTGTCATTGAACACTCAGACTCCATTTGCAATTAATCTAGATTGAGTTGTTCATTGCAATAATTGACCTTTTATTTCTACACAGACCAAATGGGTCTCTGAAGATCTCCACATTCTTGTCATCTTACAACTGGAAAATATTTTAAAAGCAACCAACCAATCCTTTTTGTTCATTCTGGTATCCCATTTTGGTGGTCTGGAAATTCAATAGTGATACTGGGTGAAAACAGTGGATATAATAACTTATTGCCTATGTATCAATTGATAGAAAGTTGAAATTCTGGAGTGGATCATATACCACTTAGTTCTGTACTCTTTCCTAAATACCAGTTAATGCATATCAATCGCTGCAGACCCCATACAAGAGACATGTTTACTTTCTACAATTATTTCTATAACTAACTTACAAAAATATGACATCTTCTTCTGCTCCTTAAGCAACAAAATATTTCATATTTAACCATGATTTTCTTTAATGTAAGAGTGTATGTCTTAGTCTTCATGTCTTCATTTATTTCAGTGAGAAAACTATTTTAGCTTTTCTGCATTTGCCCTTTGATAACAATTGCAAAACAAGATGGTATAAAATTCATGGATTTAAAGTTGAAATTTAGGCTAAACTGAGTCAATGTGAAGAATACAGACAAATATACAATAATACAGAGCAGGAACATAAGCATAGGATTTGTTAGTATGTAGGCATGATAAACTTCACAACTGTCAAAAATAAGACCTGTCTTTTGTGAAGAAAAAGAAATGGAAAACATTGCACTTTTGAAATTTGTCTATATTTTGATTTAATTGCAACTTGAAATTGCCATAAACTTACATGCAATGAAAAGCAAAACCAAAAATAAGTACACAAACAGACAGCACAAGTGAAAGCTTCATGTGAGAAGCAATAGGTTCAAGTTCACATTTCAAACCTGGCAAGTCCTTGGCTATCTGCCTTGTTATTGCAGACCAGCCCTCTTAGTACTGGGACAATCCCATCACTCTCCAACTTAAGTTAAAATACTACAACCTTCCTTCCTCCTTCTAGAGGAAGCCCAGTAAAAGTGCCTATTTGATCTAGCACTGATTAAACCCTGGAAACTTCAGAACTTTTGGACAAAAAAATCATAATAGCCAATATACAAAGCGGTGAAATTTTACTGATCTATCAGAGGGTAAATGAGGGAAGTGACACAGTGGGATAACTGGGGATTAACCTAATTAGAAGATGTAAAGGCAATGAATGTCAAACTGAAAATTGAAAATATGCCTGTATACACTGTATAAATGAGCCATAAAATTCACCATCAAAGTCTGTAGGTTAGATTGAAGCTTAGTGGGACACAAAGGGAGACTAGATATTTAAAATGAAACAACCCCATTTACTTTGGCTAGAACAAAACACTGATAAAGAATTTGTTCCATAATATGCCAGATGAGAAGCAAAATGTGTGATTATATGGAAATGTCACTGCATAAAAATTATTTTACCACAAAGTTTTGGACCATGACAGGAGACAGCTACCATATTTCTGGTCATTTGCTTTTTATTCTTAAAGACTTTCACAATTTTAATAGGAGAAGGCCAATTAACAAATAAAATTTGGAACCACACTGTGAAAGCAATGAGATTTCATTCTCCCTCTCCGCCCCCATGTCTCCACTAAAAATTTGCTTAGATAAGTTAACAATTTCTGGGGGACAGCTTTGAACCCCTGACATTTTAGTTGCTATCCAAATTAGGGAATAAAGCATGTTTCTTATATGTGACCTTTTTAAATTGAAACAAATATACGATAAGCATCGTTGTGTTCCTTGCATATGAATCAAGGCTTCGGTTTTACAGCTATACCAATTTATTGTCTGTGACCCAGTACTGATTCAGAATCCGGTTCACTGCTCTGACTTTAATATGATTCTACCTGTTATTTGGCTTCATATATACCTAAGAGTTTGAATTATATAGTGTAAATTAATGGCTGGGGTAGTAATTAAATGTTCGCAAATGTTTTTGTCGAACAAACCTTTCTAATCTTATTAGTCTAAAAAATAACATCAATAGCATCCTAAGATTTCTGTGTTTTTTCCAGCTGCCTCTAGCTTTACAAGTACCTCATAGAAAACTAGGACTGTGAACTAGACCAATGCTCTCCTTACTTTCTAGTGCATAAGATACAGAAACTTTTATTCTGTTGCAGTGGATTGAACCAGGCTAGAGAGCTGAACAGAAACATTGCAGCTGTTTTAATATGCCGTAGATAGAGAGACAGAAAAGATAAAGAAATGTGTTTTTTACCTTTCTGACCTCTCTGCTCCTTCCTAAAAATACATAAGTGACAATTTTAGGTAGAAACAACTTCCCCGTCACTTAAAGGTTCTTCACACCATGATGCATCTTCATACCATTCTCAGTCAGAAGGCTGACTTTAGAGACTGACCTATGACCTTCTGTCTATATTTTTATGCTTTTGTGGAAGTCAGCCCGTTCTAACCTGAAACATATCTTAACATTTACAAAGCCGTGTCCAGATTGACACAGAATGTGGGTTTCCAGTGTAATGTTTCCAATTGATTTTCTCCTCAATTCTTACAGTAGATAGAAGAATTTTTTTTTTTAAGTTTATGATCAAGAACCCATGCTAGATGAATTTAGGAAAATTGTGGGCAGACGTTATGCACTACCAAGAAAATACGTACCTTAAATATATCTGCTTAAGGAAAAGAGAAAGAACTCTTTGATTACAAGAAAATCAATAGCAAAAATTATTCACTATCAGTAGGAAAGTTACCTCTAAATAAGCTAAGTATTTGCTAAATAAGGCATTAATTATGTATATATATGGAGATTTCAAGTACTGCTTTAAAAAGACAGGTGTTAAATTTTTCACAGGCACATCCCACCAATGTTTCCATAAACATGAGAACCAATGAAATAATTTTTGTAATCATTGCTATTTCCTTCTAGTCTTCAAAAAAATTGTTATATCCATTGTTACTCAGCTTCTTTTGTTAAATCTTAATGTGTAACACTATACAGAAATTACTATTTACATATGTTGTATAAGATACTTAGAAATAATTTCTATCTTTCATAAATTTGCTACTTTTCTTCTAAGACTGAATGATATTTCATGTAGCTGCTTCTGATTAGTCCAAATTTTTGCAATTACTATAAATTCGATACAAGAAGCAAATAGACATTTCAGGGGAAAAAAAATTCCTTGCAAATCGCTGTGTATGCAACAGATCTAAATTGTACAAACCACCTGAAAAGACATATCAAAATATTTTCTACTTACTGCAAAGACTGAAAATTCCAGGACTTGAATTTTACAACTTTCATATGCTAAGTATGGCAGCAACTTTTTAATAGTAAATGCGTTTACTATCCCCAAGTGCTCTGCATTAGATAATAATATGTAATACAGTATTCTTTATTATCCTCTTTTGGTCTTTCAGGCACATAATGATAAAGTAGTGAGAAGAAGCCTGAGAGCAACGAAGAGAAATTTCACAGCCTTGGGACGATTGGCCAAAGGATCAGGAGTACAAGTCATGTTCTCCTCTATCCCTCCAGTTGCGGGGAATGATGAGGGGGTAAACAGGAAGAGCCAGCAGATCAATGCCTGGCGCCAAGCCTGGTGCTACCGGCAGGACTTTGGGTTCTTTGACCATGACTTGATTTACAGGACACCAGGCCTGCTGGCAGCAGGTGGGAAAAAGTCTATCACACAAGGGGAAAAGGTTTCTAGGACAAGAGTTAACACATCTCATTGAGAGAGCTTTAAAGTAGATTTGAAGGGGGATGAAGGTGTAACCGGGCTTGCTAGAGAGGCGCCCGGGTGTAGTAGCCCAGCACTTGTGGGTCAGCGTGCTAGTATTTTTGAGAATCAGAAGGCCTACCACCCCTTAAGGGCAAAAAGTACACGCTCAGCTGCCTCTCTGAAATGCTTGTACACCAATGCACACAGCATGGCGAACAAACAAGAGGAGTCAGAGATCTTTGTGCAGTCAAAGGGCCATGATCTCGTTGCAATTACTGAGACATGGTGTGATAGCTCACATGACTAGAATGCTGCCATGGATGCTTAATGCTGTCATGGATGCCTATGTTCTCTTTAGTAAAGACAGGCCAGTGCGGTGAGGTGGTGGAGTTGCTCTTTATGTGAGGGAGTAACTGGAATGTATCGAGCTGTCCCTGGGGGCAGATGAAGAGAGAGTTGAGAGCTTGTAGGTAAGGATTAAGGGGCAAGCTAATATGAGACACACTGTTGTGGGTGTTTACTACGGGTCACCTGATCAGGATGGGGAAGTTGATGAGGCCTTCTACAGACAGCTGAGAGTCGCCTCACAATCACAGGCCTTGGTTCTCACTTCAATCACCCTGATATCTGCTGGGAAGTCTACACAGCTAGGCATGTACAGTCCAGGAGGTCCCTTTAGTGCATTGACAATAGCTTTTTGACTCAGGTGGTGGAGGAGACAACAAGGAGAGGTGTACTACTGGATCTAGTACTGACAAACAAAAAGGGTCTGGTGGAGGACATTAAGGTTGAGAGCAGCCTTGGCTGTAGTGATCATGAGAAGGCAGAGTTCAGGATTAAGTGTAGAATGCATAAAAAGACAAGTAGGATTGCAACCTTGGACTTCAGAAGGGCTAATTTGATCTCTTCAAGAAACTGCTTGGAGAAATCTCATGGGTTAGGGTTCTAGAGGGTAGGGGGGCTCAAAAGAGCTATCAAGTATCACTTCCTGCAAGCTCAGAATTAGTGCATCCCTAAGAGCAAGAAATCAGGCAAGGGAAGCAGGAGACTTGCATGGCTGAGCAGTGACCTTCTGAAAAGGCTCAGGTGGAAGAAGGGAGTTTACAGTATGTGGAAGAAGGGACTGGCCAATTGGGAGGATTACAAGAATGTTGTCAGGGTATGCAGGGATGAAACGAGGAAAGCCAAGGCCTCCTGGGAATTAAATCTGGCAAGGGATGTCAAGGTCAATAGGAAGAGTTTCTTCAAATATGTTGGAGGCAAGAGGAAAACTAGGGAAAATGTGGGCCCGCTGTTGAAGGAGACAGGTGCCATGGTGACAGATGATGCAGAGAAGGCAGAGTTGCTGAATGCCTTCTTTGCTTCTGTCTTCACTGCTCAGGCCAGTCCCAGACTTTGCAGGTAACAGAGAAGGTCTGGACGAAGTAAGACTTTCCCTTGGATAATGAGGAACAAGTCAGAGATCAGTTAGGTAAACTGGATATCCACAAGTCCATGGGTCCTGATGGGATGCACCCGTGAGTGCTGAGGGAGCTGGTGGAAGTCATTGCTGGGCCACTCTCCATCATCTTTGAAAGGTCCTGGAGAACAGGTGAGGTGCCTGAGGACTGGAGGAAAGCCAATGTCACTCCAGTCTTCAAAAAGGGCAAGAAGGAGGACATGGGAAACTACAGGCCAGTCAGCCTCACCTCCATCCCTGGAAAGATGAGGGAACAGCACGTTCTGGGTGTCATCTCAAAGTATCTGGAAGAAAAGAAGGTTATCAGAAGTAGTCAACATGGATTCACCAAGGGGAAGTCATGTCTGACTAATCTGATAGCCTTCTAAGATGGCGTGACTGGAAGGGTGGATGAAGGGAGGGCAGTGGATGTTGTCTACCTTGACTTCAGCAAGGCTTTCAAAACCGTCTCCCACTTTATCCTTATAGGCAAGCTTACGAAGTGTGGGTTAGATGAATGGACAGTGTGGTGGATTGAGAACTGGCTGACAGATAGAGCTCAGAGGGTTGTGGTTAGTGGTGCAGAGTCTAGTTGGAGGTCAGTAACAAGTGGTGTTTCTCAGGGGTCAATACTGGGTCCAGTCCTGTTCAGTATATTCATCAATGACCTGGATGAAGGGATAGAGTGTACCCTCAGCAAGTTTGCTGATGACAGAAAACTGGGAGGGGTTGCTGACACACCAGAAGGCTGTGCCACCATACAGCATGACCTGGACAGGCTGGAGACTTGGGCAGAGAGAAACCTTATGAAATTCAACAAGGGCAAGTGTAGGGTCCTGCACCTGGGGAGGAATATCCCCATGCATCAGTACAGGTTGGGGGCTGATCTGCTGGAAAGCAGCTCTGTGGAAAGGGACCTGGAAGTCCTGGTGGACAACAGGATGACCATGAGCCAGCAATGTGCCCTTCTGGCCAAGAGGGTCAATGGCATTCTGGGGTGCATTAAAAAGTGTGTGGCCAGCAGGTCGAGGGTGGTCATCCTTCCCCTCTACTCTGCCCTGGTGAGGCCACATCTGGAATATTGTGTCCAGTTCTGGGCTCCCCAGTTCAAGAAGGACAGGGAACTGCTGGAGAGAGTCCAGCAAAGGGCTACGAAGATGAGTAGGGGACTGGAGCATCTCTCTTATGAAGAAAGACTGAGGGACTTGGGTCTTTTTAGTCTAGAGAAAAGAAGACTGACAGGGGATCTTATCAATGTTTATAAATACTTAAAGGGAGGGTGCCAGGAGGATGGGAACAGTCTTTTTTCAGTTGCACCCAGTGATAGAACAAGAGGTAACAGGCATAAACTTGATCATAGGAAGTTCCATCTAAACATGAGGAGGGACTTCTTTACTTTGAGGGTGGCAGAGCACAGGAACAGGCTGCCCACAGAGGTTGTGGAATCTCCCACACTGGAGACATTCAAAACCCGCCTGGATGCTGTCCTGTGCAACCTGCTGTAGGTGACCCTGCTCTGGCAGGGGTGTTAGACTAGATGATCTCCAGAGGTCCCTTCCAACTCCTATCATTCTGTGATTCAGTGATTCTGTGATTCTTGAATATATCTGTTATAACCCTCAGTACTCCTACCTGCATTGCACCTGTGAATTGACTTACCACATGGTCTCACGGAGTCTGATCATCATGCCTGACACCATGTAATCTGTGCCACTCCAGACACAAAATACCAGCTGTTACAGTTCCAAAAGTTTAATTGCAGCTTCAAAAAGGAAATAAAATATTATGGCTTTTCCCTTGGTCCATCTCTTGATCCCATACCACCTCTGCATGGCTGACTAGTCATTTCTGTCATGATAAAAGTGTCTAAATGAAAATATCCATACATTTAGTTTGTGTCAGTCCTAGTTCCAACCAGAGTTCGCCTGTAGACTCCACTACAGAACCAACGAAGTGTGCCCTGGGCAAGGAACCCTTCATCCTCCAGACCCCACTTACAATATCCCCACCTGCGGGTATGAAATGATCTGCACCAAAGGGCCTGCAGAAAAGGGGACACTCTGGTGGGAACGAGAGGGGCATTACTGGCATTCTGCAGTGCTGAACTTAGGCAGGTCTATACTTTGTTCGACCAACTGAAAATTACATGCTGGTTCCTAGATCAGGGCAGAAAGCCTGTCTTTGTCTATCTATTAACTTCTTACTAAGACAGAAAGAAAAATTACAGATTGTCAGCAGCTCTGTCTGTCTATCCATCTGTCTATCTACCTATATCTCTGTTTTTACCCTTGAGCAGCCTAGTGATGCAGATAACCTTGGTCAGGCAAAGAACTTTTATCTAGCCTTTCAGCTTCATCTGGCCTTGTAGTCAGGCTCATAAGTGAGTTCTTAATGAATTAATTAATACATTTCATAAATAAAATAATATCTATTTCATACCATGATCAAAATCTATTCAATATTTAATGCAGCTCCTCCTTAATATTCTGTAGTCCCGCTTCTGCTGGTCTAATTGAAATTGAAAGTACTCGAAAGCTGACCCTATTTTTACTATATTTTGTATACAGTTGTAGCTAAAAATTCAATCTGAAACAGAATGATGGCTTATATGAATTTTACAGCTTATACTTTCCTAATACGTATTATATTTTCTTGCTTTTCTTAAAGTAATAAATATATAGACTATGATCCTTCTTTTTCTTTTTCTTTCTTTTTTCTTTTTTCTTTTTTCTTCTTTTCTTTTTTCTGTCTTTTTTCTTCTTTTCTTTTTTCTTCTTTTCTTTTCCTCCTAACAAATTATACTGTGAAAATAGGAAAGATGCATAACTGTGCAGACTTATTAACTTAATTCTTATGTCTTTTAAAACTTTCCAAGTGATCAGTGATATTTGTGATGCAGCAGGGCAATTCACCACTGATAGCTGAACACCTTAACACCCTTACTGACATCAAACCTAATATATGTGTCTACAGCCACAAGTGTCTGTGCTATATTACTGTCCTGCACAATTGACTGTAAAACTCTTCTGAAAGCCTTCTTAAATTTCATAGCTTTCAGATGTATAAACAAGATATTTATTACTAGAATTACTATGGGATATTTATTGTTCTCTAGAAGGAAGTCAAAATGTTTTTAATAAAGTAAATATATGCACAAGAAGATCCACTGAACTGCTTTAAGCAGGAATACACAGAAAATAATCAAGAGTTAAGAAACATCACAATCCAAACATGAGTGTACAATCCTATGCAATTATGCAATGCCATACTTAGAAAAACAAAAAGCATAGAAAGCACAATGCCAATTTATTTATATAAGTACAAACAACTTAAGTAATGAAAACTATAACTCCACAGTTTAAAAATTGTGAAAATTCAATCCAGTTGACACTGATTTGTTAAAACAGCGTGTTAAATATCAATTGAAAGAATCGGACTTTCTTGATAAAATGCTTTTGCCAAAACCACTGCAAAGGGATGTGCTCACAAAAGAAAGAAAACACAAGCTATTATTAGTATGAGTGAGGATAACTCAGAAGTGCATGACCACTAACATTTGTATTGATCTTAGTTGAAAGCCTTTTCATTATTTTCTGAAATTTCACTTACTGACACTTGTCTTTCAAAAGTCAAAGACAAGTGCTGTGTCTAACTGCCACATGCAGTCAAAAGGAGAGTGCAACACAATTTCTAAAAGTACTTTTGAAAATTTTACCCAGTTCTAACTGAAAATCAGTACAATGTGCCTAAGAATTAAGCTACTTAGATTTAATTGAAATTAGCGTGCTTCTTAATTAAAGAAATCCCTTTTATGCATGTATCACAGGTAATGGGAACCAAGAGTGTACCTATGGTATGTTAAGAAAAGGGGAATCTTGTTCTGTTCCAATCAGTTATCAATTGTTTTGTGCCCTAAAGCTTGATGTTTTATTCCTATTATCTTAATTTTTCTGCAGGAAAAAATACCTGTCTGTGTATATTTATGTTAACCATTTTGGCTGAAATTTTCCAAAAAGCCTACGGGAATTGAATTCAATCAGAGGTGGGTGTCTAATGCCTTTAAATCCTTTCAAAACCCCTATTTTTAAATGTCTAATCCTTTTGCTGAATATAACTCTTGACCTACTGGTATCCCGTGGCAAGAATTTTTCATAGGTTCCTTTCTTCATCATCTTTCTCAAAATATTTTATCATTTTTATATATATATAATATACACATATGTTAAATTCTAGTAGAAGAGAAAGATGAAAAAGGAGATATTTTGATGGCAAACAAAGGGGAAAAAAAGAAGTTTGGTACCAAATATTTTCTATTTATATTTGTGTCTAAAAAAGACTGAAAAGGCAAAACAATGTATGTTTTCCTCCTTCTTATTAACTTTAGGGATACAAAGTTGCCATGGCGACCTCTTCGCTTTTGCATAAGGTGTGATAGATTTGAATGTAACAGAAAGTAGATGACAACAGCCAAAGCAATTGTCAGGTATTCAGGTGATGGTGTCTCATTTGGAATCAGTTACTGTATACAGTGCAGATACATACTTCATTTCTCCTGACAAGAACAGCTGACAGGAGCAACGCGTCCTTTGACTGACAAACCGGAACAGGGTGCCGCTTCCCAGCCTTAGAGCTGAAATAACAGCGTGCCTTTTTAAAAAGAGCATTAAAGAACACACATTATTTAAGGGGTTTCACGTGGGTATGTACATCCATGTACAGGCAAAAGGAATGAGTCTGTCTTGAAAACCTGGGACCACACTGGCACTTTTCAAATTGACATGCCAAATTAGCTTCTGTTGTGACCTTGTTCATTCCCATTAGCTGGATATTAGACAAGAATCCCATGCCACCTTGACAAGGGCTTTTGTTTCTATTATGCTGTTATTGAATCCTATACGAGTGATGGATGAGAACGGTGCATGTCTGAATAAGCAGGGGGAATCACCCTAATGAATTATCTTCTGCACTGCAATACACCATGGATGAAATGACTTACCCATTCTGTATTAACTGATGTGACTGCTTCATTTCAACTTCTTTTCATAGTTGCCATCACTCAGAAAGGCTGGTGTTTACGGCTCTCACAGGAAGCGGATTTATCTGACAAACTGTGCTGGAGGTATGAAACTTAATGGCAACAAAGCAGAGCCATAAGAATGTGCATATCAGTAAAATACAGCCCTGGGATCCTCTTAAAATTCCAACTTTTCATTACATTCAAATTTGTTTCTCTTCTAATTTTCCTCAGGTCAAATCAGCTCACTGCAACATCTTATTGACCATCACAGCCTTTTAGATTTAGTCAGATAGTCTAATTGGACTTAATCTCCCAAAAATTTTCTAGTCACCTTAATGCCATTTTAATATAGAAGTTTATTTTGTCATATTATCTATCTAGAGCCATAAACAAGCTTGGTTTTTTTTTTTGTTTTGTTTTGGTGTGTTTGTTTGTTTATGGGATTTTTTTTCTTTAAAATCATGTTTGTTTACAAGCAATTTATTCTGCAAACACATTTTATTTCCTGTGATCTAAGTCTATCTTTCCCTGCGTGTTTGCAGTCTGTTTTTCAATATGCCGTGCCTGTTTGCACATTTCCCTCTTTGTTGACAATTAGCTCTGTTGTCAACAAAGTGAGATAGTTCTTTTGACGTAAATTATTTACAAATCTCAGTTAAACCCAAAATAATAATTCATGGCTTGTCAACATTGTATGTGGTTTACAATAAGACAATTATTTGAAAAACATTCTAGAAAAAAAATAATTTAAAAAAATGGAACACAAACGGGTTTTAAGTAGAAAGCAGCAAAGATTTGAGGAATTATTTATGTGTTTAAGGAACAGTTGGAAATAATAAGAAAAATGCTAACGTACCCTAATTTCTGTAAGCATATAGCCACTTAAAGATAATTTAGGTCTCACCGGAGTCTTGTGAGACATTGCTGAGCTAGGCTGTCTCAAGGCGATGCTGGACACCCCAGCCAAAGAAGACAAGGAAGTCATCAGTTAAATCCACAGCTGATATAAGACGGCACAGCTCCATTGACTTTGATAGGACTTCACCCTTCACATTGGCTGAACTTTTAGCATACTTATGAAGTTAGTCATTTTTTGGATAAGAAGGAATGCAATATTCAGTTCTCCTGTATGGTCACCACGTCCTTGTAGGGAAAAGTTTCACTGACAATACAAAGCAGGAATGGAGTGAAGAGATCCTTACAGATAATGTTTTTAAATCATGCCAAAGATTGTAAGTTTTGGTGTAGGATTTTGAGAAGGTTCTAGAAATATTCTGTATTATGAACTTTGTTCTCTCTGTGATCAACAAGCTGATAAAAAATAACCTATTAAAACATGTTCTTCTGTATTCTGTAGAATCCCTGTTCATGAGGGACATACCATAAGGACATTGTGGACATTAATGTTGCCCAGGCATACCATTCACAGAGCTAGTGATAATTATAGTAAGGAACACTGCGCTTTTCATCTCCTGTTGTTGGGGAAAAGAATCCTTGACATCAGGGGGTGAGTTTTATTTACCCTCCTTTGACCATTATGCACTATTTTATTTTTATTATTTCTTGTTTAATGCCACAAGAGAAATAAATGCATTCCATAACCTTGTTATTTTACTTTTTTTTTTTTTTCCCCTGGGAGAAAATGTGTGGTACTTCTAGGTCAGTACTTATTTTTTACATTCTGAACTTGAATTGATTCTGGTTTACTTTATACCCGCATGACTATCAGTGCTGTGCAAAACAGTGTGGGGAACTATGGTGCATGTTTGGACAGTAGAAGAGTTCCTTTAGTACATTATTTTGGAAATTATTTGTACATCAGTATCTCATAATTTTACTGGATACAGCCTACCTTGAAATCCCTCTTCTTTCAGAAATTACCTATTGAAAATCACACATGAAAACTTTTAACATCTGACTCTATCTGTTGTTAATTCGTACCTGGTAGACCATTGAGTTGGAAATGCTTCCACGGAATAGTCAAGACCACAGAATTATTCACCTAACCATGACATGACATGTAAATATGGCAGCCCAGTAGGAGGAATTCTGTTGCTGATTCATTGGAAATCTTGAGATTACCAGTTAGACCTAAATTTTAAAGCCTATATCCATTCAATTGAAGAATGTGATATCACAAATAAGTATAAAATTGTAATGGAGATATAAATGCCCTTAGCTAAACTTTCCTTTTAAATGAGAAAGAAGAAACCAATAACTCTGTCAGTACGAGATAAACTATGCCAGAAGGTGAGGATACAGTTCTGATTTGGAGAGAAAATGCAATTATGGCATTCAGCAAAGATTTTGATAACTGCTGTTATGGTGGTGCTCTTACAAGAATTTGTTGCTGCTGCCAAGTACAGAAATCACTGAAGATTTACGTTCTGTGCTGGCCTGCAGGCTACTGTGGAGTCACAGAAAAGGAAAGGGAATGCTCTGATTGCTGGAAAGATGTGCCACTGGATTAATAAGAGAATTCTTAGAACTTGAAAGCAAACTAGCAATATGGTCTGTATGCCAAGACAGAGAGAACTACATTGTTATGTAAATGCATTGTGGAAATTTATTAGGTAATTTTCATAATGGTTTGAATGCCTTGTAATACAGGTATTTTGGATACTTGTCCATTTCTAACCTCCTTCAACTTTGTACCCTCAACTTCTTAAAGATTACCAAGCCATGTATTCTGTGAAAGTTATGTCATGCTCTGCATCAGCCGCACACTGTTAAATAATGTTGCAACTGTGAAAATGCCCAAAATGAAGTACTCATTTCATTACAGATGAGCACTACTAAAATACTACCTTTCACATACATACTGTCTTAATATATTACAGCATTCATTGTGAAGCCCTTCAATATTCGCAAAAACCCTTCCTAGTTAGTAACGTTTGGAGACCTATTACAACACAATAATAAAATATATTACCAGGATGGTGTGCTATTCTCCTACCTCTGACTCCTCCCTTCTTCTCCTGATGGAAACAGACAGAGAGAATAACTTCAAAATCAGCACACAGCACAGAATGGAAAATTGACAAACTTTAAATTTTCAGGATAAAATATAAAAACCAACCTTTTCAATACTTTCAATTCACCATATTTTCAAATCACCTGAGAAGCAGTTTTGCTTTGATATTGCTGAAATCCAAAACATTCAGTAATTATTCTCTAATTATAATGTAAAATTGTGTTTCTAGAGTTTTTAATGTTTATATTGAAATAATAGATATATCTCAGAAATAAAATCGGGTTTTAGAAGATGAAATTTGAGTTCCTAGTTGGAAGATCATGTTTGCTTATATTTTAGCTTTAACTAGAAGTGGATATTGACATTTCTTAAAGGCAGTTTTGTCCACTTTACGTTTATTGATTTCAGCTTGGTAAGCACCGGTTTTGTTACGACCTAAAAGAACCAGCAGTGGACGATAACAGAGTACAGTAGGATAAGACACCTATCAGTGTATCCAGATATTTCAGTACAGAATGCTTTTAATTTAAAACAAAAAGAGTACTGAAAGAATTGATTAAATGTTACAAGAAAAACAACAAAAACCCAAACAAACAAACAGAAACCCAAATGTAACCCAAGAATATTCTCTAAGCTTTCTCTTTGCCTTTTGATCAACCATCAGGAAAATTCACTCAGTTTTCAAAGTTCATATTCTCTATTTTATTTACTGTTATTTTAATTTTTTCTTTTTGTTTGCCTGAAATTATATCCAATGACTTCTGCAATGAAGTTTTATAAACAATCATGCTGGAGTTGTTATTTGTTATTTCACAATTATTATGACATAAATACAAATAGACGATGGCATTATAATACTATAACCAAAAATTAAGAGTATAGACCAGAAAACGTTTTCCCCATCTTCTTTATTCTAGTCTTTGGTAATATCAGCTGTGTCCAAAGAGCTCTAATGCAAAGCAGTCCTTAGCTGTTCAGCATTTATACTTTTCACAGAGTATGTGAGAAGTTTGAATTATAATAATGGACATAGCTGTGATAACTTCTTACTGAATCAATATGTAGAGTTAAAAAAAAAAAGGTGTTTATTTCCATCATTAGTAGGAAGCTTAAGAACTAATAATGTGTCAACAAAACAGTATTAGTGGAGTATTTCACTGAAAACTGTGTTAAACTGATGTCATTCATCAAGTCTAAGTTAAAACAAAACACAGAGAGGAACTGTTTGCCACGAGCCACAATATATTTCTGCTAGAAATAGCAGAAGAGAGTCTGTTAAGATACCTTTGTCTTTCTTCATAGAAGCTAATATGTATGCTAATTCACAGGAAGCCGGATCATGTGTGATCAATTTTCACCATAAGGAACATCATAGGGAGATTAGGATTAATTTTAGTTGACTAAAGGGTGAAGTGGGATATTGCATGAGAACATACATTTGTTTTTAATATGCCTGTGCAGTGCAATTGTAGAATCAATATTTACTGAAGATGACAGTCCAGGGCATGTGTTGACAATTTGACTTAAACTGTTTGTGTCACGAAAACTGAAATCCTTGAGCAGTAGTTGTGTTTTGAATACCAAAAATAAAATCAGTTTGGGGCCACCTTCTCTCTTGTTATACCGTTCACGGGAGGAGGAAGGCAGCAAGTCAAGGAATGTCACGTTCTGCAACCGTTAACTTTTTTGAGGAAATGAGTGGGGATACAGGTGCAGAAATAGAGATGGGCGCAGCCTCTAAGCAAAGAGGTTAATTGGAAAATAAACTTTTTCCTCTGAAAATCTGTTCTTTTCCATATCTGATCTCCCTTGACTGCACAATCTTCCCTTTTGCTATTGCCTTTGCAGCAACACGGAAGAAACACAGCAGTCCAGGTGAGACACAGAAACGGAGATTTTCACTTATAAAAGTAAAGAGAGTGATTCCATTCTCCTCATATCAGAGCCAGGCTTGTGTTGCAACACACACACACTTCACTCAGCTATGTCCACTCTTTTAGCTCTGAGCAAACAACTTTGTGATGGATCTTCCAGAAAAGGGAGAACCCTTCTCAAAAGTCAGCACTTCCCTTTTTACATTTCTCACGGCTTTGCTATCCCATTGTTCTTTCCCTTGAATCCCATGGGACAAGAGCAAAGGTTCCAGTTACAACAAAGAGAAACAAGCAGTGATTACCAGAATTTGTCTAAAGAGATAAACTGTTCCTATTGTGTCAAGGTTAGCTCCTCTCAGTGAAAAATTGAGAGAAAATGCGAAGTTGTTGTTGGTGATGAGGGAAAGCTGTATGTTAATTTTAGACATTAAACTTGTCTAAACATATTACTGTTCTGTTAAAGAAATTTAAGTACAGAAAGAAGTCATACATGTGACTGAATAGCAAACATTATCTTCTATTTTTTTTGCATGTTTTATATTCATATGAATTAATTATTTTCAACATGATCTGCAAGCTAATTCCAGAACCAAATTGTTAAGGAAATATGATGTTAATGCGTACACGTTAATAGACATATTTAATCAATTACTTGGTGAGTGTTTTATTACACATATAAGCTTGAAAACAAAATGTTCTACAGGACCAAGCTGTTCTGAACTAACACTATAAAAAGTGATGCAAATGTAAGGCTGTCTGCTTTTGGCTAGCAACGCTTTTCTCTACTTTTTCTTCTATTTTGTTCTACTTTTTTATAAACTAAGAAATCAAATTTCAGTTGAGAAGTGCTTTATCAAGAATGAGTTATTCTGAATTTCTTTTTAGCAATACAAGGTAATATAAAGCAAATATATTGTAGAGCAAGAAGAAGACATAACTTTTCAGCAAAACTACTGTGCAGCAGAAAACAGAAAATTTGTCTTAGTACTTTTTGGTTTCCAGCTACTTTTTCTATTTCTCAGCTACTTTTTGAAAATGCTCAGTAAAGTAGATACTGTGTAGGAATAGGGCATATAAAGTAAGTCCATGTTCTTTCATTTTGTCGCCTTATCTATTCATGCCAGGAGTAGTATTCTTGGTATAGTCAGGAGCATTTTATGCAATATTTCCCAAAATTAACCATTACAAGTATGTAAACTTTTTACAGATAGCTAAGTGGATAGCCCCCACAGCTTCCATAAGCTGTCTGTGTGCAATTTCAAAGCAAATTTTATAGCCAAACCAGAACTGATACACTGCTACTGTTAATACCATACCCGCTACCATCAAAATTACCTATACTATATCTACTATAAAATTGATACATCAGTGAGATGAAATTATGATTCTATCAACAGTACTGATAGAAATTTGGGACAATGTTTCATTTTTATAACACAAAATGCTATGACATTAGTATGACCGCTACAGAGCTTTGGAAAGTCTAGTTACTACAGTGGCCAACTCTCACAATGCTATTTGAAAAAAAAAAAAAACAATAAAAAAAAAAAGCCAAATAACAGAGCTGAACCACATACAAGAGACTATTGTATATATGTTGTAGACATTAAAATGAGATTTCTTAACCTGATTATCAAATTTTGGTCAATATTCCTGATACTTCAGGCTCAAAAGGAGAAAAATATATGCAATGTCAATTTTTAAGCTGTATTCATCAGTGTAGGATTTTGCTTCAATCACATTAGGACCCAGACCTTAAAGACAGCTGCTTGTACAATTTTAATTTTTGAATTGCCACTTCTTCTCATTCTCCTTTCTATTCTGAGATAATATGTGGTGTGTCACTCTGAGATTCCCTTGCTTTTCTTAACTAACAACCCTCCAGCTCATGTAGTTGCCAAACCACTCTCCATGACATTTGAAAAGTTATGGCAGTCAGGTGAAGTCCCCGGTGACCAGAAAAAGGGAAACATTGCACCCATTTTTGAAAAGGGTAGAAAGGAGGACCCTGGGAACTGCCGACCTATCAGCCTCACCTCTGTGCCTGGGAAGATCATGGAACAGATCCTCCTTGAAGCTATGCTAAGGCACATGAAGAACAGGGAAATGATTCAAGACAGCCAACATAGCTTCACCAAGGGCAAGTCCTGCCTGACCAATCTAGTGGCCTTCTATGATGGAGTGACTACATCAGTGGACAAGAGAAGAGTTACTGATGTCGTCTGTTTGGACTTCTGTAAGGCCTCTGACATGGTCCCCCACAACATCCTTCTCTCTAAATTGGAAAGATATGGATTTGATGGGTGGACTCCTTTGGTGGATGAGGAATTGGTTGGATGGTCACACACAGAGGGTAGTGGTCAACAGCTCAATATCCAGAGATCAGCGACAAGTGGTGTCCCTCAGGGGTCCATACCGAGACCAGTACTGTTCAAAAACTTCATCAATGACATAGTGGAATTGAGTGTACCCTCAGCAAGCTGCAGATGACACCAAGACTGATTGTTACAGTTGACACACCTGAGGGACGGGATGCCATCCAGGGGGACCTGGACAGATTCAAGAAATGGCCTTGTGTGAATCTCATGAGGTTCAACAAGGCCAGGTGCAGGGTCCTGCGCCTGGGTCAGGGCAACCTCCAGTAACAATACAGACTGGAGGATAAAGGGATGGAGAGTAGCCCTGAGGAGAAGGACTTGGGGGTGTTGATGAGAAGCTCAGCATGAGCTGGCAATGTGCACTTGTGGCCCAGAAAGCCAACTATATCCTGCACTGCATCAAAAGAAGCATGGCCAGCAGGTCAAGGGAGGTGATTTGGTGGACAGCCGGCTAAATATGAGCCGGCAGTGTGCCCAGGTGGCCAAGAAGGTCAACAGTATCCTAGCCTGTATCAGGAGTAGTGTGGTGAGCATGACTAGGGAAGTGATCATCCCCCTGCACTCAGCACTGGTGAGGCCCCACCTCGAGTACTGCATTCAGTTTTGGGTCCGTCACTACAAGAAGGACATTGAGGTGTTGGAGTGTGTCCAGAGAAGGGCTACAAACCTGGTGAGGGGTCTGGAGGACAAATCTTATGAGGAACGACTGAGGGAACTGGGGTTGTTTAGCCTGGAGAAGAGGAGGCTGAGGGGAGACCTTATCACCCTCTACAACTACCTGAAAGGAGGTTGTAGAGAGATGGGGGCTGACCTCTTCTCTCTGGTGACAAGTGATAGAACAAGAGGAAATGGGTTCAAGTTGTGTCAGGGGAAGTTTAGATTGGCTATTAGGAAACATTTTTTCACTGAAACGGTTATTAAACATTGGAATAGGCTGCCCAGGGAGGTGGTGGATTCGCCATCCCTGGAAATATTTTAAAAAAGGGTAGATGTGGTACTTAGGGACAGTTTAGAAGTGGTTTTGTCAGGGTAGGTTAATGGTTGGACTTAATGATCTTAAAGGTCCCTTCCAACCTCAGCAATTCTATGATTCTATGATTCTGCCCCTCCGTTCTCATGAGACCCCACATGGAGTACAGCACCTAGCTCTGGAGCCCTCAGCACAGGAAAGACAAGGATCTGTTGGAGCAGGTCCAGAGGAGGCCCACAAAAAAATTATCAGAGGGCTGGAACACCTCTCCTATGAGGACAGGCTGAGACAGTTGGGTTTGCTCAGCCTGTAGAAGAGAAAGCTCTGGGGTGACCTGATTGTGGCCTTTCTATACTTAAAGGTGGCCTACAGGAAAGATGATGACAAACTTTTTAGTAGGGCCTGTTGCAATAGGACAAGGGGTAATGGCTTTAAACTAAAGGAGGGAAGATTTAGACTAGATATAAGGAAACAATTTTTTTTTTACAATGGGGGTGGTGAAACACTGGCACAGGTTGCCCAGAGAGGTGGTAGATGCGCCATCCCTGGAAACATTCAAGGTCAGATTGGACAGGGCTCTGAGCAACCTGATCTAGTTGAAGATGTCTCTTCTTATTGCAGGGGAGATTGGACTAGATGACCTTTAAAGGTTCCTTCCAAACCAAACTAATCTATGATTATAAGATTCTATGAACCCCACCTCATTCACATGAAGTTAATTTTTTTGTTAATCTGCATGGATCTTCTGTTAGGTGTGTACAAGTTGCTGTGGTTTAACCCAGCTAGGCAGGTAGGCAGGTAGATGTTCCCCAGTGGGATGAAAGAAAGAATCAGGAAGGTAAAAGTGAGAATTTGTGGGTTGCTATAAAGACAGTTTAATAGAAAAAGTAAAAGCTGCGTGTGAAGGCACAGCAAAATAAGGAATTAATTTACTACTTCCCATTGGCAGGCAGGTGTTCAGCCATCTCAAGGAATGGCTCCATCACATATAAGGGTGACTTGGGAAGACAAAAGCCATAACTCGCCCCCCCCTCCCCTTCCTCCTTCTTCCCCACAGCTTTTATTGCTGAGCACAATGTCATACAGTAGTGAATGTCCCTTTGGTCCATTAGAGTCAGCTGTCTGGGCTGTGTCCCCTCCCAGCTCATTGTGCAGCCCAGCCTACTCACTGGTGGAGTGGTATGAGAAGCAGAAGAGGCCTTGATGCTGTGTAGGCATTGTTCAGCAATAACTAAAACATCCCTAATTCATTACAAATTCAAAATATAGCACCATAAGAACTACTATGAAAAAAACCCCACCTCTATTCCAGCCAAAACCAACAGGCAAGTGCAGTCATATTTACAATGAAGTGTAAAAGGTTACAATGCATTCTTGTTTTACTGTCAGTGTAATAGTAGATATCAAAATAAATGTGATACTCATGTATGGGCAAACATGGGCAAGGTTAAATATATATCAATTTAGTACATGTTGGCTCATCTCCTTAGAATCTCAAAGATCTTTAGACTTTGCTGTATTAATCATACTGTATTGCTTTTTCTTTCACCCAGAAACTACAGTAGTCTCACTTATAGCCTATATTAATTTGCTTCCAAGCCACAAGATAAAGGATTTTTTAACATTTTGGTGGGGTTTTTTTGGTTGTTGTTGTTGGTTTTTTTTTTTTTTTTCCCCTAATTCTAGCACTAGATGGCAGTAAAAGCGCAACGCTGAACATTTCCATCCCAAGTCGATAAACTCAAGGAGAACTGCGAGGCAGGAGAAAGGCTATCACTGTCAGACAGCTTGCCTTCAAAGGTTAGCCAGAAGCAGGATATGGAATATCGTGCAGAATCACTACATAATGTAAAAAAGAAATCCAATAGCTAAACAAAAATAGCATTAAAGAGGGCAGAGTAATGGGAAGCTTTAAGTAATTTGAAATACCGGGAGAAATTGACTTCATATGGTTTGCTTAAAACTGCCAAAACAGCAGATCAGTGATCTGCAAAAGTAAGATATAAAGGCAAGTGTCCTACCGGTGTGCCAAAAATATGATTCATCTCTACGAAAGGCTCTCAGAAAGGAGCAGGAGAAAGGCAATCTGAACCAGATTTTTTTATTCATTACCAAATGGAATTGTATTAAATCTCTGAAAATAATGGTGCGATGAGTTGTATTCCATTACTTTTAAAGTGATTGGGTCCATACACTCAGTAAGCATGCACTGTTAAAAAGAGGAACTTTCTGCCTTCCTTTTTTTTTTTTGAGCCTCAAAAATTATATCCCTTCTAGAGGGGGAAGCTCTCTTCTGGGGGTTCAGCCTGAGAGTACCAACTTGCTGGGTCCAATTTCTTGCTTCGGTGCTGTAATAGTTCAATCTTTTTAATATTCAGACTGCTTTGTAAGCATCTAAACTTGTAATGGACGGGGAGGTGGGGGTGAAATAGAATTATATAGAGAAAGTTGTATTTCAGATCTTCCTATGGGGACACTTCCAAACAATTTATTGGAAATATACCAAAGAAATGACTGGCAGTGGCATCCAGTTCAAGTAAGCTTAAACTAAAGCTTTAATGGCTCTTATCTTGTTCCACATTGAATCAACAGAGTGAATTGGATTTAGAACTACAAACTGAGACTTATTCAGGCTTTCATAGCAGTTTTATAATCATTACTTTTAGTAATCCAAGTGACTGGTGCTATGCTGGAATACTTATTACAGAAAAAGGAAGCATATTTTCCACCTTCAAGATATTCAAAATCTTTTAGAAGAAGTCATGACATTCCAAAGTCTTTAAAGTTCCAGGATGCAGATAACATTCCTCTTTCTCAGAGGCTGAAGGTATGAAGAACTTCTTGATATCCTGCTGAATGTAATAATAAACCTATAGATAAAAATCAGAAAGCTCAAAATTAAATCCTGGTCAGAGAGTTTGGGTTTATTTTCTCTTCTGTATGGTATCTTATTGTCTTAGAAACTTCTCTCAAAGAAAGTGTCACTTTTTATTACTTCAGTTAAAAGTTTCTTTCTTTGAACATAATGTCAAACTTTTTTTAGGATATGTTCACATACTATAACAGTATATGGCTCTGGGTTTGACAGAAGCAAACATGTATAAGATAGAGTTTTGAAGCTTGTAAGTATTGAATTATTTAGGGTTGAAACACAAGTAAATGTACTGAATGTTTATGTTATCTCTACTGGGAAACAAGCTCCTTGTTCTACCAAACGTTAGGAAATAGAAGCTGTGCTGCCAGGATGCTTTTAAACACATTTTCCATTTTCGTTTTATACATCATTCTTTTATGATACCAAAAATATTGCCACAAGAAAGTACTTCTTGTATTTTATACCCAACCCTCCACATATATGGTTTCCTTAAGGGAATACCTTAAGGAGCCAACTTTCTTTGTTGTCTATCACCAAATTGATGTATGACCTTTGGATCCTACTGGATACACCCTCAACACAGTTACAAAAACAACAATATTGGTGAAAATACCTTCTTCCATCATCTTCTAGGCAAGGGAATGGAACGATGCATTTCTGAGAGCAGAACTTAAGTGACTCATCCATCACCACCAGATCACTTCTATGTATTCTGTGTGGCGAAATCTAAGCAGATGTATGTGTGATAGAACCTTTTGGACAAGAAAGGCTTTAGAAAGAAGGGGTTTTTTGGGTCTAGAAATTCTTCCCTCTATTTTATTTTAGTGTTTGTTGTTTGGAGGAGGCACACACATAACACAGTAAAATCAAATTCATCTCACAGAGGAAGGGGTTCTCATTTATGATCTTCTGTTACTACATAAAGGTCTTCCAGATAGTCTAATCCAAGAGATTTACAAATAAATGTGCACCTCGAACTGAACTGATCATGAAACAGGAAATAATTCCTAGGGTTTGGAGCACATGATCCAGCAAGGTTAGTTACAATACTTTATTGATTGTTATTCTGTCTTAGTAGTATTTCATGTTGGACATGTGCCAATAGATTCATCAGGCAGGAGAGGTAAAAATGACACTCTGGACTTGATTAATCTTAGTCTCCTTTCTGCAGGACTCCATTTTGCCAAAGAAATCAAAGTTCTTTTAATTACCCTCCAAAACCTTTTGCAAGCCTTCACTTTTAAGCTGAGTCATTTCTACAGTTTGAATGAGCTGTCACCCTTACTGTGCGCTACATGTCTGTCTAGGCAAAACCATGTCACTTTTGGAAATGCTATTTCATGAAAATTCAGGGTCTTAAATTGCAGCCATCTATCCTAAACATCAGTGTTCCTTAGGCAGTGAGTGCATGAGCATTTTGGGGCATTAAGAGCTCACTGTAGGCAACAATGACATTAGCATTTGTTTATTATTGTGTCTCCTCCTCTATGTATAAAATCAAACTATTGTTGCCACATATTGCCATATAGTTGCCACTATTTTCCAAAGAAACTCAGCATTTAAAACTACTGGGTTTTTTTGTTTCCTTTGTACATATAGAATAATTATTACAAAAAAAAAAAAAGAAAAGAAAAAAAAAAGATTTCAGCTTCTCATTTGTGAAAATGGGAATTTTGTTTTTGACGTAGAGTTTGTTTGCAGAGGCTATCTGCACTCTTCTTGGTTGCTTCTCCAGGACTAAGTGAAATAAAAAGTATAAATGCCGAGCTTCCACTGAAAGACCACCACTGGTAACTTTTGATTACTAAACTCAAGTTTCAAAATTCTCTCAAACTAGCCTTCTCCCCCTTCTCTTCCTCTGTCTTCTGGCCATTGGTGATAGTTCTTCTAAACAGAGATAATCTCCCTCCAGAGCTTTACACTATGGATATGCTGCGATCTTTGACTGGATTTTCTGGAGCATAAGCAGAAAGAAATCTGTAATTAGACAGGGGCACTGTTGCCCCTGTCTGTGCGGTAGAAACTGGAGGATTTTCATGGCACACTCCCTACGGTGAGATACAGTTGCTGTCACAGGAGATCACTCGCCTACATTAGATGTAGTTCACAAAAGCAAAGTAAACACAGACAACCCAAAAGACTGACATCCTTGTGTGTTCAATAAATTACTGGCTTTACTGACTGGATTAACATAAGCCTTCAGGTACAGGAAAAAAATAATAAAATCATTGAATCTCCCTGAAAATCTTGCATTGCAGGGATTTTACATTCGAGCCTAGGATGCTCTCCAAAAGTCATATTAGGATGACTAATATGCGTTAGCGTCTCTGGAGAGAGAACCTTTTACTTATATTAGTGGAAGAGTAGTCCTATTCTTCCTCTAGTAAAACTTTTGTAAACATAGGATTTCGCAATAGAAAGGCATTCTTGGTCTCCAGAGAACTCTGAGTATCACCTGCAGCTTTTGTTTTTATTCTTTGTCCTATCTTCCCCTAAGCCTCTGCAAAGCCTATGTTAACAGTTAACTCCTGCCTGTAGATAACTATGAATATGAATATTCATTTTTTACGCTAAAGAAAGTGATTTTCTTGATTTTGGGGTGGTTTTCTTTTGGTTTGTTTTTTGTTTTTTCTTTTTTTTTTGTGGTTTTTTTGGGGGGTTGTTTGGGTTTTGGGGTTGTTTTTTTTTGGGGGGGGGGGGGGGCTGGTTGGTTGGTTTGTTGGCTTTGGTTAGGTTTTTTTCCAAGCTATACTGTGGCAGAAAATTGTTTGATTTATATGTCTTTGGAAGCAGGGTCTTCTTATTTCAAAAATAACACTTATACAAAGCAGAGCAGAATGAACAGCTGGTATAATATTTATTTGAATCTGTATATTCTTCCAGAAAACTGTTAACTATTACATTTGAAACAAATAAAATATGATTTAGCAGATAAAATTTGAGCACTATCAAAACGAAAATATTTTGAATAAAGTATCCTCCACAACACAAATTTTCACATGTGTGGCAGATCTACTTTGACAGATCTATGATCTGCCATGATATGCTAAAGCTTTATTCTAAGGTTTTCTAGGCTAAGGTATTTTGCAGGCTACAGCAGACCAAATGATGGATATCAAATACCTTTGTGTATGTTATGTCTAGAGCACTCAGACAGCAATCCATCAAGAATATAGTAAAAAAATGAGGAGGGAATACAGTCAGTGTACTCAGATATTTTAAACTTTAGCCTACTTTTAATGTGAGTATAAACCCTATTTCCTCTTTAAATTCTAAATTTTCAGGTGTAGTCATCAGTACCAATTTTGAAATGCCTCCAGTCTAACTGAACTGCCAAGGACCAAATGGTCTTTAAGAACATGTAAATATATAGAAATTGCTATAATGAGTCAAGCCTCTGTCTATTTATTTCATCTTCAATAGTCAGGACTGAATACGTCAGGAAAAGACACTAAAATCTCCATCGAAAGATCTGCCTACAGGGAAAATTTCTTCTGAATTCTTATTAGATAGTGCCCAGCTTATATTTGAGTGCAAGAAGATTTATAGCCCTCACTTTTTAATCCTAACTAATTTAACTTGACTCCTACTTAACTCTTGGCCTTAACTTCTTGCCTTGGGGCAATAAGTTCAATGGGTTTATTATGCACCAGGTAAAACTGTTTTTCCCTTTATTATTTTTAGAGTTGTTAAATAGAAAATGAAAATATTGCTGTGAATCCCCATTTCCCCTACTCTACTTCCTCAGATTTATTCTAATCTGGTCATTAGCTAGTTGTACAGTAACAATATTTTGTGGTCCAAAACTATAAATTTCAGAAATTGCACAACTCTCAGTAATGAATAATGAAATACTATTTTCCTACCATCTTCCTTCATTAAATTTAAGGGGCTTCAATACTGAAAAAAGAACAGGTGGCAGCCACTGTAAAAAGAGGTGTGATACTGTCTTTTCTCTGTAGGGTTCTAAACTCAGATCTAAAACTGGAAATACTCCCTGGTACCCTGGTTCACAACTTGAGAGACTAAAAGTGACAAGTGACTGTTTCCATAGTTAAGACCATGACCAGGCTTAACTGTAGGCTTACTAGTTATCCTGTCTTTAAGGCTAATTTAAAGACCAGAATCCTGACATTGAAAGCATTACGCTTCCTAAACCAGCTAAGAAAAATTGAGCAAATTGTTCTTAATTTAATATCTACCGAGAGTTTGAAATGCTGTCATATACAAGTCCAGATATATAATTTCTCTCCAATAATTCAGGTGGTTTACAGCTTAGTTAACTTTCTGTACAAGAAATCTAGAAAACTTAAACACTAACTGAAGGAGAGTTGGTTGTACTTCAGTAGCTGGACACTCCACTACTCATCTTTGCATGAATAATGTGTATGTTTATATCACTCTCTGGCTCAAGTTGTTAGATAAGATTCACAGGTCTTTCTTTTAAAGAAAGATGGGAGCATGTCTTTATGCAACTGATTTAATCAAAAACACAAGCAACGCACTCCTTCCGTATATACAAAGAATTGAATAAAGAAGAATAAAAACAGTAGATAACTTCCCCTGTTAAGTTCAGTGCTAAGTTCTACTTCTCATCATCTTTCCTAGAAAAAATCATCACTGTCTTTGACTCTGTAACAAGTACATCACTTTTGAACTCTTTGAGTTCTCTGCTCTCTGATATTTCAAAGACGACAAATGACAGTCAAACACTGCTGCTGAACACTTACTCTACCTACTGCATGTCTAGGACCAAAGCCACTATTGTTTCAGTACCTACTAAGTCAATATGTAAATAATTTTATTGTCTCTAAATGCTGAGAATTTAGGATATGCTTATGTCACAGCCAAATATAAGAACAATATGTTGTTTCTGAGTATATTCCTCTGCTGTCTTTTCTCTAATTTTTGTCTTCTCCCTAAAAACTCCCTGAGTTTTTTGTACAACATATAGCAAAAATGGGTCTTAGTGACTGCAGTAAGACAAACTAAGAATATAAATTATACACAAATCAGTGCAAAATAAAAAATTAGATTCTGGCTTTTAGAGATACACTGCTCAGTATATGATGAGATGTACAGTAAAGCAACAATTTAAATAACGCTTTAATGTTTTAGCTGTGACACTGGTGACCCGAATGGAACATGAAGAAAGGGAGAATAGCAGCCTTCAGTAATCTGATTACATGTTTAATATCCTTTCAAACCAGACTTTTAATTATTTTCTTCTTTTTCTTTTTACTTTTGCATGTCTCCAGCATCTTCAGTTTCCATACACACACATACATGTGTATACGCTCAACAAAGAGAGAGAGTCCAAGGTAGGGTGATTGTTCAATACACCTTTATTCTGCCTTTTACCAGAAGCTGTGGCAGGCAACGGTAAAACTTACAATACTTCCTCCCCTGTCTCTGAGGGGTATTGAGCAGATTAATTAGTTCATGTCTGTACAGCACTTTGAAAGCACTCAGTGCTATATAATTAGTCCTATATATTACTAGGATAGCCTTGAATATCTTCAGTGACTCTGCTTCAGCAATTTCCCTTGGCAAATTATGTCACTCTCTAATTGACCTTGGTCTTTGAAGTATTTTCTTAATGTCTAATTTAATTTTCACATTTCCTGGATTTTGTTCGCAACACAATGGTTGGCTGAAAAATTTCACCTGTAAGAAACATATTTTTCAAACAAGAAATATCCACAGAACAACTGCTTAACCTTAGCCAGCAGCAACTTAAATAGCATTTTTTAAAAGATCCTATTATAACAAGTATCAAAATAATCTTAAATATAGATTTTTAAAAGTAGACACAGGAGATACTTTGAATAATTTGTTAAAGATCTAACACTTTTGTGAATTTTAAGGTCTGTCACACTTTTACCAAATTGCTTGCAAGTTATAGAAGGTTAGCTTCACTTCCATACCTTGATGTGCTTCCTTAGCAATTTTTTTACCTTCCTCAATGCAGTTATTAATCCTCTTACTATGTAAGTATTTAGTCACCTTCACCTCACTTTTTCGATAATTTCAGGCCTTCTTTTCGGTGGAAATGTCTTTGTGATCCTGATGTATACTGCATATTCATATGCAAATAGGAATGTAAATATTTATATATACAGTCAAATAATTTTAAAGTAATTTAGCAAATTCATTAAGGAAATGTGATAGTTTATTGGCTGAAAATTTGACTGGCAGTGAAATGGGCAATCTCAAAAAAGCAGAAGAGTTGAAGAAGCATCCCAAGACTGGCATGCAAGATACAGAGGAGGGATAGATATGGCTTCCACCACATCTTCTCCTTGGTGCAAAGGTCTGTAAAAGTGCGCTCCCCTCACATATGTGAACACAAAAAGCAGCAGAAAGAATAATCACTGTTCTCTGGTCTGTTATCAGGACAAGACATCTGACCTAGAAAGTTATCTTCCTCCATTTCCAGGGTGAAGGACTTCTGGGACCAGCAGGGGCAGCATGGAAAGCAGCGCTGGGAGGTTTTCTGGTATACCTACAGTCTAGCAATGCAGCTGTCACTCGAGTGTTTCCTCCTACTTGCTGACTAATGATCTGAATGAAAATCCTCTGCAGGAGCTTCTTGTGCCTGTGAAGCCTGGTGTTTTCCACAGTACTCTTCTCTCTCCTCCAGCTTTTCTCCTAATGTTATTTCCTGTGAATCTTTCCTGTGTTTCTTCAGCTAACCACTTCCCATCGTAATCTCACGGAGAAATAAAGACAAAATGAGGAAACAGAGGTATTAACATTTTTTCCCTATGTTATTCCTCTACTTTCTTACTTTTTTCTTATTTCTCTTTGCTTTTAGAAAGAATTTATAGTTCTTGTACTCATAGATTTCTCATTTCTCCATGTTTGTAATCATGCATACCACAAGAAGGGAGAAATTTTGTCACTAGCCTCAGGCAAGTTATAAATAATACTGCTAAAGAGCCGCAGTATGGGACAATCCTTAACTGTATAGAAACAGGAAGACAGAGAAATTTGATCTAACTACAGTTACGAGGTAGAAGTCAATACTTTTATTCTGGGAAGACAGCACAATCTTCCTGGAATTTCTGCGTGTCATCCTCCACTTTAATAAAGTTCTAGAAAAGATAACAGAAAATAGTACAATCATCCTAACCCATTGTCCAGTCCTTGAAATTGCCTACACCAAAAAGGAATATATTTTCAAGTTCAGTTCAGTTAAGTTTTCCACTGCAACTGCAAAAAATGTATTTTGTCTCTCATAGTACAGTCAATCTATGTTTCCCAGTAACTCAGCTTCACAGAGGTTACCGAGGTTGTGGATATAGAAAAGATCTAGACCCTTCAAATAGAGCAGCTGCTCAAATGTACTGCTTTATTTCTTGACTTGAGTGCTGCTGAGATAGAAAGAGCCAGTGAAGCTGTAACAGATAAGTTCATGTGTAATCAAATTTGATGGGGCTTTTCAAAATATAATGAAACTAAAACTACTAGTGCAAATTCACACTCTAAATGGGGAAAATATAAGTACAATAAGAGAATTTTTTTTGACATTTTCATTAATTGCTCAAAGTGTGATATAGTATTCATAAACATAAGGAGCTGATTTTGCTAAGTTACAACCCCCTAATCTAAGAGGTTTTGCTGGTTTGGTTTTGGGTNTTTAGGCTTTTCCTCTTCCCTTTTTTCCTTGGTGCTTTTATTAAGGTGAAGTTTTGAATTATGGTCATCAGAGAATCACACTGATTGCAGGAGGGTTGGCTCTTAGCCTGACATCTTTCAGGTATTCCTTCCCTTCTCTACCTCTCAATGTTCATTGTGCACTGTAGCACTCTTACGCTGTTTCTTTACTGTCATCTTGGTTCAGATATTTGAGGTCACTTGGCAAGTCATGCTGAGCGTTGTATTGTTTTTGTTTCAGACAGGTACACAAGTGTCTGTTTTTAATCATAGGTATCTGACATTGCATTCTTAACAGTTTCTTTAGCAGAAATTTTGTTTGCTCCATTGCATTAAACTGTGACAACAGAGGGTTTCCTCGTAGACATGATTGTTTGCAAGCTCCTTATTCCATGCTTAGTCATGCTTCCTCCCTTCCAAATATGTGTTCAGTATGATCTCAAATACTTCAAGTTCACAATTACTGTAGTAGAAAAAAAATAGTTAGAGAAATATGTAGTTTTTTTCATAAACAGATAAGACAATATCATGACATAAGAACCAAAACCAAACAAGCCTTCGATAATAGCTTACTTTGAAAATCTGTTCCTCTGATAATATCTTATGAAAAAAATGGGAAGAAAAAAGAAAAAAAGGGGATTTGGAGTTATGCGTGTATTTATTAGCTGTGGTAAACCATTACCAGACAGCAGAGACCAGAGATTTCAGAGAGCTATGAAAATTAGAGTCCCCGATGGACTTCACAAGAAGTGCAGGAACGCTCCCTGGAGTACAGTGTATACTGCTTTCCTCGGATCAGTTTTATAATTTTTCAAAGGATGTCAGGTCGCGGCACTAAGCTTCACCTAATCATGTCTATAAAGTGGCAGCGTGCAGCCTCTAGCTCGAAAGTTGGAAGAGACCCAGGTGGGCATATTGCTTCCAAGCAATATAATGCTTGGAGGTAGAGCCCCCCGTGATCGATGAACATGTCCAGTCTGTCTCTGCTCCTGATTCCAGGGCAGTTTGGCTGTGCCCAGGGGAATGACATACAACTTCGGGCCTACAGAGTTATCCACTCTCAGCAGCTATGACAGGGACAAGGTGCCATTTTCCACGCTTGCCTGAATGCCTCATCTCAGTGTCCATTTGTGTCGGGATTGATGGCTTTGTGAGTGAGTGCAAAGATCAAACTGTTTCATAGTGCTGTGTCAGTCAATTCTTGAACTTTAGCACCATTCTGAGCTGGGGATGTGCCCTTGGTGAGTGTCCCCACTAAAATAAAAGCCAAACAGAAGAATACAGAGCCCTACATGTCCCTCCATTATTCACTTTAACATTCTCTGGGGAGGAAAAGAAACAGAGACAGATTGTCTTAAAAGTCTCTCTGAATTCAGCAGTTATCAATAAAACAACTTAAGATGTTTAAGAATGATATAACTCCTGAAACGTTAGATTATCAGGAAAGATTTGTTTCATTAGGCCTTAGACATTTAACATTTCATATAGTAAATGGTAATTAGCACAAAGATAGTCTTTAGTCCCATGGGAAGGTGTTGGCCTTCACGTAACCAATAGCTATGCCAAGCAAAGGTTACGGTTATTTATTGCACTGCTTTCTGTCTTCAGTTAGGTTTTACTCAATAAAAAGTAACAAGATGGCTTTTCCTGGTGTATATTTTGCATTTTGAAATCAATTAATTGAAAATACATGGTAAGTTGTCTGCTCAGGATTAAAAAGTCTGTCTTACCTTAAGGTATATGTTCTGCATTGTAGTGTGCTGATATTAAAAGCAATAAATATGTTGCTTACCCTGCAATTCTGCTTAGTCAAAGAATTGCTTGGGAGCTAAGAGTAGGAGAAAGGGCTAATTACGTAGACCTCTATAACCCAAAATAGTTTAGCAAGCATTGGAAAGTTTATTTACTAAATAGCCCTAAACAGCCCTAAACAGATCAACTGTCAGCAGGTTTTAGGATATGGTTAAACAGAGACCATCTATTTTTAGGTGAAATGTACTCAGGGCAAAAATAATTTAAATCCCTTCTAATCCACATCTAACCAGAGAATTGCCTTGTTGTGTATAATACAAAACATCTCTACTAGGTCCATGAATTTTGATAGACAGTACTGTTTGAGTGCTAGTTCTCAAGCTTCTCCTTTGAGCATACTATGCAGTTTTCCGCAAAGGATGGAAGTGGAAGAAGGGAGATACACAAATAGTGTTCTCCTCTATCCTACCATTTGCCGGGGATGACGAGGGGATAAATAGGAGGAGCCAGCAAATTAACTCCTGGCTCCGAGGCTGGTGCATCCGGCAGAACTTCGGCTTCTTTGATCATGGGCTAGTCTACAGGAAACCAGGCATGCTGGCAAAAGGTGGGGATAGCCTAACCCGTAGGGGAAGAAAGATCCTGGGGCAAGAAATAGCAGGGCTCATTCATAGGGCTTTAAACTAGGTTTGATGGGGGATGGGGATGAAACCAGGATTACAAAAGTGGTGCCTGAGAGCAGCATACCAGTACTACTGGGTAAAAGTGTTAGCAAGGTCTTGCGGTCCGTCTCAGTGATGGCAGGGGACGGTGGTTTGTCTGGCAGCAAAGACATGAGGGGTAGTGATAATTTGGAAACTACAGAAGTGTGTGAGCATGATCAGGTGCGAATTAAGGCTTGTCCTCCCAAGAGAGTGGCAGGACAATTAGCCCAGCTGAAGTGCATCTACACTAATGCACGCAGCATGGGGAATAAACAGGAGGAGCTGGAGGCCATTGTACAGCAAGGAAACTATGATATAATTGCCATAACAGAGACATGGTGGGAAGACACACACAAGTGGAGTGCTGTGATCGATGGCTACCAGCTTTTCAAAAGGGATAGGCAAGGAAAACGAGGTGGTGGGGTGGCCCTCTATGTTAGGGCCAGTTATGAATGTTTAGAATTTAACAGTATGAATGATAGTGTTGAGAGTGTATGGATAAGAATTAAGGGGAAGGTCAACAAAGCAGACATCGTGATGGGAGTTTGTTATAGACCCCCTAATCAGGATGTAGAATCTGATGAGATATTCTATAAGCAACTGGCAGAAGTCTCACGATCATCTGCCCTTGTTCTCGTGGGTGACTTCAACTTCCCAGATGTCTGCTGGAAATACTACACAGCAGAGAGGGAGCAGTCCCGGAGGTTCCTGGAGTGTGTGGAAGACAACTTCCTCACACAGCTGGTGAACGAACCAACTAGGGGAAGTGCACTATTGGACCTACTGTTTGTTAACAGAGAAGGTCTTGTGGGGGATGTTAAGGTTGGAGGTCGTCTTGGGCTCAGTGATCATGAAATGGTAGAATTTTCAATTCTTGGTGAAGCAAGGCGGGGAGCCAGCAGAACTGCCACCTTAGACTTCCGAAGGGCAGACTTTAGCCTGTTCAGGAGCATGGTTGAGAGTGTCCCTTGGGAGGCAGTCTTGAAGGGCAAAGGCGCCCAGGAAGGTTGGTCTTACTTCAAGCAGGTAGTCTTAGAAGCACAGGAGAAGGCCATCCCCATGGCTCGAAAAACGAGCCGACGGGGAAGAAGACCAGCCTGGCTAAATAGAGAGCTTTGGCTGGACCTCAAGAACAAAAGGAAAGCTTACGTTCTCTGGAAAAGGGGGTTGGCATCTTATGAGGATTATCAAGATATAACAAAGCTATGTAGGGGGAAAATTAGAAGGGCCAAAGCTCAATCAGAACTCAGCTTGGCCACTGCAGTCAAAGACAATAAAAAGAGATTCTTTCAGTATATCAATAGAAAAAGGAAGACTAGGGAAAATGTAGGCCCACTGATGAATGAGACGGGTGCTCTTGTGGTGGAAGACACAGAGAAGGCAGAGTTACTGAATGCCTTCTTTTCTTCGGTCTTCACTGTTAAATCTGTCCCTCACGAATCCCATACCCTGGAGGCAAGGGAGAAGGTCTGGAGAGAGGTAGATTTCCCCTCAGTTGAGGAGGACCGGGTCAGAGAGCACTTGACCAAGCTGGACATTCATAAGTCCATGGGCCCTGATGGGATGCACCCGCGAGTGCTGAAAGAGCTGGCAGATGTTATTGCCACTCCACTCTCCATCATCTTTGAAAGATCATGGGTAACAGGAGAGGTGCCTGAGGACTGGAGAAAGGCCGACATCTCTCCAATCTTCAAAAAGGGCAAGAAGGAGGACCCGGGAAACTACAGACCGGTTAGTCTCACATCGGTCCCTGGGAAAGTAATGGAGCGACTCATTCTGGATGTCCTCTCCAAACACATTGAGGAACAGGGAGTTATTGGAAGTGGTCAACACGGGTTTACCAAGGGTAAATCATGTTTGACCAATTTGATGGCCTTCTATGATGATGTAACTGGTTGGCTGGATGAGGGGAGAGCCGTGGATGTCATCTACCTTGACTTTAGCAAGGCTTTTGACACTGTCTCCCATAACATCCTCATTAGGAAGCTGAGGAAGTGTGGGTTAGATGAGGTGACAGTGAGGTGGATTGAGAGCTGGCTGTGTGACAGGGCTCAGAGGGTTGTAATCAGTGGCACGAAGTCTAGTTGGAGGCCTGTAACCAGTGGTGTCCCCCAGGGGTCGATACTTGGTCCAATTTTGTTTAATATATTCATTAATGACCTGGATGAGGGGACAGAGTGTATCCTCAGCAAGTTCGCTGATGATACCAAACTGGGAGGGGTGGCTGACTCTCCAGAGGGCCGTGCTGCCATCCAGCGTGACCTGGACAGGCTGGAGAGCTGGGCAGAGAAGAACCTAATGAGGTTCAACAAAAGCAAGTGCAGGGTCCTGCACCTGGGGAGGAAGAATGCTGGGCACCAGTATAGGTTAGGGGTGGACCTGCTGGGAAGTAGCTCTGAGGAGAAGGATTTGGGAGTCCTGGTAGATAACAAATTGTCAATGAGCCCGCAATGTGCCCTTGTCGCCAAAAAGGCCAATGGAATCCTGGGCTGCATAGGGAAGAGTGTGTCCAGTAGGTCGAGGGAGGTCATTCTCCCCCTCTACTCGGCACTGGTGAGGCCACAACTGGAATACTGTGTCCAGTTCTGGGCTCCCCAGTTCAAGAGGGACAGGGAACTGCTGGAGAGAGTCCAGCGAAGGGCAACCAAGATGACTGAGGGATTGGAGCATCTCCCTTATGAGGAAAGGCTGAGAGAGCTGGGACTCTTTAGCCTAGAGAAGAGAAGGCTGAGGGGAGACCTTATTATTGCTTATAAATATCTAAAGGGTGGGTTGAAGGAGTATGGAGCCAGACTCTTTTCAGTGGTTCCCAATGACAGGATGAGGGGCAATGGGCATAAGTTGGAACATAGGAAGTTCCGTTCCAACACACGGAAAAACTTCTTTACAGTTAGGGTGACAGAGCACTGGAACAGGCTGCCCGGGGAGGTTGTGGAGTCCCCTTCTCTGGAGACTTTCAAGACCCGCCTGGATGCAGTCCTGAGTAATGTGCTCTAGGCAATCCTGCTTTAGCAGGGGAGTTGGACTAGATGATCTCTAGAGGTCCCTTCCAACTCTGAAAATTCTGTGATTCTGTGAAAGGTTGTTTGCTAAAAAAAGTCCTCTAACATGGCAAACAGGTGCTTTTATCTTTTGTTGTTTGCCTGTGTGAGACCATTCTAGTGTATCACACCTGTTGGGGTTTTCACTTATTTTCCATACAGATGTGATATATCCTGGGATATCATCATATAAAATCTATAGATTTTGATGATTCTCTTGTGGAGGTACCTTACTGAGGTAGTAACGAAAATAAGTGCAAGAACTTTATATTTGTTGCTTTTGAAGTTTCAGCTCCATGTGCTGTGTGCTGACCCATGAAAAAAAACAAAACAAAACAAAACAAAACAAAACAAAACAAAACAAAACAAAACAAAACAACCAACATGTAAAACCTGAGATGATTAAAGACCGGAGGTTCACTGGGAACTTTCCAGGTATGACTGTCTATCAGCATCAGCTGTGTTGTTAAATTTTCTGTATTTGTGCCAGGAGAGAATATCCAAACCACAAAGGTTTTAGACCCAGGACTTCGTTTTTGCACTGTAATAATTGAAGGGCACGTTTGAAATAAGATCTCCTTTCTTACTCCTCATAAAATCACTGCCATTACTATGGTACTGGGGGTATTTCCACAAAACAAATGCTGATAATGCTCGAGACCTTGACAGTATTTATCAGCCAGTTTGGTGTGTTTTAGTTGGTTTCTGGTCTTGGGAAGATAAAATCATGGAAAATTCCAGTAATTTAAAGTCAATATTTTTAATACAGGTACATATGACATAAAATTAAACAAATTTAGCATAGAACTATGTGAAATTACATAAACAGTCAGAATATTTTTAAGTGCCTGTCACTCACTGTGTGATTGGAAATGAGTCAATTATTTATACTTTCATTTCACTGATGTTTTGACAAATCATAGAAAATTTGCTACATTTCAAATTGTTATTGCGTCTTTGAAAAAATATTTTAAAAATGTGAGTCTATGTGAGGGGAGGAGGTTCCATCTGTACATGTATTCATTTTTTTCTATTGATAAGTAATAAGATGGAAAAGAAAAGCCTTTTGTTTCTGGACATTTACAGATAGACTATCTATTAACATTAAGTAAATTTATTATACAGATTAAAACTGAGGACTGAGGACTATTTAGGAGAAGATTATAACTATGATTCAGTATTTCAGAAATCTTGTGTCAGGTCCCTGTGCAGAATATATGAGACAAAAATATATGATGAGTTTGAAGCAGAAAGCTAGCTTTTATCAAGTTGTCCACGTGTTAAATGAAGTTGGATCATAATGAATTGGGACCTGGATTAGAAGGTGAATTACATGGGAGTGCTCAGATCCTTCTCGGTGATTTCTCATGTCTCTTGGGGCCAGTGTGTTACTGCATTTTGTACTCTAAATTTCACAGCAAATTTCACTATTCATAAGATGAAAAGATTCCAAAGTTCAATTCAGGTCCACCATACAGAATGTAGAAATTCTACTGCTACTACAAGTTACCAAGTCACACGTATAATAAATTTGTCATCTTGCTGCTGACAGTTTCAGAAAAGAAATGAAAATGTAAGGGTTAGATAACTACCTCTTATAAAACCCAAAAGGTGTAAAAGAAAAAGAAAGAGTCAAAAAAAAAAAAGGAAAAAAAAATTAATTGCTGAGCACTGTCAATTCCTTCAGAAAGTTAATGCACTTATCCAAAAAACCTGTTTGCTCTGTGCACAAAATTGAACCAGTTCTGGTGCAGAATGGCGTAATTTAGTCATGCACAGCAGTGTTACTCTTGTTTAATAATACTGTAATTGATTAGAACAAAACCATACAATAGTCATCTAATAAGAGTTATCAATCAGCTATTGTTGTAAAAAGCAAGGATAAATATTATTCATTCTTGAAAATAAATCTAAGAGTAAATTAACCTGTTTTAATTAGAAAATAAATCAAGATCTAATCCAAAATATTAAAGCCCAGATATAAGTATTCATCCATTTCTTTTTTAATGTGCTATATCTGAATTCCATGCCTCTGAAATAACTTTAGTTTTCTAACATCCACAAGGAAGATAACTGCTTTGTTTTAGTTTATATCTATAGTTTGCACTCAAACAAACTTATCTAGAAACATTACAGGCTTTAGATAGATAGATAGTAACTGCTCATTAATTCCCCCTTCCCCAAGTTTATAATGTGGAAATATCCACATAGAAATTATAGATTTCTTTATTTATATGAAAGCATGCTAAAAGATAACATTCAGTTCTGGAACACTGCTCTGAAACTAAAGGATTTAATCTTTCACACCATCTTTCTAACAAACTTTTCTATAGTAGCTGTCAAACCATTGGAGTACACTACAGAATATTCACATAAACAATCTGAGATTATATTTTTAAAAGATAAAAACTGCCATTAAAAATCCCTAAAATAAGTTACAAATAGGTCAGTTGATTCTGACTTAATCCAATGATATATGGAGAGTATAATAAATATTCATTTCAAATTAGCCACTAATTATAAATACTACCTGCACATCACAGATACCTGGATCATTAATCTATAAACTAATTAAGTAGCAGCATCTACATACAAATTAGAATGCATGCTGTAGGAAACAGGGAAATAAAGTGTTAACCAATTTCTGTAGCGCTCAGTGAATAAATACAGAATCATAAAAAAGGGTTTGTTTGACATTTATTTTTGGCCTAGCATACATTGTACATGTATGCACACATATGCTGATAAATCTAAATTTCCACAAGCCAGTGGAAATAACATTTAAACACTGTTTATTATAAACAGACGTGGTGTGGTTCACATCCTGTGATTCACTGCTGCGTTATCCACATAAGTCAGATATTGGGAAACTCAGAGCTATAACATAACCAGACTACAGGAAGGATCAATTCACCAAGAGAACAAGCAACACTCTCACAAATGCTGGCAATTTAATTGTGCCCTTGAGGACAGTGAATCATCTTAAGTTATTGAATTTTGGTTGCTATGAAGTAGGAACTCCAAAATAGAGACTCAGGGATGGGCTTTGCAGGTTCTACACACTCCTTTACTTAAAAATAAATAAATAAAACTTTAACTAACTAAACCATAAGGATTAATTGACTTTCAACAAATTCCCATTACTTAATGCAAGATCAATCAGTAGTAAATAAATCCAACACCACAGCTACCCAGTGACACATCTCCCTCTATTTTAACTATTTCTCTAGTGGAAGCTCCCGGGTGACTAGAGGGAATAATCAGCCATGCTTTTTACTCAATCAAACTTTATGATTGACACATCTATTATAAGACTTGATGCAAGTGCAGCATTCCTCATAGAGCACAGGCCATCCTTCAGAAGCAATTAATTTTCTTCAATGACTATCATGGGGATCACCCAAAACTTGGATGATTTAACATATTCATGATTGTGATACTCTCTTTTGCATTTTCATGAATTTCAAAATCAACATGCAAATTTCTAATGGCTTCAATAAACCCAGCTCTACAGAATCTGAACTTTGGCATAATTTTCTTTGGATGTGAACCAGTCATGGTCTTCCCTGCACCTGGAGCCAATGCTTTCAGGTGTCAAGCTAGATAAACATGCTGTATGTCCTTTTAAACCTTGATGAAGGTCATCATTCCCAGTTCCAGGAAATTATGGTTATAATCCAAACACACTTCTGTCTCCAAGTTAGTTTGTGTTCTGTCCTGCCTATTCTGTATGAAGAGCCATCATTAAGCCTCACTGTTTTATTCTTATTTGAGAATATATATGTAATTAAGCTTTATGACAAATGAGTTATATGTTTGTATCCATGTCCATGTATAAGAGGAGGTGGTATTACTCTTGCTCATCCATTGTCACAAAACAATGCATTTGTACTGGGTAAATAAGTACTCTTAGAACAAGCTAAGTATGCCACTGAGTCCCTTTGCCGCTTTCCATTATCTGTACAAGTGGCATTGCACATATGCACAGCTCTACTCAACAGTATCTGAAACTCTTTCACATGAGAAATTGTTTACATAAGATACAGGAATCAATGGCCTGACTCATTAAACCTGATACGAACAGGAAAGCCTACATATAAAACAGAATGTTGATAATGAAAGCCAGCACCCACTTGGGATGGTAGAACTTCCTACTTTGTCTGAGGGATTAACACTAGCTTTAAATAACTGTTTGAATTGTCTTTGGGAGTTGTCTTGAACATTCACCTCAACTTCAAGCTTTTAACTTGAAGTTATACTAGAGGAAGACCAACTGATAAGATGCTTTTTGCACTATTTCTCTATATTGATCTTTATACAGTACCGTATTTCTTAAACTGTGCCTTCTAATACACAAAATGCTCTTTATCTTTTTCTTAAAATATACCAGGTGCATGAATGGCTGCTGAAGTTCCCAGTGCCTATGTGCCAACCCTAAGAGGGAGTCTCCCAAAAGTCATCAAAGTTCTTTTTTGCTCTGATCAAAGTCATGCTTTGGAAGTTGAGAATGTGGAATGTTAGTTAAAGGAATAAGTTATCCAGATGGCAGGAGATGTCAGCTGTAGCTTCTTAGCATGCATCAAGGATGTTAGGGAGAAATCTGAGATGCTGGGGTCTGCTGGGAACAGATTCCTCAAGGGAGAGTCACTGGAGCATTTCTTCAGTGCACTGACAGCTTCCAAAAACTTTTATGTTGATCATAGAAACTGTCTCACGTGGCTTTTATGCCATTCAATGGCCACAAAGTCCTATTTTCCACAGGGCTATGATGCTCTCGCTAAACTTGTTTATGACTATCTCAGACTTTCTATCAACTCCTTTTTACAAATTTGCCTTTTACGGTATATCAGTTCCACACAGTGAGCCAGATGATATCCTCTCATCCTATCTTACTGTCATGGTTGTCTTCATCTGTAAAGTTCATCTTGTAACGGAAATTTGGAAGCTATCACACTTGAGATTTTAATGAAGTCACATTGGTCAAAAACAGCTTTAGAGGCTGATTCAGTATGAAGACTAAAGTTTTCAAGTATTTAAAAAAGAGTAAATAATTTGGATATGTCAGAAGACTTTGTTCATATTATTTAAACTAGATTTTAATTTTTATATTAAACCGGTCATGCTATAAAATAGCTTTTCTGCTGTTCTCTGAAAGTGAATATTAATAAAAGAGTTTTTAAACATTTTGTTTATTTTGCTGCCATCCACAGTCTTTGAATGGACTGAAAATTATGCAGTTTTGCATTTTTTATTTTTTTTCTAAAAATAGCTGTTCCTAAGCTTGACTACACTTTATAGCTTAGCAACATAGATTAGCCAAATAGTATCTATTTTAGATACTTTAGATTGTTTAGATTATTACTATTACTAGTAATACTAGTAAGTACTAGTATTTTAGATTATTATTACTATTAATAGTAATAATAATACTATTAAGTACTAGTAATTACTAATTATTTAGATTATTACTATTTTAGATATTTTAGATTAGCCAAAGAATATCTTTATAGCTTAACTTAATAGATTAGCCAAAGAGTATTTATTTTTACCTAAATATACTCAAAATATTTGCTATACTTTATGCTTACTTTGTGGAGTGTGGCACTGTAAAAAATAACAAAACAAAAGAGTGGCCAAGATCATCATTAATAATTCCACTCTCCCATTGAAACCTACTGTATAATCTCAGTAAAACTATATAAGCATATGTTGAAAAACGTTAAAATCAAAGAAAGGGTGATGAAAAACTGTCATCAGTGTAGCTTTTTTCTGAGACTGAAGGAATTTGTTTCTGCACTTTCAAACTGGTTCGATATACCTGCTACAAGGATTTACGCACATCTATAAAATAAAATGTTTAAAAAGGAATCTTACAATTTCTTTCCTCTCAATGTAAAATATATATATTTAATACATCTGTATATTTATATGTGTAGGTTTACATCTATATATACAGATGAGTCCTAGATTTCCGTACATACAGCTAAATGATGAGTTCTTTATTTCAATTCTATTTTCAGTTCAGCTTTCCGTTTACCACACTGGGTATTTTTAGTCCTCCATGTTTTTTCTTTACCAGACCCCCATTTTATGTTAAAAATTAATTATTGTGAATTAATTTATTCTCAATGTTTTAGATTTAAAATAATATTTTAAAATAATAATTTTATCTATTTCAGTTTCTCTTATCACTTTAACTGTCACTTAAAAGAAATCTCTTGACATCAGAATGCAGAAAAATTTTGAATAAAGTAAACAACCAATTTTCAGGTCTTTATTGTCTTTTGTTTCTCATGAAAGGCTCTGCAGGTTTGTTTTTATTCATATAAAAGTAATTGTTTAGGAAAGGCAAATGTAAAGAAATAGGTCTTTTTAAGCCTCCTATAAGAATGAAAGGACCCTAAGCCTCTAACGGTAAAGTCAATTCTTTATTTAGAATGCTGGCCACATGGACTCTTTAGCTGTCCTGAACTGTCAGTTATGAACTGATGATGCTCAGTGCTTCTGAGCAGTGTTTTGCATTAATTGGACTGATTACAAGTTATTTCATTGTTTGGATAAGGTGCAAGCTTTGCTGTTCATGGAATGAGTACCCAAACAGGACTTGCAAAGCTGATTCTGCCTTAGTTCAATATAGTACTGGAGGGCTTTCTCACCTTTCTAGATAGAACAGGTTGCAGTACATTCCAGGAAAGCTTCTGACTACAAAAAAGAAATAATAATTCACAGTTTCAATACATTCATTATGATCTTCTGATGTGGGTCCACATTTCACATGGATTGATCTTTATGTTTTGGAAGATTTCCCATAATACCCAATTAAGGTTTCTAGAGACGGTGACATTTTAATCGACACAGGAAAATAAATCCATGTAATTGATAAGCTTAGATTTTTTTATCAAAGAATCCAAACAAGGGTGTGTTTGTGTGTGAAGATATCTGTTTGTCTGTTCTTAAATTTTTACACTCTTTCCAACTGGTAAATGCTTCTGTTATTGTGATGACAAGGGCCAGAAATAGCTATAACAATAAATAGTTGAGATCTTTTAAGAATTTAAGTATTTTGACTTGCAGTTAATAGTTATTGAATTACTCACTGAATGACACCTGTAAAATGCCAGCATTTTCTACAGTACTTGTGCCTGTACTCTTAATTCCACTGCCTTTCCCATTAAGCTTCTCAAGACTGAAATTCTCCTGTGTCCAACCTCTGTAGGGCAAATGGAAGGAAACGATAAGTCCCAAGTAGTTCTTCAGATCCCTTCATTTGGAAAGAACAACCTTGACTTTCAGAAATAAAGCTGGTTTTAAATAAGCTTGTTTCTCAGTGACTTTGAGGAAAGAACTTTTTATATCACACCAAAAAATAATGAAAGAAAGCACTAAAGAGAGGGATTACTGATTTGTAAATTACTATCCATGCCAATTTTGGTATTATTTTGTATCATTTCCATTCAGTATTTCCATCTCTGACATCTCTGGGCCCGGTATTCCTGCTCTGCTGTTGGAATAGTGGAATCTTAGTGATAAACTGGTGTTGTGCTGAGACTGTGATTAACAGTGACAAAGGAGATAAGGTCCCTGATAGTCAGAGGCAAACTTTGCTATAGTTGGTATTAGTACTAACCAGCAGATAGACTGGGGTGAGCTGTCGTGGGTCAAGATCTTGAAAAGTTCCAATAATGGTCAATAGGAGACAGATCTGAAATAATTTTGGTAAAGCATATAATTTTTCATCTTCCAGATGAGGAATAAATCTTTTCATAGAGTAGGTATGTTTTCAATTATAATCCCTCAAAGATGAAAACCCAGCAGGAGTTCCTCAGAGGGGCAGTCAATTTTGGTTTCATTATTTCCAAATTAGCACAACTGGCTGGTAGGAGACCTCCTCACCCACTTCCCTCAATCTCTGAAACTGCAGCTGTTGCTCAGGGTTAGATTATGAGACAAAGACCTGAGAAAGGGCCAATGAAACAGACACCATTCTAACAACGCTTCTGCATGGGTCTTGCACATTAACATTAAATTGCTGCTAAACACAGAATAACATACAGTTCTAATAGGAAAAGGAGATAAAGCATAACTTTTTGCTGAATTCAAGATCATAGAGTATGAAAAATGCAAATAATTATTTTTAGTCAATTTGAAAAGCTATGATAAAACATATCTGGTATTATTGAATACTAATAATTACCTTGAAATTATTCAGTAATAATGTCAGTAATGTAATATACCATAACTTATACAATTCTGATGTTTTTAATCATCAGTAGAAGTGCATTCTCTTAGCAGTTACAGAGGTTAAAATATGGATCTGTTCTTACAAAAGGAAATTTACTTCTTGATAAATTATCTGGGTAATTACATTATCTAGAAGGTAATTTGAAGGTCATCAGTTAGCGTACTAACTGACAATAGACATTCCTCAGCAGGTTTTTTATAATAATCGTATATTTTAGAATATGTAACTATTTCCAATAATTTTCCTTATATTGTCTTAATTCCTACCAAGTTGCAGAACTACAGGCACCTTCAGCTTTATTTTTCTGCAAATACCCTTGCTATTGGTTTTTGGTTTGTGGGTTTTTTTGTGTTTTGGGTTGGTTTTTTTAATTTCATGTATGAGCTATCTCATGCACAGCACTTTAAAGGCTCTTTCTGTTTCATATGAAAAAATATTCTAATAACTTTTGCTATCTCTTAATTATACATTTGTTCATGTCAGAATTTTGTTGTTTTATGATAATAAGGCTATGCCCTAGAAAATGGAAACGCAATTTGGAAAACTAATGCTCAGAAATGCCAGCTGGGAAAATCCCATGGACATCCTAAATGAAGATGAGAACAAAATGTGGAGTTCAGGCTGTCTATGGGAATATTGACATTTATGCCAGCTGATGACTGGCTGCTTAGGTAGGTGGTTTACTTCTCCAAATCAAATGTTGCACAATTCTTGTTCTGTTTGCTTGCTTTTTAATGAGGAAGAATATTTATTATTCATGAACAGCTCTGGGGTAGATTGTCATAACACCACCATGGAAAAAGAAATACCATCACAGCAAGAGAGTGCCCAGAAACTCTGTGTCTAACAAAGAACTGTTCTCAGGGGCACCATGGATAAGCATTATGAGGAACGATGATGGATATGAAGATGAGGAATGTGGCTGAGGAAGACCAGTGCCCTTTTAGTAAGTTATTTCCACTATTTGAGCTAGACTGATGGAACAACCTCTAAAGTCTCTGAGAAATTGCTGTAGCACTGCTTAATTCAATGGACTAGAGGACATGTAAGCACAGAGACATGTGAACTCTACACTCTGTAGAGAGCTGTGATTTTCTACAAGAAGAGGATTTTTGTTATACCTACACTTGCATTACTTCTACGTTTAAATATAATCTGAAACAAAGTTTTAGCAACCATCAAATCCTTTCTTTCCTTAAATAAAAAATGATGCATAAGCTCATACTGTGTAAAATTACCTTGTCAGTCTTTTGACTCAAAGTTGAACATTTCTTTGCCAACATCTGTCCAACCAAAACACCAATTCTAAGAACCATTATCTGAGATGTAATTATCGTATAATCCACCTCAGTTAAATACAAAGTTAATTTTGCTTGAGTTATCACAGTTCTTCTGCATATGTAATAACCCTGCAAAATTATTTTACAAGTTACGTACCTAACTATACTTATCATGATAATACATAAAATAAAATAAAGTAAAATAATTTAAAAAAAAAACACCAACAACCCGCTGATTTATTTTTTATATGCTTGGGTCTGATAGTGTCTTTTTTGCTGCTCTGCACCTTAGTTTCCTTGCTCTAAAACGAGTACTACACTCCTTTGTGAAGTGCTCTGCAATCTCCTAAAATTGTTCCGTAGGAGTGTGATATTATAAGGCTTTATTATTGTTCACCTAAACTGTTAAAAAATCCTCTCATAACAGAATCAAGCATCCTGTAAAGATTGATGAAGGCAGTTAAGGAAAGATTCAATATTTGGTTCAGAGTGCATAGAAGACCAAAAGAAACCACATAGTAAGTCCCTATAAAAGCAATATGATGCAATAATATTTAGATGTTTGGTACAAGGCTGCTGTTGGTTGTTTTGTTTTGTTTTGTTTTTGTTTTTGTGTTTTTTTATAATTCAGGCCAGCAAAATGGTTAATACTTCATGAAAAAACAAATAGGACAGAACAAAAAAGCAACAGTAATTATATGAATAATTGCAATGTGGCTTCAACTAAAAAACTCTATGAAAGCTATTACGGCTGAATACAGATGCAACATTTCTTAAAAATGTTACTAAAAGTTTTGCCAGCTCTCACCTTGTGTCCCTGGAGATGCATGGGGGGTATGTTTTCTATTACTCTGTTTAATCTCTGATTTTTATGTTTAAATTGGATAGTTCAGAAACCCAGTCTGTCAACAATCCTCCATTATTTGAATGATTTTCCTTTTCTTGCCACAGAGTGCCAGAAAACACATCCATAAATCAAGACTCCCTTTGAGCACAAGAAATCAAATAATTTAGAAGTTACTGTAGAAAGTAAAGATATTGCTGATGTTAAGGCACAAAAAAGGGGGAGTCAGGACGTGGATACGAGTGCTATTTCTGGTTCAGCTCACAATCCATGAGTAATGTGGAACGTAGTCCCTCAGGGTCTCAGTTTCCAGCTAAGCATCAAAAGGATAAAAATAACAGCAAATTTTATTGAGGCTTGGGGAGATCAAATCCATGAATGTTGATAGCAGCTATGGGGTAGAGTGATAAAGGAACTAGAGAAATAGGAAGAGGTGAATAAAAAGGGAGGAACAATTTATTTGCTGCAGAGAACACCTCTGCAAAGGCTCCACTTCCACATTCTTAGCCTGTCCTTCAGCCCTTGGTAAAACCTCCAGAATGGAGTTCTGCAACTGAACTTTTAAAAAAACACCTTCCTAAAGAAGGAGAAATCCAATTTCCGCTGAATTCCAATATATTATCAGTGCCTAACTTTACACTTCTTGAAAAACCCCATCTCAAATGCTTTGCTTTTTAAAGAGTGAATGGATTGTCCTCGTGGGTCTCCCTTGGATGCTTGAAGAAAAGCCCTATTGAATTTCCTACCGTATGTAAATTCAGTACAGCTAGCACATGTTACAGCTGGTGCATGTTTGAAAAGCACTTTTAAGATACGGAGCTTTAAGGACTATAGACCTGAACCATTTCTCCACCTTGAGTGTTCAGCTTGATTTGACATCGTTTTTTCCTTATTTTTCCCTTGAAGTTCCTGAATGACATACAGACAAAGAGGGCAGCTCTAGCTTGTTCTTCAAATATGCCTCCATAGGATTTGGTGTCACAACTGCATATTTTTGGAGCGCTGTCCTCATTAGTACCTAAATGAAGGAGAAGTATAAAGAACCATGATACCATTCTTTCAGCACTATGCAGCACAATATTGCCCAGAGTATTCTGTTAATTCCACCTGCCTTAGTCCAAAAGATAGAGGAGAACACAGCCTAGAGATCAAGTCAAAAGACTTGTGGATTTTGGGAATTATTTTTTCACTGACAAACTCCTTGGGCAATGACCTTGAGCAAGTCATTTAATCTCTTTGTTCCAGATTCTCAAAGGTGCTTAGGTATATAATTTTCATTAATTTCTGTCAGACTAGTGAGGATCTATGTGCCCCAGACCTCTATGTGAAAAATAGAGGTTCTGCTTCTGTATGTCACAGAGGTCTTTTGTGTATCTTGTCAAAGTGTGTTCATTAATGTACTTAGTTACTCTGGTAATGATGGTTCTGCCTAAGAGAAAGTAATTTAATTCACTAATTGCCACATAATACCACTGAGACCAAGACCTGGAAATTACTCAAAAGGTAGAACTATAAATAGATAAGAAAAAATAATAATAAAAAAACCCCAATAATTTTATCTGAAAAAATTGCTTTTCTTTCAAATTTTGAAAACAGTTTTTCATATCAGAAAGTGCAAGAAAACTGGTAACTGGTGGAGAAAAGGCACAGGGGTTTCCTCTGGGTGAGTTATTCCAGAACTGGTCTCTCCAGGGGCTATTGCATCTTTCTATGAATTATCTAATCTCTAATATTCACTGTTACAGCCAGAGTATCAGTCCCAATAGAATCCATTTAAAATAAATGTCCTCTTTTTCCTCCAGACATCAAGTAGGAGCTGAAAGGATAATTGATGTGCTGTTTTTTTTTTAAAAAAGAGGTTATTTAAGATGGGCTTTTTCAAGGAACACAGGAGAATTAAGTACTGAGATCTTATTGGAATTCAACAGAAACCAGATTTTGTTGCTCACTTAAAGTGCTTTGCAGAAGTTCAGTTGTAGAAACTGTATTTTGAAGCCCTTGTTGATGCAGAATACCCATAGAAAGGTTCCATGGTTAAGGTTTTTAAGGTTTCTATCTATATGGGCCGATAACTTAACCAGCATGTGTTGACTTAAGAACCATGCCATGCATGAAAACACCAGCAGTGCAATGAAGTAGTAGATTTTATTGGAGGCACAGTGGGCTCTTCTCCATTTCAAAGTGGGGGTTAATACCAAACACTGGTTCACAAATTCAGAAAAGACAAGCTTAACAGTATGTATGCTGTTCACCCTTAGCATGGATCAATAGTCAATTATGAACACTGCTTGGAAAGTATTCAGAGGGCAATTATATGATTTTAGAAAGGTGGGAGATTACTGCAGACAACTTAGTATGACTGCTCTTCGGCTGAAGAATTTGCGGAATTTCAGGCAAAGTCAGGTAGTCAGAAAATTTAAGGGCAGTAGCTAAATTACAGAAGAATTCTAATATTCTTGAGGTGTTGGGTTTTTTTTTTTCAGTAGAGACCAATTGTACCATACCACTTTGAATTAAATACCGCATATTTAAGGGCTTTAGCACAACTTTGGGGGTCTAAGAATATGGAGTTGAAAGAGCTAGAATAAACTAGAAAAGAAAACAGTTAAATAACAGTATTTTCCTTAAAACATTTACTGAAAGCAAGAGAATGGATGCATAAACCAATATATGGGCAATAATTCCTCCGCCAGATCAGTGTAGTAATTATGGGAAATGACAGGTCTTTACAAACACAGGCAAGAACCTTCTTTCCTAAGTCATTATAATCTCCTATTCATTTCAATAGAAAACTCTATCATCTGTATGAATGGATAAAGTCTGGATAAAGAAGGAGCGTAAACAACTCCTAACTTTTCAAGGACGGGTGACATAAGACCTAAAGAACTTCCTGCCAGAATTTGCTAAGAGAACAGTTTCTAAACTATACTGAAAAAGCAATTGGTATTATCTATGTAAATTGTATCTGGAATGATGTTTTTTTTTGTTTGAAATATACTATTAAAGTCCTATGAGTTTGTTTCTTCAAACTGACATTGATCAGTGTTGATAGCGCAGTTAGAAAGTGATATCAAGTTTTATAAATCTAGTGATTTATATTTAACTTTAAAAATGCATGAAGAAGGTTTACCTCCAAATTTTAGTTAAGCACATAAACAGAATTCATAAAGCTTTAAGGCAGTGGAAGCATACAGTGATCAACTTTTTCTTGAACGCTAATTCTGCAAATAAATTACAGTGGTGATGTTTCTTCATCTGACTGTGAGTGAAAAAGGAGCATGGGAATGGAAGGTTATTAAAAAAAAGAAAACTCAATTTTGTGATATTATTAACTTCTTTTCATTATTATTTATTTTTATTATTTTGTCTTGTGGAGACTAAGGACTAACCTTCACTTTCGATAAATCATAAAGATGTAAGCTAATAACTTCAAAGCACTCATTTAAAGGATGAAGAATTTTAAACAAAGTGCTTGCACACTTCATTATCCTTGAAGTTCTTAACTTATTTAGTGTAACTTCAATATTTTAGAAAAATAGCTATGTATCCAGATTTTATTTTTCACTAGGACTTCTTTGACAACAAAGAAGCTTTGAAATAGCTGTATGTATATTTTCTGTAGAATTATAGAAAAGTACAAAAGTACAACTTGTTGCTCTAAGTAAGGCGTGTTTGTCATTATTCATTTAGATAACACTTTAATTTTGAATATACCAGTTTAGAGTGTGTAAGTAAATATCCAAAAAACAGCTAAAGGTACAATTTAGTGAAATACTTATGATTAAATACAAAATCAGATCTATAAAGATAAATAATGTGTAAATTATATATACAAAAAAAGACAGAAATATCAGATCCCTATTTGAAAATTATGAAAATGCAATCATATTACTGTGTGTGGATCTGCTGTTGATACAACTGATACTAGATTTAAATTTTGCCATTATTGTCATGACTGGTTCTGCTTTCTTGTGGATTTCTATAAAAATGTATATTCAAAGAATATTAACTCTCTTTGGACTTTTTGAGTATTAACTACCAGTAAAGTCTGCAGGAAGTCTATGCGTGCAATCTGTAATCTTAACATTTTGATAAGTTAAAAAAAAAGGAGCAGAAGTTTATATTGTCTAAAAATTTTAAATTTTATTTAAATCATAATAAACCAGTATTGATTTGGCTTTTCAGAGTCCGAAGTCTGGACTCAGTCAGATTCAGGACTCTGGAATCAGTCATATCTCCTTGACTTTTAAATCGTATCAATTATTTAAAATATATTGTCCTTTTGAAAGTAAAAGCAAAACTAAAATGGAACTCAATTTGTCCTAATTATTTTTTCTGAGAAATTGAGTTCATGTCATTTAAAAATCTGTTTTCTAATAATACATTTTTTTGTAAAATTACGTCTTACGAACTGAAAATACCTCCTACTGTAGCTCATACTACAACATAATTTCTGCTATCTTATTGCAAAGATTTCAACACTAAACCAAGGGCAGCAAGCACTCTGATTGGAAGAATGAATTGTCTCATTTATTTCAAAAAAGGGATCTTTTCACACAGTTGAAAGAGACTATCCCTCTTCTTTTAGTCTGAGGAGTATCTAAACCAACTGAAGGTGTTATATGAGCTACATTGAATATTTGCCGTACCCCAATAAAATGACAGATAATCTGTGCCATAAACAGAGAAGAAGGAACAGTTTTATAGCTCCTCTGGCCAAAAAAAAAATGACATGGTAGAGTCCGATGCTGTGTGCAACATCCTGCAGCATTTTTCTTTGCATACAAGCAAGGCTATGCATAGCAGTGACAATACACGTGTATCAAAATTCAAAGTCCTACAGCCTATTCTAGAGGAGAAGCAATGGTCCTGAAAAGAAGCTGATACTGAGTCAGACTCAATATGCCATAGACTTAACATAAGGAATGGATCATATCCCACCTGCATGTGAGATAAGGCTAGAATAGTTTCTCAAGCAATTTTTCAAAATGGCATCCTCAGAACTATTCCTTTGGAATGCATCTCTTGAAAAAGAATTCATTTCAGTCATCAAAATATATGTCTAGATCTCTGCTACCCAAATACAATAGTATATAATTATTCTTGTGGATTTTTAAACACATCTTTCATTTCTCTATTATTATGTACTAATTATAGCAGCTTAGAACATGTTTTGTTTTCACTTCAGATAACAAGAACCAGCTCAAACTCAAGTCTGCTAACTCTTGACCCTGTTAGTAAAGTTATGGTAGTACCCATTTCAGTTCTGCATCAGATTAATTGAGCGTCTATGTATTCTTAGATTTCACAAAAAGGAAACATCACAAATAACATGTTTGATTTTCTTCTCAAGCTGAAGCTTTGCAAAAGGTTAAAGTCAAGTATCTGGGAGGTGAAGCTCTTTCATGCTTATATTTCTTCTGTTATGACAGAAGACACTGGCATATATCCTTGAGTCCTGGTTCTATTAATTGGGTAGCATTTTGCCTGAAGTGTACTATTAATTGTATATACCTTTTTCATCAAGATCACAGGACTGGAAAAAAACAAAAACAAAACCAATAAAGCCTCACAAATTTGATCATGGGAAATGAGAAGCACCTTAACATTTATTTTATAATTATGAGTTTTTAAATTTGTTCTAGTCATTGAAATTTCCTTTCCTTCAAATGAAGGAAGTGGGGTAGGAATGACACCGTAGCTAAAGGAAAAGGTAAATAATATCTTGCTTGTTTACGTATGTCTTAGATCCTCATTCAGCTAGATTATCGCAGAGCCATAGAGTCTGCTTCTTCGTCTCCCTCACATCCAGCAGACAAGGATTTTAAAGCACTTTCGACGCAAGCAAAGAAAATAAAAAGCAACGTTTTTACAAATTTCCAAAATCTTTTGCTCCAAAAGACTCCTGCTTCCAATTTGCTGCCAAAAGATTAATGTCCCCTATATGAAATTCCTTTTACAATTTCTTGACCTTGCTAACTTCAGTTGTTGCAGACTACTTCAGTTTACTGACTCAGCTCATCTGGCACTAGAACAGTTCAATCTCCTCTCTTCCACTTTCTTCTCTCTGTCATCTCTATCTCTCTTCCCCAAGTCCTATGAGAATCTGATCAAAATGAAAGTACTGATGAATTAGACAATGTATGTAGACAATGATGTATTCCGATTCTGAGCTTAAACTTTCACATGCCCATGAGAAAGCAAAGTAATAGCTCAAGGATTTTGGAGGTAACTAAGCAGTGAAAATTTGTTTACTGAAAATTAAATCCTGAGTAATCTTCTTTATTTGCTTTATGTGGTGAAGTTCTGCATATGTGATAAATTACTAGAAAGAGAGCGAGGACAAACCAGATTGATACACAACAATGGACACAAAATCCACCACAGAAATATGAAAATGCAGTAAAGAAAAAGCTCTTTACTCCATAAGCATGTCACTCTTGCTATGCATTTCTGATGCAGTGCTGCAAATTTCATATATTTTCTTTCAGAATTGTTTGAAAAACATGGAAGACAGACCAAGACAAATAACAAATGTTGCCCCATAGCATTAGCCTAGGCCCTGTTGAGTAACCTAACATTAGGGGTACCGTCATGTGACCAAAGTGGGGAGGACACCATCATCTCATGATGGGCAAATGCCCTTTCATTCATTATGGGACTATATTACTTATACTTATAAGAATAGATTTGTTGCCTTAATTTAAAAATCTTTTTTTCATGGGGTGGATTCTTTGATTAATAAAGAAAAGAAGCTGTTTTTCTGAAAACATATGGAAGACCAAGGGGAGATAGGCAGGAAAACAGGAAAGAGAAAGGTAGCCTGAATGATATTTCTAATTTTTATCTGTATCTCTAATTCTTTATCAAAACCTATGTTACAGTATTTTTTCCTCTGACATCCACCACTGGGAGTAACCATACTGAAGGTTAATTTAAGATTTTTATTCTGCTTTTTCTTTCTGCTTTCCTTTTACAAGGATATACCCTTTCACATTTGTATGTAGTCATAGAATATAACACTATATTATAGACTCTGGCATCCCTAGGAGCTGTAGTTCACCCTTAGAATTTGTTGCCTAAGGTGCTTACTGTAGCTGGATTCCAGGACTGTTTGCTTAATTACTCTTCATTGGTGTACTGCCAGTACACAATGAACAATAATGTAGTTATTCTTTCAGTTTGTTCCATGCACCTACTGTGTCATAACTAACAAGCTGAACTAAACTTGAAAAAAAAAGGAGCACAAGAAAACACTTTTGATTAAAAATGGATGAAATCTATGCCCCTTGAGGAAATAGCCCAAAACACATGTTCTGTGGAAAATAAAAAAAGTTAAGTAAATAAAGCCTTATTTGAGCTGGAACTCGGATTACCTGGAACTAGGATTTAGTCAACGCAAAATGGAATTTAAATTACATAGGTCCAGCAGTGCAATCCAAAACCTCCTTGTTCAACATTATCTCCCTTGCTCTGAAGGTGCCTTGAGGCATTGCTGCTTGATAAAAGTTTTGCCCTTGCATAATATTCTGTTTCTGCATGTGTTCAAGCCTTCCCCAGTCTTAGAAGCGTAGCACCTACACACAACATAAGCTTAGTTAGGAGTTAAGCTCTTCTCCACACGGTCCCCTAAGGATCTCGGTCTAATAAATATTCTCTGACAAAACTAAGTACATAGCAGTTATAAAAGACTCTTCACAAAGGTATAGATGAGGTTACTCTTTTACTCTAGGTCTGTTAAAGGAAGAGATGGTGGCTAGAAGATATATCCAAACTGATGTGCAATGTTCTCACTCCCGTGCAGCAGCTTGAATATTAACATGGTATTCAGTCCCTCAGAACCCCCAAGTATCTGGGAAGGATTTCAATATGTATCTCCTATCTACTGAGACATAGAGATTTCTTGTAATGCAGCTCTTCTAATCTATCCAACAAAAATGTTTCTGACTAAAAAAATTTTATGTCAAAGAGAGAGCTTAAGAGTAATCCTGTATCTCTATGATTAGATCACCCTTTGCATGAGAGACTTAATAATCCGTGTTTCTTTTAATGCTGACATTTTAATATGAAATGCACAGCCAGGTCTTGAAGTCCTTTTTATGATTTAGGACCTATTGAAACACATGCAACAGAAATTGCTGTACCGATATAAAACTAGTAGGAGGAAGAATTTCCTACTGTTCAAATTCATGACCGAGGTCTATGGGAGTCTTTTTGTTAATGCTTCCTACTGTTACACATAATGCCCTGAAAAACAGTAGGTATTAGCTTAGTAAAGCTATTGTGAAGTGTTGCCAATGACTAAATGGAAACAGGTATAGATCTTCCCTCATAATGGCATTACACCAAGTTCTGTATTGCTTTGTTCCTTTGCGTGACCTCCTTCAGTTCAGTGGATCTATCCAGATATAAATACAGGGAAAGGCTTGTGTGTAGTAACACTACCCTAAAGAACTGCAGCTACTCTAGCTGAATACCAAAGCATTTGCAGGGAACAAGAGTCACAGAATTAAAGGTTACTTAGTTCTTTAAGGGACAGGAAAATAGAGGAAAACCGGTTTATTGTTACTGAATTTTTTTCTCCCCTCCAATTCTGAATCCATTTTTAAAGTTTATGGTTTCCCTTAGAGTACCCCCAACTCCTGCTATACTGTGAGAAATTAAAAATGCATGGAACAAATCGGTAGAAAGCTCTTAATTAAAATAAGTTGCTGCCAGACTGATACAAACAAAGGTCAGAATGCCCTGCCAATTGCAAAGTTTTAATCAACAATGACAGCAAATGCGCCATACATAGGAATGAAAGAGTACAGAACAGATGTGTGGACAACTAAGGCACTGTCTTGAGCATGACTTATAGGACTGGGTGGGAGGGGTTGACTGCTAAGACAATGCAGAAAATGCAAATATCTTGCTTAAGGAAAAATGCCACTAAAATGTCAGGAAGACTAGCTCAGACATGTCAGTGTCAATGTCTGCTACTGCTAATGACACCTGGACAATTTTCATATATAAATTCTTTTACAAAAAAAGGTGCAGACTTCCAGTTACATATCTTTTAAACTTTCTTCACCTCTTTTTTTTCCTTTCTCTACTCCCGGTGACTTACACAGGCTTAGCATTTTAACGGCCTAGGAAATGCAGTGCCTTTGAGAGCTAAGATACAGACTGATCCTGTGAAGAGATGAATGCTCTTGACTCATCTTGACAGCAAACACTTCATCGGAGGGGGACCAGAGGTGTTACAGTTGAAGAATAAGCTACAAAAACAGCATTTTATTTATAGCAAGGGATATAAAGTATAGATGAAATACAGTAAGATAACAAAGACTGCGTGGAAAGAATAAGTAAAAAAATAAATCAGCTTCCTATGAATACATATGTCAAGACCATGAATATGGCTGGAGCTGAATGAGAAAATATTACCCATTGATACAGATTGCATATTCAGGATGAAATTTATGTCCAAAGATTTAGACAAAAAAACTTCACATGACTCTAAGAGATTTACTGAGCTTTCATGGAAGGTCAAAGATGACTGATCACCTAATTTCTGAAGCCACCTCTTACCAACCCTTAGTGGGTTTTTAATAGCTTATTCCCAGAGACTCTTTCTAAGATCTTTGTCCAACTCTGAGACTAGCCTTCAGATTATTCAATAGATTTTTATTTCAGCCAAATTAAAAAATTTTACAACATGTCATTCTGTGATAAATGTTAAAAACCCATCAAGGAAGGTGCTGATCTTCACAGAATATGAGGAGCATTTTACTCTGTGAATAGATTCACAAAAAAAAAAATCAGTATTGAAAGGACACTAAGACTGAGTTTTTGGAGTTATATTTTGCATTAGGCACCAGAGTTAGATTTGGGACTATATAAAAAATAAGGCTAAAATTTTCATTCCAGTCTGATTTTTGATGGAAAATGAATTTTTGACTACAGTAAATTTTTAAGGTAATCGACTATGTTCATATTCCTTTTTTCTTCCCTGCAGTCATGCTTCCTATCCTTTGTGATAAACAAAAGTGACACAAATCTCTACTCTCACCTCAGCTCTCATTAGGAGGGGAGTTTGTTAGAAATTGCAGTGCAAATGGGAAGCTGGCCCATATAAGAAAAGATGGGATATATAAACCACAACTTTCTTGAAATACTGCAGTAGTCTGATATGAAATAGGACCTTCTGGTGGTTTAGTCAAGCAATTTCTTATTTCAACTTATTTCACATGATTTCTTTTTCATTAAAAGTGAAGGAAAATATAGCTTTTATTTGTTTTGTTGTCTTTCCTCAACACTTTGTATAGTATGAAGGTTTTATTTGTATGTTTTGTTTAGTTTTGTTTGTTTTCTCAAAAGAAGTGTCTTTAACTTGCTATGTATCACCTTAATTAGGTTAATCAATAGGCAAAAATTATTTTCTCCTCCACTTCAAGAATCACCTACAACATAGGAAACTTTCAACCTATGCTGTACCCAAATGAAGGCCCCTTCTGTAGCCAGTTTTCTAGATATTTTGTGCCATTTTTTCACAATTATGTGTTTTCTGTTCCAGGGATAATTTTATGGTATGTGTCTCCACCCTGGCCGGGGTAGCCCAGTCAGGAATGGATATGTATTCACTTTTACGAGCTAGAAGAGCTTTGCAGTCCACATCAGAGACATACTTTGCACTTCTGAAGTACATACTACTTCAGCCATAGTGAAGAGAAAGATCCCAGTCTTAGTATTTGGGTATGGCTGAGAGAAGCCTGGGGATGATTGATTTCATTACCAAATGGAGGAAAACAAATGATGTCTAGACTTTGAGTATGCAGGTGATAACAACATTGTCTGTAAGCAGACCTGTCATAAAGACTTCAGTGTGAATTTATTTCCACATGAATATGTTATTCAATATACTTAGCAACTTTAAAACATCGTATCAATTAAATTCCCCTAAAATGGGAACCTATTTTCTTTTTCTCGTCTGTACAACCGCAATTACAGGATATTGCTCTAGAGGAGAGATTTTTGGCAACCGTGCTGAGACAGATCAATAGTATATCAAGCTCATTGTGGTGTAAACACTAATTGAAAGAGTGAACATGTTTCTTCCAAATGCTTCTTACCAGTAATCTTGGAAATTAGACAAAAAAAGTTGACATCTGAGATATCAGATGACTACTAGCGATGCTAGATTATGCAATACTTGCTAATTCATGTAATTTTCATTGGAAAAGAATAATAATTAATTAATTATTAGGAAGGGTATTATCACCAAGGCAAAAATCTGCTGCTTTATAAAGACGTTATAACACCAATACTTGCAGGGTAATCTCAGTTGCCATGGAAGCCACTAGGAGGCACTGCAAGCCCTGTAACATCAAACTTGATAGATATGTCTCTAATGCCAAGTAAAAGAGGACCGGAGATATGTCCCCATCTCAGAGGTCAAGTGATACGTATTTACTTATGTCCACACAGTTTAGACCTTCTCCTTTCTACTCTACAAAATTCTGGGGGATTATGGAAAATGGAGGAAGCCAAATTTAGTCCATGTTTTGCATATTAAATTTGGAATAAACTGTCTCCAGAATGATGGCTCCAAAGTGTAGAAATAAGATACCAGCGGTGAGTGAGATACAAGGCAATTGATGCAACAGCCCCAAGTGAGAGTAAATTTAAATATATCAGATAGCTGAACTGGTTCAAAACAGAGCCAGAGGGTAAGCTGTTTAGTACCATGGATGACCAGACATTCATTGCAAGCCCAGTTCCTGGTTGGTTTTTTTAGATGTATCCTATTCTTTTGCAGAGTACAAGCACAAACACTATATATCCCATTGAAGTCAAACCAAAAAGACACTACTAATGTATATGGATCTGTTGCTGACCACAGAAGCATAAAGGCCTTCAGTACTTCATCAGACATGATGTTGGAAAAATTGAGCATGAAGAGGGCTTTTGCAGACTCTCACTCAATAAAGAACAAATTTTGTTTTGTAGGCTACAAGTAAGCTTTATTTATTTCACCTGTAAATTGCTGATAACTAAGTAAATTCTAAGCAACTAGAAGTACAAATTGATTTCTAAGTTATTTTCATTTTGGAAGGCATACAAAATTAGGGATAGAAGCAGAAAGGAGGAATAAGGAAGTAAGGTGTTACCAGTCTTTATTTCTAGCATATGCTATATTCTACAGAGCATCTTAACAAAAATGCTATTCTCTTTCAGATGGGGTGTAAGTCGCCCACCTATCTCCCAGCAGTCTCTAGTTTCCATATTCTTAGCTCTTTACATAGGAGAGTACTGGATGATACAAGGAAGAGCTTCTTTCACATGTATATTCTTTTTTACAGAGGAAAATACTTAGCCTTTTTTAGCTTAGCAGTTAATTACTTTACAGACACAGATTTATATTTTATTTATACTTTTTCTGTCTTTAAATAGGAAGGGTTGGTAAAAAAATTATTCCAATTCAGTTATCATTAAGCAAAATTATATAAAATGCTATAAGCATTATTCAACATTCAAAAGAATCTCTGATGATAAGGATGTGTAAGCTAAAAATATTTTTCAAGATTTTTCATAGTGATGCTACAGAATCCCGGGGAACTACCTTTCTCTGACTGAATTTCATAAAGGTGATTGATGCATTTACTTTACCCATACTGCCACACACGTATTGTGACTTCATGCGACTTTGTTGAGAATTTAATAGCCCTCACTTTCTCCCTTAATGGTCTTGTAATGGTCACACATCATTAAGGAACTAAAATATTTTATATTTTAGAATGTTCTCAGTTTATGAAATTATCATGTTTTACCATTGTGAGGGAGGCTTAAAAATCTAGGGAGAAGAGAGAAAAGTAAGAGGATTTAGTGAAAGAGAAGTTTTTAGATAAGTATGGAATACAGAAATGGAAAATATTCATCTGAATGTTTAAGAAGGACAATAAGAGGGGAAGAGAAAAATATGTTTTGCAGTATTGCAACGGATATTGATCAGAAATCTCAAGCTTTGGGAATCAACACTGAATTAATGCAAACCGATACTTCACAGAATCACAGAATCACAGAGTGGTCAGGGTTGGAAGGGATCTCTGGAGATCATCTAGTCCAACCCCCTTGCCAGAGCAGGGTCCCCTACAGCAGATTGCACAGGACAGCATCCAGGCAGGCTTTGAATGTCTCCAATGCAGGAGACTCCACAACTTCTCTGGGCAGCCTGTTACAGTGCTCTGCCACCCTCAAAGTGAAGAAGTTCCTCCTCATGTTAAGATGGAACTTCCTATATTCCAACCTGCACCGATTACCTCTTGTGCTATCACTGGGCACTACTGAAAAAAGACTGTTCCCATCCCCCTGGCACCCTACCTTTAAGTATTTATAAGCATTGATAAGATCCCCCCTCAGTCTTCTTTTCTCTAGACTAAAAAGACTCAGGTCCCTTAACCTTTCCTCATAAGAGAGATGCTCCAATCCCCTAATCATCTTTGTAGTCCTCTGCTGAACTCTCTCCAGCAGATCCCTGTCTTTCTTCAACCGGGGAGTCCAGAACTGGACACAATACTCCAGATGCGGCCTCATCAGGGCAGAGTAGAGGGGGTGGATGATCTCCCTCGACCTGCTGGCCACACTCCTCTTGATGCACCCCAGGATGCCATTGGCCTTCTTTGCCACCAGGGCACACTGCTGGCTCATGGTCATCCTGTTGTCCACCAGGACTCCCAGGTCCCTTTCCACAGAGCTGTTTTCCAGCAGATCAGCCCCAAACCTGTACTGATGCATGGGGTTATTCCTCCCCAGGTGCAGGACCCTACACTTGCCTTTGTTGAATTTCACAAGGTTTCTCTCTGCCCAACTCTCCAGCCTGTCCAGGTCACGCTGTATGGTGGCACAGCCTTCTGGCATGTCAGCCACCCCTCCCAGTTTTCTGTCATCAGCAAACTTGCTGATGGTACACTCTATCCCTTCATCCAGGTCTTTGATGAATATATTAACTGGACCCAGTACTGACCCCTGAGGAACACCACTTGTTACTGACCTCCAACTAGACTCTGCACCACTAATCTCAACCCTCTGAGCTCTATCTGTCAGCTACTGTTCAATCCACGGCACTGTCCATTCATCTAACCCACACTTCCTAAGCTTGCCTGTGAGGATGATGTGGGAGACAGTGTCGAAAGCCTTGCTGAAGTCAAGGTAGACAACATCCACTGCCCTCCCCTCATCCACCCATCCAGTCACGCCATCATAGAAAGCTATCAGGTTAGTCAGACATGACTTCCCCTTGGTGAATCCATGTTGACTACTTCTGATAATATTCTTTTCTTCCAGATACTTTGAGATGACACCCAGAACGTGCTGTTCCCTCATCTTTCCAGGGATGGAGGTGAGGCTGACTGGCCTGTAGTTTCCCAGGTCTTCCTTCTTGCCCTTTTTGAAGACTGGAGTGACATTGGCTTTCCTCCAGTCCTCAGGCACCTCACCTGTTCTCCAGGACCTTTCAAAGATGACGGAGAGTGGCCCAGCAATGACTTCCACCAGCTCCCTCAGCACTCGCGGGTGCATCCCATCAGGACCCAAGGACTTGTGGATATCCAGTTTACCTAACTGATCTCTGACTTGTTCCTCGTCAACCAAGGGAAAGTCTTACTTCCTCCAGACCTTCTCTGTTACCTGCAAAGTCTGGGACTCCTGAAGACTGGCCTGAGCAGTGAAGACAGAAGCAAAGAAGGCATTCAGCAACTCCGCCTTCTCTGCATCATCTGTCACCGTGGCACCTGTCTCCTTCAACAGCGGGCCCCCATTTTCCCTAGTTTTCCTTTTGTCTCCTATATACTTAAAGAAACCCTTCCTATTGGCCTTGACATCCCTTGCCAGGTTCAATTCCAAGGCTGCCTTGGCTTGACCAAGATCTCCAAATTGCATTGTAGAAAACAGGTTTTCACCAGACATGACTATTGCAGTCAGCGGGGAACAGTAACAGGGTTGTTTGGTTTTTTGGTTGTGTTTTTTTTTTTTTTTTAAGTTGAATATTTGAACTGGTTCTTTTACTTGAATATTGTTTTGAATAATCAAATCATTCTAAGCCACTGTGTTTTCTGTTCAGAGACAGGCCTGTTTCCCTAGCGGAAGCATTAGATCCAGCACAGAGGTAATAATGGAGGTCCAGAAGCTGTATAGCTTGAGTTGCACAAGATTTATTATCTCAGGCTTAAATATTCCAGTTTATACATTTACACAGACTCTCACTCTCTAACACTATCTAGATCTGTTGCTCTCAGTTCTGGAAAAAATTCGGTAGACAGATGTTACGGGTATCATGCATTTTATTTCATGGTGCTGATGTTTCTACTTTCAGTGGACTAAATATTGTAATCTTGAAGTAACTGCTGTTTCAGTCATTGTGTAGGCAGTGTTTGTTACTGTAGGAGTGTTTAGCAACTTTCATTACCTTGAGTTACAACCCAGGTATGTTTTTATGAAGGATGGGCTGTTGAGACAAAATTCAACAGCCATGATGTTGCAACTGTAATCTCAGGGACTTATGTGAGGCAATGCCTAAATTAAAGTTGAAGTACACTCAAGGCAAATGAGAAAAATTAAGAAATATAGTCTTATATTCAGCCAGGCATTGTTTAGAATTGTGCTTACCCAATCTGCAAATATTTATTGACAAGAATAAATCTTTGTCATACAATAAGTGAAATCTTGTTTCTGTTACATTTCTGTCACTGATGTCACTGCAATGAAGTTATGTGAGTGTAATTGAGTGAAAAATATGGACAGCTGCTTGTCTGAGCACACATTTTCATGTGCAATGATTAGGTGCCACACACAAATTAAGTATCCTTTCTGAACCAATAAACAATATAATCTGTACTGGATTCAAACAAAAATGTAAGAAGAAAAAGCTTATATAAACTCCAGCTTCTCAAAAGTACAGGAATACAGATTGTTATACAACTAAATAAATTATATTAAAACACATAGTTTTCACTGTTAAAAATGTAACAGAAAAAGGAAATTATTAAGAAATGTTTTCTTTGATTGTGAATTTCATAAACTAAGCAGACTTAGCAAAATCCTTGTGCTTTTGTCATGATAACTAGTAAGCTTAGCAACAGTTGATCACATTTTGCTATGTTTAATGGGATCTATTCATAATCATCTCCCAGGAATACATCTAACTAGTTAGTCACGTCTAACGTGACTAACTGGATATCATGTTTAGACAAGAGATGTGAAAAACTTCCTACATGTGCACTCTCAAACATAAGGTTTGTAACTGCAGTTGCTAAGGTGCCACACTGATTAGACTTCAGGAAGAAAAAGCAATGAAACTGAAGTGATCTTCTGCCTTCTGAAATATGTTTGACAAGTTCAGAATTGCATTATTTCCTTCTAGGGGATTATGTTTCCTAATTTAACATTCTGATCTTCAAGCATCATTTTGTACTTCTTGAGGAAGATTTTTTTTTTTTCCAAATGTTGGTTATTTTAATATGAAATAATTTTCTCTTGTATACATATATTTCCCTCCCTTACTCCCTGTAGGGACATATTTGCATTTGTGAAATTGCAACTTTTCTCAGAACCGGGAATTTGACATTAGCAGGGTGGTCTATTAATTTCCATGTCTCATACAGACTTGTTTCAGCCCTCTTCCTCTGTAATTTGTATCCATAACGTTAACTGCAGTGCCAGTAATGGAGTAGAAAGCAGTAAGTACACTTGAAGCTTGTGCAGAAGTCACGCTATAAAGAAGATAAGAGCTTCCAAGGGAATAATTGCCTCACTACAGGGAGTGCAAATTGTTTGGCATCTGGTCTTTGTGTTGTCCTTTGCTTTCTTGCAACTGGTTGACATCAGTACACATTAACAGCAAAACTGATCAGGTGCAGAGTCAACAGTTTCATAGTCATTCATTTTCTTCCTAAAGATATTAATAGCAAAATAATGGAATGGCTTGCAGAGTACTGAGGGCCTATAGAGCATTTGCACTTAAGTACTCAATGTACATTCTAGTCTAGGGTTTAGGACGATGTTAAGAATATTTTTTCACACAATTTTTATTATTTCAGTGAATGTTTATTTCAGAAGTAACTATAAAGAAATAGCTTGTGCATCAGAGCAACACACTATAATCCTTTAAATATATCTGTGAAACTCGAAGAGAAGAGAAGAGAAGAGAAGGGAAGGGAAGGGAAGGGAAGGGAAGAGAAGAGAAGAGAAGAGAAGAGAAGAGAAGAGAAGAGAAGAGAAGAGAAGAGAAAGGAGGGGAGGGAAAGGGGAAGGGGAAAAAGAGAAGGGGAGGGGAGGGGAGGGAGGGGAGGAGAGGAAAGGAGAGGAGAGGAAATTGTATGATTTGTTGGCTGTCACTGACTGTGTTACTGAATGCAGTTACTATAATGGCAGCTCAATGACTCCCACAATAAGATTATATTCTCTAATCTTCAGAAGTTCTATTGTTCTATTCATAATTTGATTTGATAAAGAATCCTGTTTTTAATTGAAAAGTTCTGTAAGTACTGCAACTATCTATATATACATATGTGTGTAAGATTGTGTGTTTAGTGATCTCTCACTATGAAGAACGTTGTACCTATCCAAAACATAAAAACTTTTAAAAATCTCTTTACTTCACTGAGATTTGCATAATTTCTACCAAACCCCACTCCTACCTCAGCTATGGGTTCCTGCAATTGTTTCATACTGAAACATACTTCTACCAAGACATAAATCTCACTGAAAAGATCCACTTTTAAGCACTGAAGTCATGCAACAAGACAGAAACTGAAATTTAAGTGAGAGACGTTATGAAAGATATAATTCTTGCCAATTTTTCCATTGTGTGCCATATGAGGATGTTTATGATGTGCATCCTCAAATGTATATATCAATTCTGTAAATTCACGTGGTATGCTACCACGTGAGATGAATGTATACTATTCCATTGTTGTAGCAGCAGTTAAATCCCAATGCAGTGCTGTTATTTTACCCAAACTCATAGACAGAGCTGAGGAACAGAAACTTGGAATACTCCCCTTCTTGTAATCACCTATCAATGGTATGCAGAAGAAAAGGAGAGTTATTTGGGGTTTCATCAAGTGCATTTCTGACAAAATATACTTTTTTATTGCAGCCATAATCATAATTTAAGATAGCAATTGATAGAATCTTAGAATCATAGAATGGTTTAGGCTGGAAGGGACCTTAAAGATCACCTAGTTCCAACCCCCCTGCCATGGGCAGGGACACCTCCCTCCAGACCAGGTTGCTCAAAGCCCCATCCAGCCTAGCCTTAAACAGCTCCAGGGATGGAGCTTTCACAACTCTGGGCAACCTCTTCCAGTGCCATACCACCCTCAAAGTGAAAAATTTCTTCCTGATATCTATACTAAATCTCCCCTCTTCCAGTTTGAAGCCATTACCCCTCGTCCTGTCACTCCATGCCCTTGTAAAAAGTCCCTCCCCAGCCTTCTTGTATGTGCGCTTCAGATACTGGAAGGCCACTGTAAGGTCTCCCTGGAGTCCTCTTTTCTCCAGGCTGCACAACCCCAACTCACTCAGCCTGTCCTCAGAGGAGAGGTGCTCCAGCCCTCTGATCATCTTTGTGGCCCTCCTCTGGACCCAGAAAGTATTTGCAGCTAATGATATAATAATGATATAATAATACATCAGCAACTTCAGGGTGGTATATGTATTAAAAGAAAGAAGAAACATTTTGTTAATCTAATTTAATTTGAATACTTAAGGTTGTGTTTTCCCACGTCATGGAGTTTGAATCAACATAAAGTTCCTTCCAGTTCCCTCACTTCATTCTCACTTTTGCCCCTCACCATGAGACACCAGCACCCTCAACTTCTGTCTGAAAAAAAGTTGCTTTTGTAGGTTATCTGTTTCCATTCAAACCCATAATAACCAAAACCAAGCCCAAGCATGGACAGACTGGATGTTGCTAGACATAGGTGTACATGGTAAGTGTTCTGATTGTTACAGTATTTATCACTGTGGACTGATAAATTGTAACTAATATCAACTGACATTCCTTTTTAAATAATTGCTATATAACAGATGACAAAGAATTGGTAACAAGGAAAAAATGATAAAGAAAATGGGTAAAGCAGATGAAACCCAAAGTACTAGGAACATTTTTAAAGGATCTGTTCATTAGCTTTAGCAGCCAGTCCTCAATGGTGGGTAATCAGAGCAAACTCAAACGACAAAGCCCTACACCAAATACTAAGCTATAATTTCCTTCAGTGACAACAAGAAAGTACTTGTGCATGTAACAGTAGAGTATAGGATTTGAGTGATCAGTTCTGCACACCAAAGTCTGAAGACGTGACATCAACACAATTAGCTGTTTTCATTGCAGATCTTTCTGCACATTTAAAGCCATTTCCACTAGACTGGCAGATGTGAGCAGCTTTGTTAGCTCATTATGCAGTTCTGCACCAGTACCTGGTCACTTGCATAAACAAATGGTATGTAGTATGACGTTATTCCTGTAGACTTTCAAGATCTTTATTTTATATTCTTTGATGGAGGGGTGCAGGTGAAGTTGCTATGGTCTTATGACCATTCACTTTCACATAATTCTTTTTCCAAAGTTCTTGATGTGTTATTGGTATGAGTTACAATTTGGTTCTTTTCAAGTTATAAAGGATCTTTGCATTCAATAATATTTTAATTATTACTGTCTTTGGAAAACTGAAGCAGCAACATTATTGCTAGTCTTTTCCTATCATTCCAGCATTTAATTTAACTTCTATTAGATTAAAACTCTACTAAGTTGTTTTGTTTAAGTGTTTGAGTTATTCAACAGCTTTTGAATTAGCCTACAAACACTGGTAAAGCTGAGAACTGAGACTTCTTTGCAGGAAACACAGGAAAGGAAAATTTTGTCATGGTGAAGAAGAATTGTGAGAAAATTGTCAAGTTAAATATCTAAAAATGATGGAGAACCGTTGAACAGTCTTAGAGCACAGGTCCCAGAGTGCAGCTAACAGAGGCAGCCAGCAGATGCAGCAGCTTGCACAGCAGTCTCTGGGCTCTACTTTGGGAGCTTCTGGACCTTCTGGGGTCAAGGTCCAGAACCATTGGGGAATGCCTGGAAACGTTCTGAGAAGTTTGAAAGGGTGCCTGATGCTGCTAGGTAACAATGACTTAGGGGAACCTACAAGGGTGTAATCCTGAAGAAGCTCTAACAGCTTCTAACAAGCCCAATCAGCTGCCCTTAACCCAGGGTCACCAGAGCCTTCATTACAGCTGCCCTCTAATTAGGGAAGGTCAAGTACCCTTTTAGCTGGTGCTCAAGAGAGGCTTATATAAGAGCCAGGTCCAGAACACAGCTAAGAGACAAAATAGTTTGTGTGGGAGGAAGGTTGAAAGGCATGGTGATGGGTGATGGGTGATGGGTGATGGGTGATGGGTGATGGGTGATGGGTGATGGGTGATGGGTGATGGGTGATGGGTGATGGGTGATGGGTGATGGGTGATGGGTGATGGACTCAGCTGAATTTTTACAATCATAAATCATGTCATCATGTGGTGGTGACATACCACAGGGGAGTTTCCCTGACAAGTGTTAGAGTTAGGGCAGAGGCTTCAATGCAGACAGAGCTTCAGATAATAGAAAGTTTGTCTGGGGACTCTCTCTAGTGCCAGGAGACATGGCCCTCTCTCCTGCAGAAGGTGTGCTGTCTTGGAGGAGCTGTGCCATTAAGTGGAAGAGTTATGGGATGAAGTGAGCAGGCTGCCCAGCATCAGAGAAGATGAAAGGGAGACAGACAGGATCTCATCTGTTATGCAGCAGCTTGAAGATCCCTGGACCTCAACTGCAGTAGAGATGTAGACAATGTCCACCCCTACCTTAATAAATTTCTATGATTAAATTATTGGCTTGGTAGATGAGGATACAACAGTGGATATTGTCTACCTAGGCTTCAGGAAGGCTTTTGACACTGTCTTCCATAAGATCCTCATAGGCAAGCTGATAAAGTATGGGCTGGATGAACAGACAGTGAGGTGGACTGAAAACTGGCTGAACAGCTGGACCCAAGGGAGGTGATCAGTGGCACAAAGTCTAGTTGGAGGCCAGTAATGTCAGTGTACCTCAGGTATCAATGCTGTGACTAATCCTGTTCAAGACTTTCATTAATGATATGGGTGATGGAAGAGAGCGTACCCTCAGCAAATTTGCTGATGTCATAAAACTGTGAGGAGTGACTGACACACCTGAGGGTTGAGCAGCCATCCAGGAGGACCTTGACAGTCTGGAGAAGTGGTCTGACAGGAGCCTTATGAAGTTCAACATGGGAAAGTGCAAAGTCCTGCACCTGAGGAGGAACAACTCTATGTACCAATATATGCTGGGGGTCACCAAGTTGGAAAGTAGCTTTGGAGAAAAGAACCTAGGGGTCCTGGTGGACACCAAGTTGAACGTGAGCTAGCAATCTGCCTTTGCAGCAAAGAATGCTCATGGTATCCTGGACTGTGTTAGGAGGAGTGTTGCCAGCAGGTTGAGGCAGGTGATCCTTCCTCTTCATTCAGTACTGGCGAGGCCACGCCTGGAGTGCTGTGCCCAGTTTTGGACCTCTCACTATAACACAGACATGGGCATACTGGAGGGAGTCCAATGAAGTGCCACAAAAAAGATGAAAGACTGGAGCATCTTTCCTACGAGGACAGGCTGAGAGAGCTGGGACTTGTAAGTCTGGAGAAGAGAAAGCTCAGAGGGGAAATCTTATCAATGTGTACAAGTACCTGAAGGGAGGGTATAAAGAAGATGGGGCCAGGCTCTTTCCAGTGGTGCCCACTCGCAGAACTGGAGGCAATGGGCATACACTGAAACACAGGAGGATCCCTCTGAACATTAGGAAACATTTTTTTTGCTGTGAGGGTGACTGAGCACTGGCACAGTTGCCCAAAGAGATTGTGGAGTCTCCCACCTTGGAGATATTCAAAAGCTGCCTCAACATGGTCTTGAGCATCTGGCTCCTGGTGTCCCTGCATGACCAAGGGAGTTGAAACAGATAACCTCCAGAGCTCCCTTCCAACCTCAGCTATTCTATGAGTCTGCGAATCTAAAATAGATAAATCTTAGTCTACTCAATTTTAACTGAAAGCAAGCTCCTGAGGGGAAATCCCTGCCCAGAGCAATTCTGGCCCAGGCTTGAGACATCAGTTTCAGTGTCAACTTGATTAGATGTTAAATCCAGGTTTTCAACCCAAGCATCCTTATTCCACTCATATATTACAAATGATTCTGGATACATCTGCACATGAATTCCAAGCTGGTAGATACGAGCAAGCTCCCACAAAAAGTTGTATGCTGGAATGCTCATAGTGCTTAGCCTGTAGTAGACAATCCTGCCTCTTATCTAATACATGGAATGTTAACAGGGTATTTTGATTTTTGCGTGGTTCACAGTATGCTTTGTCAGCAAATGTGCAAGAAATGTTTAAAAGTTATGATTTGTTTCAAAAAGTCTTGCTTGAAGATGTTTGTTTTGAAGTAAGAGTCATATGGATGTATGTTTTTTTGTATGCAGNGGTGATGGGTGATGGGTGATGGGTGATGGGTGATGGGTGATGGGTGATGGGTGATGGGTGATGGGTGATGGGTGATGGGTGATGGGTGATGGGTGATGGGTGATGGGTGATGGACTCAGCTGAATTTTTACAATCATAAATCATGTCATCATGTGGTGGTGACATACCACAGGGGAGTTTCCCTGACAAGTGTTAGAGTTAGGGCAGAGGCTTCAATGCAGACAGAGCTTCAGATAATAGAAAGTTTGTCTGGGGACTCTCTCTAGTGCCAGGAGACATGGCCCTCTCTCCTGCAGAAGGTGTGCTGTCTTGGAGGAGCTGTGCCATTAAGTGGAAGAGTTATGGGATGAAGTGAGCAGGCTGCCCAGCATCAGAGAAGATGAAAGGGAGACAGACAGGATCTCATCTGTTATGCAGCAGCTTGAAGATCCCTGGACCTCAACTGCAGTAGAGATGTAGACAATGTCCACCCCTACCTTAATAAATTTCTATGATTAAATTATTGGCTTGGTAGATGAGGATACAACAGTGGATATTGTCTACCTAGGCTTCAGGAAGGCTTTTGACACTGTCTTCCATAAGATCCTCATAGGCAAGCTGATAAAGTATGGGCTGGATGAACAGACAGTGAGGTGGACTGAAAACTGGCTGAACAGCTGGACCCAAGGGAGGTGATCAGTGGCACAAAGTCTAGTTGGAGGCCAGTAATGTCAGTGTACCTCAGGTATCAATGCTGTGACTAATCCTGTTCAAGACTTTCATTAATGATATGGGTGATGGAAGAGAGCGTACCCTCAGCAAATTTGCTGATGTCATAAAACTGTGAGGAGTGACTGACACACCTGAGGGTTGAGCAGCCATCCAGGAGGACCTTGACAGTCTGGAGAAGTGGTCTGACAGGAGCCTTATGAAGTTCAACATGGGAAAGTGCAAAGTCCTGCACCTGAGGAGGAACAACTCTATGTACCAATATATGCTGGGGGTCACCAAGTTGGAAAGTAGCTTTGGAGAAAAGAACCTAGGGGTCCTGGTGGACACCAAGTTGAACGTGAGCTAGCAATCTGCCTTTGCAGCAAAGAATGCTCATGGTATCCTGGACTGTGTTAGGAGGAGTGTTGCCAGCAGGTTGAGGCAGGTGATCCTTCCTCTTCATTCAGTACTGGCGAGGCCACGCCTGGAGTGCTGTGCCCAGTTTTGGACCTCTCACTATAACACAGACATGGGCATACTGGAGGGAGTCCAATGAAGTGCCACAAAAAAGATGAAAGACTGGAGCATCTTTCCTACGAGGACAGGCTGAGAGAGCTGGGACTTGTAAGTCTGGAGAAGAGAAAGCTCAGAGGGGAAATCTTATCAATGTGTACAAGTACCTGAAGGGAGGGTATAAAGAAGATGGGGCCAGGCTCTTTCCAGTGGTGCCCACTCGCAGAACTGGAGGCAATGGGCATACACTGAAACACAGGAGGATCCCTCTGAACATTAGGAAACATTTTTTTTGCTGTGAGGGTGACTGAGCACTGGCACAGTTGCCCAAAGAGATTGTGGAGTCTCCCACCTTGGAGATATTCAAAAGCTGCCTCAACATGGTCTTGAGCATCTGGCTCCTGGTGTCCCTGCATGACCAAGGGAGTTGAAACAGATAACCTCCAGAGCTCCCTTCCAACCTCAGCTATTCTATGAGTCTGCGAATCTAAAATAGATAAATCTTAGTCTACTCAATTTTAACTGAAAGCAAGCTCCTGAGGGGAAATCCCTGCCCAGAGCAATTCTGGCCCAGGCTTGAGACATCAGTTTCAGTGTCAACTTGATTAGATGTTAAATCCAGGTTTTCAACCCAAGCATCCTTATTCCACTCATATATTACAAATGATTCTGGATACATCTGCACATGAATTCCAAGCTGGTAGATACGAGCAAGCTCCCACAAAAAGTTGTATGCTGGAATGCTCATAGTGCTTAGCCTGTAGTAGACAATCCTGCCTCTTATCTAATACATGGAATGTTAACAGGGTATTTTGATTTTTGCGTGGTTCACAGTATGCTTTGTCAGCAAATGTGCAAGAAATGTTTAAAAGTTATGATTTGTTTCAAAAAGTCTTGCTTGAAGATGTTTGTTTTGAAGTAAGAGTCATATGGATGTATGTTTTTTTGTATGCAGAGCATTACGTTTTTGGTACTTGTTTCCATTACAGGAATGACACCACATCAGTTACTCAAAGGCATTTATTTTCAGTATCACACATTCTCTTATGTACTGATCTAATAATTTTCTTTTTCAATTATTGAATAATGAACATAAATGGATTCATAATTTAATTTCAAGGAAATGTGAAACTTCTGAAAGTGAAGAAAGACATTTCTTTGATATTTTGTAGGTCTTTGCAGTAAAGCATTGCAAGCTTTCAATGTTTTATAATTGCACTTTAAATAAAAATGTGATACCAATTTCTAACTGGTATTGGATAATTCATTAGCTGTGAATAAATATTCATCTTACTGTAGAATTTTGAAGTTCAAAATATACAATTAATGAATTTTTTCCTGTATCTTAGTTTCTCATAGCATTTAAAAAAAAAAAAAGATATTTGTATTTAGAAAGAGATTCACTGGGAGTATAAGTAGTGAAAAAGAAAAAAAAAGAAAGAAAAAATGGAAAACCACCTTAAAATTCTGATTTTATGTAGCTCAGCACTGCAGAAGCATAATCACAGTCTATAGGTACAATGTTGAATAAAGAATATGAAAAAGCTTTTCAGTAAATAGATACTATCCTTACTAGTCATATCTGTTCAAGGTGATTTACATCTAAATATTATTTTATCAGTGTTGCTATTCTGCTAGTAACACAAAGCACTTGACTGAAAAATTAGACAGTTTTGTAAATTATAAAGAACCTCTAGCTGTCTTTAACAGTCTCTTGTGCAATCGGTGTGAAAGTGTTCCAGGTTATTCAACCGGGAAACATTTTGAAAGTCACCCCCTGAAAAAAATGTTTTTCTTATATTGGCACCCAACACTTCATTCCTAGCTGTTATAAAACTCACTTGCTACTTTTGGCAAATTCAAGGGATTAAGGATAAAATATTGTAGATAAGAACATTGGTATTTTCTCTCTTAAAACTCTTAACTGAGTTTTTCTATTTCTGTGTACCAAAATGACACAAACTTATCTAGCTTTCTCCAAGCCTCCTAAGTTGATTAATATTTATTCATCCAAAGATATGCTTAAATTCTGTTTCAGTACAAAAACCTCTTCTTGTCAGTCTTTTGAGAACTGCATTTAAGAAGGATCATGTAGAAGACATGATTTTACTTATGTGAAACCCCATATTAGAATCCCATTTTTAATTTTGAATATTGTTTTCAATAGCTCAAAAGAACAAAGACTCAAAATTTTTTATTTCAGGTAGCATACATACGTACATACATGTGAAATATGCATATACACACATGTTTTTACATATAAGTGTGCATTTCTGTAAATACAAATATAATTTAAAATATTTATTTGTGATTAACCTCATGGCTGAAAAAAATAATTACATAATAACATAAATTTTATACTTAGATATTGTTTTTCATTGGCTTTCACCTTGTGCAGTCAGTTATAAATTTATGGACACCCAACCATACAGTTAATACAAGGAACTCACCAAGTGTGATCACAGTGGAGTGTCCATTTCATGACATATATGTGCTTGAAAATCAGAGCCGTAAATAGAGAAAAAAGTAATACATATATGTCAGTAAAGATATTTTGTGGGTTGATTACAAAGTCTATATATGCAGAAGAGTCATAGCAATCTCTGGAGAAGGATATATTTTATTCATTGATGCTTGCCATCCAATAGAAATATTTTAATTTATGATTGCCTGTGTAATAAAAAAACATTTTTCCATAGTAATAAGGTAATATCAAATGATCTGATCATTTTTAAAACAAAAAAAAAAAACTCAAAAGAAATTTGAGACAAATAAAATATATTACAGTACTCTGAAAAATTAATGGTTTTACATTTATCATAACCAGTGTTTAAGACCTTGTGATTTCTGAGTACAAGAAAGCAGCAAAAAAAATTTACAAAATACAAAATAGTACTGAGTATTTTCATCTTGTGTTTTTAATTTGATCTCAACTTTATTATAGCTTCATTATCTGTAAGCGTGCAAGTGCTCCTCTGAAGCTGAAGCAACGTGTTCATATTTCATGTAAAGCAATATTTCCCCACTGAACTGCTTCTGTATTAATAATGAACAGGTTCACTAACTTGTCAATGTTTGTAGTATTATAAGCTCAATATCATTCAGCCCTGTTGGTTGATACAACTTCATACGTAAAGCATTTTGTCTTACAGATACCAACTGATTACTCCTGTTGCATTTTAGACAATAATAGGCTAAAAGGGAGCACACTTCCAAAAAGCCTCCAACAACAAACAGAACAGAAGCATTGGCTTGATATGTTTATTAAAGAAATAAATAAAACAATTTCTGCATAAAAATGATTAGTGTGCCTCACTCTCCATACTTTAAAATAAGAATGCCACCATTTGGTGATTATTTCAATACTACCATAATACTTCTGAATATTTGACATCATTCTTAGATAGTGATATCTAGCTTTAAGTACACTTCCATCATACTAATTTTGCATATGATGTTTGGTAGCTGTTAGATTCTAACCATGTTTTTGCAAGACTTCTTTTGATTTTCATGTTTTAACTGAAAAAAACATACAAAAATATGTATTTAACAGCATTAAGCTGTATCTGCTAAGATAGATAGTTTTAGACAGAGACACCATAAAGCAGAAGAATTGTACCATTTACATTGTAGGAAATGAAATGTGTGTTAGAATTATATTCTTCAGTTTTGACATATTAAGTCCAAAAACAATGTATGTTCATAGGCTTCTGGACAGGTAACTACTTTGCTCTTACCAAAAAATAATTTACTGTACTGGGCAAAACCAATGAATTTTAAAGAAAAACAAAAACAAAAACAAAAACAAAACAAAAACAAAAACAAAAACAATCCAATAATATAATTTTTGTTTCTTGACCAATATAATGACAAGAATGAAAAAGTTAAAATTTCAGCAATATTTACAGATTTTCACTTAAATTTCTAATCCCAGTCTTCTAAACTTCATGGTGAAATAGATGAAAAATCTAAAAAATCTGACCTATATTCTTTATAAAATCAGACACCTGAAAGTTAAAACATTTGTAAAAATTAATTGCATTCAGAAAATATAAATAATCTTATACAGGTCTTTGTGATAATATTGGAGAGAATGGATTTACATTACTTAAAAGAATTCCTATTTCTTTAACTATTTCTTGCATGTTGCATTATTATGATATGTCATATAATACAGATTTTTATTAATTTCCTTTGTTTAGTTATTTTTTTTTTTTAATTCTTATACAATTAAGACAAAACCCCCACATTTTTCTTTTTAGCTAGGCAGTCTTCTATTAATATTCAAAGTTTTCATCCTCTGATGGTCTAGCAATTTTATTCTGAAGATGCTCACGGCAAAATACATGCATTTTCAGGAGAAAAAAATTCTATTATTACTTATAGTCATATTTTACCTATTTCTACAGCACAGTATGCAATGTATGTATGCACTGTATACAACATTAAAAAACCCCACAAATTGAAAATATTTGCAAAAAGCCTTTCTTTGTGTATGAAACTTGACCCACCATTTACCTTAAAATACCAAGCTACAAAAATACAAAGATACAAGAACATCTGTAATGCTAGTGCTTGAAATTCAAGGGAAATAAACAAGATACTCAAGACTTCACCAGAAAACTGCACATTCGCAGTCTCTCACCTTGCAGTCACAAGCTGTCAGGTGCCAGTTGCAGTAAAAAAAAATTGCTGTGAATTGTTGTCCTATGCATAAGGACTTGCCATTTAGTACCGGCAGCACTGGGAAATAGACTGTGACCCCAGATCTTCGTGGCAGTCAGTTTCACATGGCTTACAGTATTATGGGAAAAGTTTCCTTTTATTCATGTTGAGGGTAAAAAAAGGTCTGACACCTAATCAAGGTGCTTCATAAGTGCTATAACTAACATATTTTCACTCCAGAAACTTCCTTAAGTGTTAAAAAACACACAGGATGGCCCTTAATCAGCAACACTTAAAATAGTGGCATTGACATCAGGGTAAAGCCTGAAGTTCTAAATTTAGGACCTAGTTTTGCCTACTTTAGATATGATTATCCATGAGTGTAAGAAAACAGAATTAAATCTATTCAAAAGTAAAATGAAACAAGCAATTTTCCAGTTAAAAAATACTGCAATTGCTATGAACAATATGGACAATAGATCTCATAAACAGAATATTTTTCATTTTAAATTTGAAATATACTGTTGATGTTCTGAACATTAAAAATTAAGATTGAAAAAAATTGTCCTAATTTTAAAAAGGACTTTTTTTTTTTTTTTAAAAAAAATTAAGCTGTAATACTGCTGGGAGTATGATCACATATTGGTAGTGTTAAACAACAACAACAAAAAAGCCAATAGTGGAGATTAGCATCGAAAGGAATGAGAGTTGAGACGATATAAGTCAGACTGATGGTCAGTACTTGTAACAAATTAGCAGCCTAAGATATAATCAATTTAACTATAGAGAAGTATAAAATGTGCTCTCTATTTGCATGCAGTTCTATATATGGCTAAGTTCAGAAGTGATGTGTTCAAAATGCTTTTTTAGATGGTTCTCTATGGAAAACAGTCAATGAATATTTGTTGGGAAAGTTCTTCACTATTTCTAAAAGAAAGAAGATTGGAGTTTATAATGTCACATTTGAGGACTCTAACACCATAAGGGAGACAGCAAGAGCCGGGAGTAAGAAAGGAAAAAATTTAGAATGAGCGTTTGTAATAATACAAAGATTAATAGCTGTGAGGGATGGATGCACTCCAAACAAGTGTCTTAGATGAAGACTTTGAGTTAAGGCAGTTACTGAATTGCTCTATCATAAATATCTTTAGTTCTATCATAGAATATCTGAAGATAATAAATCTGGAGGTTTGCTCTACATAAATTATCCAGGGATCCCACTTTTCCCTGTTGTCCATGTGATCAAGTAGTTCTGTCATTGTTCAAATATAGGGTGTTCCTTTGGATTTCTCCTGAAGTCTATTGGACATCAATGGCATAGGATCTATTTATGATGAGGGGGAAACAAAATCATGTCTGTAGGACATAGATCACCTCAGCTGTTTTTAAAGCCTGCAGTCTTTCCTCTGTAAAAAGGCTCCAATATATTTTAATGCTTCTTACCAGAAGTCTTAAACAGTTTTGTTTTAATTTTATTTCATGAAAAAATATGCATCAGGAGCATTTTCCTTCCCTTTTTCCATTCTTATTCAATTCTTATCACAACTTTCAGTGGTTATTGGATAATATTGTAAAAATGACACTAAGTCCCTATAATCAGGACAGGCTTTACATTTGTGTACTAACTCTGTGGAACTTTAACATGAGCTTAATGCCAAGTATGCATTGAAGTGCTCCACAACCAGAAATGTTTTCCTGAATGAAAGGTAAAGTGAAAAAAGTGAAAGCTCCATCATATCTGAATAAAACTAAATTAATGCAGCTTGATAAAACCAAATGGAAATAAATTTCATAGACCTGGAAAACAATATCTGATTGAATAAAAATAGTATCTTGAACTGAAAATAATACTCAGCTAAACTCTAGAGAGGAATGACAGGTAGCTTTAAATTATACGAATGAGTAACTTGTAAATTAATACCAATTAGAAGCTAAGAGAAGACAGTACTTGTTTCTGGGAAAACATGCAGATTACTCAGTGTTAGTGTTTTGGAAAATTCCTTCAAGAAAAAATAATAAATATGCTGACAACTACAAGTAGAAATTGTAAGTTATGATTACCTTTTTTGCATGAGAGCATAATAAATATATGGACAGGAACAGGATGTTGTAACAAAATGAAGTTTTTCAAAGACACTAAGTATAGGTTAATGATAAGATTCATTTGCTTCCATGGGATTTCTGGCTGTTCAAAATGCTGGAATAAAACCAACATCTAAAGGATGAAGTATTTTTTTGCTAGTGTTTGAATACTGTTAGTGTTCATCTGCTTCTGAGCTCCACATGCTCCACATAGCTCTGCAGTCTTCTATTTGCAGATTAGGTAGCGTCACAGAAGTTTAGTTCATAATTAATGAGGGAGCTCATATTAACTTCATCTAGATGTTACCAACAACCTGATGGCAGTTGGTGTTCTCATGGGACCTCCAATAGTTTCTATTCCTTGCTCATAATTTCTTTGGATTTTTCAATTAATTCATATCCCATCGAAATAGTTACCAAAACCTTTCATGGCAAGGATTGTCTTCTTTACTGCCACTATGCTAAGAAGTGAAATGAACAAAAACAGCTTTTCCAAAGAAACATCTGCTTTGGTATTCTGTATCCTATTTCTTGGTTTTAAATTAATGTATCAAGCTCTTTCCTGCTAAAGATACATTATAATCTTAAACTACCTAATTTAAATACCTAAAATCCGTAACAACTTTGAGTGTAATAGACTTTTAATCTTTCATTCTTTCTTTACTGATTCTGTATACATCTACAACAAGATGTCCTTTCTCCCATATACTATCGATTGGTTATTTGTAACTTTTCCCAATATTTAGTATTATACTAAGGATATGTACAGGATTCTATTTGCTATTTTCAAAATGTTACACAAAATGTCTGTATTGGGTGCAGATGGCCTCCATGAGGAGCAGACGGGGATGCCTCATGCCGGACACAGCAGGTTCCAGCTGGCTCCAATGGACCCACCGCAGGGAAGAGCTGAGCCCCACAGCCAAGATGGTGGCCTCTGAGAAAGTGTATGTCAGACAGGGTAAAAAATGACGTATAGCAGTGAAAGGAGTGAGGAAAAAATACAAGAGAAGCAGTCCTGCAACACCAAGGTGAAAGAAGAAGGAGAGGGAGGATGTTCTCCAGGCACAACAGCAGAGATTCCCCTGCAGCCTGTGGAGGGCCACACTTCAGTGCAGGTGGATATTTCCTGAAGAAAACTGCACCCTAAGTAGAGCCCACACTGGAGAAGGTTTATCCTGAAGGACTGCAGCCCGTGGGAAGGACCCATGTTGGAGCAGGGGAAGAGTGAGGAGGAAGGAGAGGCAGAGACAAAGTGTTATGGACTGACAGCAACCCACATTCCCCATCCCCCTGTGCTACTTGGGTAGGAGGAGGTAGAGGAGTTGGGAACAAATGAGGAGTCAGGAGTGAAAGCTGAGGCTGAGAAAAGGAGGTGAGGTGGGTGGGAAGGTGTCGTTTCAATTTGTCTTTGTGTCTCATCATCCAAATCTATTTTAAGTGACAATAAATGAAATTAATTTTCCTGAAATCAAGTCAGTTTTTTTTTTTCCCCCTGATGATAGTTGGTAAGTGATTTCTCTGTCTTTACCTCAGCCCACAAGCTTTTTCATCCCCCTGTCAGTTGAGGAGAGGGAGTGAGAGAGTGGCTGGGTGGGCATCTGACAGCCAGCCAAGGTCAACCCACCAAAATATCATAGTATAAACATGGATAAAGAAGCTTCAGATTAATCAAATATGTCTTCCCTGTAAAATAAGACATCTGTATAGAAGTCCTCAATAATAAGAATACCAGCTATAGGATACCCCGTATGAGTCTTCTTCCCATAAACTAACTGAACACATCCCTAGAAATTCGCATTTAGAATGTTTTCAGCATGATAGCTGTATTCCCCTTTCTGTCTGTCTGAGACTCACAGCATACATAACAATATCCAAGGAGAAAAAAAAACACAGCACAAACCATAATGCGTTTCATCTGAAAACAAGCTTGTAGATCTTTTTTGGTTTTATCTACTAGGAAAATCTGTGTAGTAAAAGACTCATTAACGTCTTTTACAAAATTATCCACAAAGCAAATTCTGCTGGTGAAACAAAGGTGGATACACAAGTTATGAGATTCTCTTGCTTCAGGTATTTTATTGATAGATATGAAAATAGTAATGAATTACCAGTCACTTTTTTTTTTACTACTTAATTTCAAAATCATTATAGAACATTATTTTCATTAGAATAACAGTTTATCATTCATCTTTTACATTGTGTGAAGGAAACACTCTTCCAAATGCTACAAGAAATCCTCTCCATCAACTATGCAATAAAGGAATACCTAAGAATGTACTATTTCTTTTTTTTCGCTACTGATACATAGAGATTACAGAAAAAGAGAACAGTAAAATGAACTGTTGATCTACAATATCCTTTCCTTGAGACAGATTATTAGCAGCAGTTTTCTCTTTGTCCCATATATCTGTACTCTCTATTGTCACCTACTGTATTGAAGTTCAAGTACTTCTGTAAATCCCCTCTATAGTCTGTCTGTTTATACCTGCAGGCTACAAAGTGATTGGCTGAGTGCCTGGACAGTGATGCCAAACTTAAAATATCTTCTAGGACTGTTAACTGCAACACACTTGTTTCCACTGCTGGAGGAATGCTTAAATGTTGCCAAAAGGCAGTGTTTTTCACTTTTTCAGAGGAACACCACAGCTCTTGCATTTTTGCAAACCTATGCTATAATCAAGAACTAAAAAATAGTTAGGTATCTGGAGTTTAACCATTGCCTATTTTGATCAACACCTGAAAAGGAAACAAAAATATTTCAGCAAATCACCACCGCTTCAGTCACATGAAAAAGAATGAGTTTTGAGACAAACTTCATCACACTCACTAATTAATTTGCCCTGTATGTTGTAAATCTAAAGCACTTGGCTGTGTAAAATATTACTTATTAATGTGCAAAAGACTCTTTAAAAGCAAAGATCGCCCCTGCATGAGTATAACCATTGAAAGTCAAAAGCATGCACGGCCATTCTTTTGTTTTGTTTTGTTCTTCCCAGTTTCTTTTTAATTGAGATGTGACCTTTGAGAAGATGGCTATTCTGTCCTTCAAAATATTATGCTAATAATATATGATGGGAGAAAGTTTCCAGTAAGAATTCAGTGCCAGAAAATTTATTGATGATGTAGTATAGTTCAAGGTCAATTTTAAAAATATTTACGTGATTCTTGGATTCAATTTTCTTTAAAAAGTAAAAAACTTTAAAATAATGAAGAAATTATACCAGAAAATGATATTTATTTGGAAATGGTATTCAGTATCAGTAGGAGGGCCCTTACTGTTATGTGAACTGAGCTGATGAAGGAAAGGGTGACAGTAGAAGGCCGCTGTCTTATGCAGACTAAAGCTCAGAAAGGAATGAAAAAAGCATTGAAGAATATATTTTGTTAGAGAACCTTTTCTAACAGGAAATTAATGTAGGATCTTACAACTTTGCAATCAGTTGCAGCTGTAGGTGGGAATATGCCAAATGAAAAATCATATTTCTGCCCCTACTTCTTCTATCTTCCTATAATCCTATTTTTCCACAGTCCCTTCTTTTGTCGTTCTTTTGAAACTGTTGGATAACAATTCTTCTCTTCTCTTGTGCCTACACTAACGCATTTCTGAATTCCCTATCAGCAAATAACTTCCCTCCCTACTGATTCAGCCATTCTACTTCCCTCTCAGATAACACGGTGCTCTTTACACCTAATTCTTATTCACCACGGTCTCATTTGTCCCACAAATATTCTGTCTTCTATGTCCTCATTCTTTCCTCACTGTCCTGAAGCTTTCAGGTAAGGAACTAAATCAAGGAGAAATACATGTCTCATTTTTCAGCCTGTGCTCATTAGTCTATCACATAAAGCAGTAGAAGATCAGGTCAGTTCTGGCTACGGTTGATTACTTTGGGTGTTCAAAGTTGTTCAGAAAATAGAAACTGTATGTCTTCTCTGTACCACATGAAACTCAGCTTCAGAGTTTAACAGGAGATCTTCAACAGGTCTCTCCTGAATGTATGTCCATTACGTCATTGGATTTGAAGCATGTGATGGAAGTGTGGAGTGGTACCTTTTTTAATAAACAGAACTGGCAGCAAGTTGAAAAGCTGTTTACTGACACCCTGATCCAAATACACATCCAAAAACAAGGACTGTCTGTTTCAAAGACCTCATTTAAATTATAGACATGCTACTGTCTCTTAAAAAGAGGCATTCATACCAACCAACATTTTTTTTCTTCTTTTTTATTTTTTTTCTATTTTTTCCTCTAAAAATGTTTTTGGAGATTGTAGATCCATTTATGTCATAATTTGTAATCAAGGATGATACAGCATGCACAATTCACTCCAAATACCTAAAGTTTGGCAAAATTATCAACAGCTGAAAACATCTTCAGAACAGGAAGCATTAGCCAGACGGCACTCTATGTGTTAGTATCTGCACCAACTATAATTACAATTTGTAGCATATAAATTTTATGTGAAGCATCACCAAGAGCTATATGACCTTCTAAACATTTTTATTTCAAATGCAGTTATTTCCATACTTTGTCCTTCACATACTCACAAATATAACTAAGTGGTCTATTCTAAGCACTCCTATATTAACCAGGGCTAAGATGTGTATTTAGAAAAAAAACCATTCATAGTAACAAATGCCTGTCTAAAAATTTTACTGAATTTTTGGACAGAAAGGAATCATATGCCTGCAACTAATGATTTTGTTAAATTCGTAGGCCCCAGAAGTATTCTGACACATGCCAAGGGTAATGATCTAGGAAAACTGAAAAGTGTGATACTGATTAGGCAAATGAAAAAAGATATCTCTACTCTGCATGAGTCATTACCAAAAGGTTTGATAATGTACTCAAAGCATTACTCAGTGACAGACATTTTCCAATGGACATTTAGAAGGATAAAAATAGAGGAACAAACAGAGCTCATAATTTTATAAAAGTAGTGATAAGATTCCTACTGAAGCTATAATAATGGAAATAAATCTGCCATCTTGCAATCTTGCTGAAGTGGATAGCTCTTTCAGTGAAGGAAGATGTAAATGGAAAGTTATATTTATACTGAATGCATTGCGTTTGTATGGCAAGGTTTTGGTAAGGGACAGGCTACAGGGGCGGCTTCTGTGAGAAGCTGCTAGAAGCTTCCCCCATTTCTGACAGAGCCAATGCCAGCCAGCTCCAAGACGAACCTGCTGCTGGCCAAGGCCGAGCCAATCAGCAACAGTGGTAGCACCTCTGTGACAACATGTGTAAGAAAGGAAAAAAAAAACCAACACAAAACAAACACCTGGGGAACAACAGCCAAAGACAGAAGTAAGACTATGTGAGAGAAACAAATCTGCAGACAGTGAAGAGGAAGAGGGAGGAGGTGCTCCAGGTGCTGGAGCAGAGATTCCCCTGCAGCCTGTGATGAAGACCATGGTGAGGCAGGCTGTCCCCCTGGAGCCCAGGGAGGTCCACAGTGGAGCAGATATCCACCTGCAGCCCATGGAGGAGCCCACGATGGAGCAGGTGGATGCCTGAAGGAGGCTGTGACCCTGTGGGAAGCCTGCACTGGAGCAGGCTTCTGGCAGGACCTGTGAACCCCTGGAGAGAGGAGCACATGCTGGAGCAGGTTTGCTGGCAGGACTTGTGACCCCATGGGGGACCCATGCTGGAGCAGTCTGTTCCTGAAGCACTGCACCCCATGTAAAGGACCCATGCTGGAACAGTTAGTGAAGAACTGCAGCACGTGGGAAGGACTCATGTTGGAGAAATTTGTGGAGGACTGTCTCCCATGGGAGTGAACCCCATGATGGAGCAGGGGAAGAGTGTGAGGAGTCCGCCCCTGGAGGAGGAAGGAGTGACATAAACAACATGTGATGAACTGACCACAACCCCCATTCCCCATCCCCCTGCACTGCTGGGGGGAGGAGGTAGAGAAATCGGGAGCAAAGTTGAGCTCAGGAAGAAGGGAGGGGTGGGGGGAAGGTGTTTTAAGGTTTAGGTTTTATTTCTCATTATCCTCCTCTGATTTTATAGGTAATAAATGAAAATAATTTTCCCCAAGTTGAGTCTGTTTTGCTCATGATGGTAATTGCTGAATGATCTCTCCCTGTCCTTATCTTGACCCACAAGCCTTCTCTCCCCTTTCCAGTTAAGGAGAGGGAGTGATAGAGTGGCTTTGGTGGGCACCTGGCATGCAGCCAGGGTCAAACCACCACACTAAAGCAGCTGTGAGTTTCAAAGGTTAAAATGAAAACTGACTTTCCACCTTGGCAATAACCTCATTGGGGTCAACATCTTTCTCCACCCCTGCTGTCTGTAGTTCTGTTGCTACCTAGTTGCCTGCAGCTAACTAGCTGCAAAACAAGATAGAAAATCTCATGCAGATAACTGCATACCTTGTGAAGAATGGAATGGCACAGATATTACTGTATATGGTGACTGATTTCCCCAGTTGCAGACAGTACTCTAACAAACCTTTTCTTCATAATTTCTAGGAGACTGAGTGAAGGAGCACTAAAGAAAGGGAGAGGAGAGGAGAGGAGAGGAGAGGAGAGGAGAGGAGAGGAGAGGAGAGGAAGCATAACTTATGAGGAGTAATATCTTCTTAAAACAAGGATCGAGAAGAAAAGTTCCCACAAATTACAAAAAATAATTCTTCAAACATAAGTGGAAGAAAATCTAAATGATCAATGAATCAAGTTTGGTATAATGTAATTATAGTCGATGTAAGCTTCTAAAAGTATTAAAACATGACAAAGCAATGTCACTGGCAGTAAGTTATATCTTTATTAATTACATGAACTTATCTATTAAACCCATTAGAAATATTAATTTTACTTCAAGTATACCATTTTCTTTTATCAACTCACCTCATGTGAGATTCAGAATAATTCTGTAGCCAGTGCATTAACACTATTGCCACATGTAGATTTTGTCTTCTGGCTTCAAATGAATATTACCTAACCAGCTCTGTGGTGAAAATGTTTCTTTTGAAAGTCGTGGCTCTGCAAGCACTGTCATTGGCAGTGTTGTTGCATTGCAAAGTACAGAAAGAACACTACATTGCTGTTTCAGAAATACTTATTTAGGGTGTATTCCAGAGAAGTGTTTTATTATGGCAGGATGACAGCTTAAAAGAAAGGTAGGGGTGCAGAATCTAGGCATTCCCACAACTCATTATGCTGCAAATACATGGATTACAACAGTGCAAGAGAAGCAACTGTATTCAAGAACAGTCAACAAATCTCTGTGTGAATAGTTTCTGTGAGAGCCTTGAAATGAGGAAAGTTGAAAGCGACTTTTGTGCTGCTCAAAGACTCATTCAGGCATGTAGGGGGTGAAGTTTCATCTCTCCAGTTTAATAAACTGGTTCATTTTTAATTAAGCAATAAGGTATGGTAGGGCAAAAACTGTACTGTGTTAATTCATAGTTAGTGTGCTGCTGCTAGCCATGAGGCTGAAGGATAAGTCACCATCAGTGCAACTAGGCACGAATTACCACCACTGAGTGTTCATTTTGGAGTGTCTTATGGCCACTGTAAAAATGTTATTATTTTGAAAATATTTATATTGTTAATTAAAGGTGTGCAGAAATACAGGGTTTTTTTAAACCATACCTGGTTTATTCTGTTTCTTAAAGTCTATACATTTATTTAGCAAGGGTGGTATTCACCTCTCCCTGCACAAAGCCCATTTACAATGAAATAAGTGGTAATATGGGAAGGGAACAATAACTGCCGTTTTCTGTTCTGCTATTCCAGCAGCTTCAATTCCTTTCTGAAGGGTTTGCATGTAGAATTATCACAAATATGAAATAAAAAATTTAGTGATTAAAAAAGAGTTTAGATAAACTTTGTAAGCTGGAAATTCCTAGTTCTGAGCAGGGGATTAGATTCTTTTTCCTGTTTTGCTGCTGTAAATACAAAGTAAATCCCTTGCAGCACAGCTGAATAAGACCCTTTACTTCAGGGAACCCTTCTCTATTCAAGTAACTACATTCTTTCCTAATAAGTCTAAGTAGAATATAATGAATTTCACAAAGCATTTACCTGCTCCTTTTCTCTTCACCTATTGGACATGTCACATGTGCCACATAGCGGGACCACAGAAAAGCTCCCACAAGGTGTGCCACATACACGATCCCACACCATCCCCACTCCGAGTTAGTTCTCAGCCAGTTTTGGTCTAACAGTACAGTGGTCCCATCACCATGGGAGAAAAATGAAAATCAACATTTAATAACATAAAGGAAGGAATATTGTCTTTAGTATTCTTTCAATAAAACCCTTACAGTTTATTTTAAAATACAGATGTGCTTTAATAAAACCAAAAATTTAATGTAGATAATGATGCAGATGGACAGACAAAAACATCCTAACAGGGCAAAAAAACATGTTAAATAAAACTTTAAATATCTTTCATCCATTCTTACAAGTTCTGTAGTAATTATAGTTCCTTTCATTACTATTCTTCCTTTCCTTGTGTCATTTTTAACATGGTTAGTACCCAATGAAAGGATTTCTGGCTTATTCTTCATTTGGAAGAGGGCATGTTAGCACTGAGACAGGTCCTAATAATGTAAGCTGGCAACAAGTTCTGTGTATATTATCATCATAAGTCAATTTCTGTGATAATATGAGATCAAATGTATGGAATATCCTGCATTTGGAGCACATTGCATGATTAGATTTCTTTATGCTGGTGAAAACCAATTAACAACACAATAGGATATGATACAATGCAACCACCCCATCTTGTAGCAAAGTAATTATTGCAGTTTTTCCAAACATTATTTCAGGATTTTCTTTTCCATATGGTATGTGAAAGAAAGTCATTGGCTGCGTTAAGTTGCTATGTCTGCCAAAAGTGTTCTCTGGTAAGCAGTAATTCAAGGAGCAAATAAGTTTTTGTGTATGATTAGCTGATTGAATGACCATGTGAAATAGGTGAATTTTATTATTCATGAATAACTCATGTCTGTGAGTATATTATTGCTATTAGTTTTGTATAAAGTACTATTTTTGAGACACTTACGAGAGGTAGGTATAATTTTTATTAATAGTGCCAAAGTGTAGAAAACAGTATAGAAGTGTAGCAATGTCTACTGGTATTACCAAGGTTTCATGTGGCCTGAAAACTGAACATCGTGTTGTGCACTCCCAGTGGTCAAGTAATCCACCTTATCTTCACAGAAGACAGTAAGCAAGTAAAAGTAGGAACTTCATTAAGGTAAGAGCACTTATGCACTCTCTCATGGTCACCTGGGCTGGAAGTGTCACTCGTCACTACAGCTCTCGTTCATAGTGTGAGCTTGATCTGTTGACCCAGTTTTAAAGAAACACTGGATTTTAACTAAGCCACAATTACACTGGATTTTTAAATGATTAAGCATCCTTTCAGGGAAGAGGAAGGACCTTGATTATTTTATTCTGTCTCCTGAAAAACTTTCAAAAGGGCCACAAAATTCCTGCATAGCTGAGAAATTGTCTAAAGCTAAACTGATTTCACATAGACCTTAACAACAGAGTCATCATTAATTTATCCCCGTCTTAAGTGAAACTTAAAAAAATTCCCAAAAGCAATTTTTTTTTTCTGTTTAAATAGCTTTAATACTCAGTAACAACAAGGAACGACATACCAACAATAGGCTTGCTTTCTATTTTATTGAGAAACAGTTGCATTTTACCGGTAAGCAAGGCCAATTAATCCTCTAACATTTTATGAATATCTATACAGTACAGTGAAAGGCATCAGTACATTTCATCTGTCTGATTCTCACATGGTCAACACACTAATGTAGACAATTGCTTCTAGTCATGAGAACATACCACAGTTACCTTTCTAGGCAAACCTTAAAATTACTATTTGAACCCCTGATTTTTCACATTTTTGAAAGTAAAATGGTGTTAGTAGGTAGACCCATATTCTACCTATACAAGAAGCAATAAGACCAGCTAATAGTGGATTTTGCACATGATGTAACTGGACATGGAGTAACTGGAAAATTATTTTCCCTAGTGGTGGTCAGTGTTATAATAGATGATAACTGAAAAATGGTATATAGCAACATTGACAGACACTAAGGCTCATGTCTGAAACGTTCAGGTTTACAAGAAATGCATTTTATTACTGATTAGATTGATAGGAAATTTTGTGTCAGTTTAACAATTTCAAATGAAGTGGTTTATTTTAAAAGGTAAACAAAAATATTTTGGTTTGAGCTAATATATAAATGCGATTTGTAAGGAAGGCATATAAGCAGACACACAAGTAATAGTCAGCTAAATATGCTGAAGGTAACATCCTTTTCATCCTGGTTAGTGGAGATATTTCAGACACTAGAAACTTAAGAGTTAAAGAAAAAATCTAAAGAAATAAGTTGCAGTATATATATTTGAAGAACGGGTTAATGATTTCTAGTTCACCCTACTGTTCTATTTCTTATCTTATTCTAAGATTTTTTATCAAATTCATTTGCCAGTGTCAGCAACATAAAGCCAGAACAGTTTTCATGAGAATATTTTTGTGCCATTATCGCATATATCTAAGATAGTTCCATCACCTCCATCACCAACCACCTCTGTACTGCTAACTTTGTGAATTTTTAATAAGTTTGACTGGTGCTCAGGCAGCTTATAGCCATAAAATTGCTTGACTTGGTTTCTTTGTTTAAGAAGCATAACAATGTGGAGGAAAACCAAGCTCTGATAACCAGCCTCATAATGACAGTGGCCCAAATGGATATTTGGAAATCAGACCTTACCTTTATTATCTATTGTAATTTTATGCTTGACATAGGATAAAATGTTTATGAAATAATATTAGATTAATCATACCTTGTGATAGCAAGGAAAGAAAAGTAGGGGGGAAGGAGGTAGGACTGGAAAAAAAAATAAACCCTTTAGATTTCTGAAGCAGTCGTGAATTTTTATAAAGCTAGAGTGTCTAATGTGGCAGAGATGTTTCACAGGCTCTTCACAGACAAATTAGCCAATGCATGCAGCATGGTACACTTCTGTAAGGCTGTAGAATAACCACATTAATGTCCCAACATCTTTAAAATAAAAAATCTGCAAAATTATTCACTTGCCATGCATATTGAATATTAATGACATTTAATACTGCAGTTTATTAACCTTTTACATTAGTGGTCAGAAATGAAACACGCTGGGAACAAATGCATGACAGAAGGGAAAAATATTTCTGACGGCTATTGGGCTCCATTTGACAGTTAATAAAAACCATCAAGTCCATATTATGTTAGATTAACGAAGATCTGGATTCCACTTGACAAGTCATTATTATTAAAGGCAAGTGGAGGGTATTTTCAAATACACCCTGGAGTGATGCATGTTAAAATATGTATGGCAAACTCTTGAATGTCAAGGACATTTTGTGCAGTGTATAATGGAAAACTGCATGTAATGTGCAGTTTGGGAACTATTTTATGTACCTCTGAAGACCTCAAAGCATCACAATGAATGTTTTATTGAAAGCTGTCATACTCGGTGCTGGGACCAACTGTATTGCAGATATTTATGAACAGCCATCAGTTCGGCAGCTCGGTGCTTCTGCTAAAGAAGAAAAAGAGCAGAATGTGACTAAATGGCCCATCTCTGCTTTTCTGCTTTCTGTTCATTTAATCACTGGTGTTATTCTAACGTGTTGGTTTAGGACTGTGACTTTCACCTTAATATTCTTGGTTTTAAATACACCAAAAGCTTTCTAATTTTGGTCTCAGTGTTGCACAAAGATGCTATTTTCCAAAAGCCCGGTGGCCTCATCCTCCATTTTCTGGTCTATCTCCAGGTTTTGCTTTATTGAAATGAGTTATTTTTATTTTACCATTCCTCTCCACTACTGTTTGAAGTCAGGCTAGGATTTAGGGAGATATTTCTTTGTGAATCTAAAATTAAAGAGCAAAGACTGTGTTGCAGTAGTCTAAGAACTGTAATATTATACAGAAAAAAACTGATTCAGCTTTGTAGTCACTGTCTTTAACAGACACTCTCCTTCATATTCATTGAAACCATTCTGTTTTATCAAAGGAAGAGTATTACCTCAAATGTAATTGTTGTAACTATACTGAAAGGAAGCTTGCAACACATGATCTCCGCCTCTGACTCTTTCTCCCCTCAAAGTGAAAGTAATGTAATTCCTCAGTAAGTGGTAAAACAGTAATGAGAAAAAAATCCACAAAGATTATTCTACAACACAGCAATATTTGATGCCAATGTTTATATTTTTCAGTTTACTTTTTAATTCCAAACATTTTAATCTTAATCGGTCTCCAAGTCACTGGGATCTACAAATGTTTGTAAGGAGATGATGTTCATTTTTGAATGAACCTTTATACTTTTGGCACCAAATGTCATCAGTGTACACTTGGACTAGAACATACTAAAATTTAAAAAGTGATCAGCAGAAAAAAGACTACAGATAAAATTATCATGAATTAATGTGTATCTGGTGGCTTCGAGGATATAAGCCTGCAAGAAGGAATAAAGGTGGTAAGGCAGAGCACAGAAAAGTGCTTCCTCTGCGTGAAAGACATAATAATGATGATTTTTTAATATGTCCACAGCTAATTCTTGCTTTTATCCCACCTTTTATCATGTCTAGAGATGGACCATGAAAAAGACATTAATATTATTATTATTTTCTGTGTATGGTAGTGTGGTCATATCTAAATTTAGATTATGTCCTGTAATTTGCCAAAAATTCTGCAAAGCTGTAAGACAAAGCTTATTGATCTCTGTTATCTGCATGAAAAGATCACTTTATCTTTGTAATGGGTGGTGAATTAAAAAAGAAATTCCAATTTTTTTATACTCACTGGGGTGATAACAAAGTAATTACCTTACTGCACTTCTTCTATTCAATTTAGGATTTACAGAAATACTATCTATGATACAACTTATTATACTGGTAAGAAAAAGTGCCACACTGAATGGCAGCTCTTCTTGACTCAATTTATTCATTGAAATTTAATTTGGTATATCATTCATTAACCAACAGGAAGTGATGTAACTTTATTGAAATAAATGTGCTTGTGCCAGTTCAGCACCACCTGAAAATGCAAAGTGGTATAGTACTTCCTACAGAGTTCTTATAAAATTGGTAGAAATGCCAGAAAATAGAGTCTAGATTCTCCTATTGAGCGAGTCTTGTAGGTCTAAATTTCTCATTATACGAATAAGGCCAGTGGAGCTGCTTTGCTCTAACAGCTCTTAAACATAAGCACTATCAGCCAGGCCTAATAAGTTTTACTGAGACCTGACTTTGCCATTGCCCAGGTCTAGGAAAGAACTGCAGGGTGTACTAGGAATGTTGGACACTCAATCTTGCCTTTCTAACTGTATTTCTAATTTTTTACTAAGCAGAATTGTCTGAAACCATGTGTAACATTGTATTTTATTAATATTCCTAGGTAAAAAAATGTTAACATTCACATTGAGACAGCAAAAAGAGTTAAAAAAGTCTTTGAAGAAGATTTATAATTACCCCCAAGATAATCTTTATCAATCCAGAAAAATAATTTTCAAGGTTAAGACTGTAGGAACAGACATACAGAAACCAACCATTTAGTCTAACACCTTATCTCCCATAACAGCTCATAATAAGAACCTCAGGGAAAAAAATACAAATCTGAAAGAAACTCTAGAGACATCACTCTTCTAACTTTCCTCAACTGATCGTTTAGGAACTTTGTCAGTAATAGGTTTTGTCTGGACAATTATATCTAATGTCAAGCGGTCTATTGCCATAGTTATTTAATCCCTTTTTTTTTTTTTTTGTACTTCACAATGTCCTTCAGCAGACAGACCTATAATTTAATTATAAACAGTATGTAATAAAGTCATTTTATTTGTTTTAAAACCACTGATAAAATTATGTCTTTTATCCTAGCTTCTCTGTTATAAGAAACAGAAAGTAATCGTTTCTTATCCACTTTTTCCTGACAGGCATGGTTTTACATACCTTTCAAAAATCCTCCTAGGTCATTGTTTTCAAGGCTAAAGGAAACTACTCTTGTGGAAGCTATACTATACTTCTAATCATTTGTCTTGCCCTTCTCTGTACCATGCTCATTCTCCTGCACTGTCTTTAATAAGAGGTGACCAACGTTGTGTATGGCTTCCACGTGCGTGCACAGTATAAATTTGTAAGTGATATAGTGGCAATTTGTTTTTGAGTTCTTTCATAACAATTCCAACCATTCTTTATGATTGTTGCGTAGCTCTCAAGGGCACTTTTTTCATGGACCTGTAGAGAATAACTCCAAAACATATCTCCTGGGCCAAAATAGTTGATTTAGGCCTATCTTACCAGTCTATCTATATAGGCACATTTTTTTTTTGTGTTTTCATGCGTGTTTCTTTTCTTTTGCTGGTGTTGATTTTTAGGTGCCATTTTATTGACCACTATCATGAGATAGTTTTTAATAACATTTTTATTTTTGCAGGTTTTTTTTTTCTTAATTATGTTTAAAAATATATTATTCAAAATAATTTTTTATAATTAGAAAATATTTACATGTCAGCACTCACAACATATTCTGTTTCACTTAGGAGATTATTAAATAGCTTAGGTTTCACTACAGATCTTTTTTATATTCTGGTGGTAATACATTTTACTATTTGTATACTATCACCTTTTTTTCTGGACTTTGTTTCTTGTCTGTAGACATTTATTTATTCATAAGGATCTTTCTTGTTAATCAACAGTGTTAAAATTTCTTGAAGATTCTTCAGCAAGGGACCTTTAAAAGTATTTGAAAAGCCATTTTTTTTCATGACTATTTCTAAGTTGTTAGATTTGAAATAATTCCAGTCTTTCTCATCTGCATAGTAGTAGAATATTAAAGAGGTATTTGTGTGAGATTGATACCAAGACATCAAGGTGCCCTCTATGTGTTCAAGACATTTTGATTTAACATGAATTAACAAGTTCCTGATGAGTCATATTTTCAAAGGACTTGCATCTTCTTTTTTTTTTTCAAAACTGTGATAATTTCTAGGTGCATAATTACAAAACGTTAGAAAAAGAGGTGATTGAAATATACTTTCAGTTAGAGATTAGCTCTGTTCTGTCAAGTGCTCTACCTGATCCTCTGAGAGCGAGTGCTTTTTGTCATGACATTGCTCAAAGAACATGCAAGTCCCAATGAATTAATCACTTATTTCCGAAAAATCAGAACAAAAATTCATTAAGTACATCAAGGGCTAAAAAATTTCTGGTTTGATCCCTGACCAATGCTAAACCAACATACCAATTTTTGTATTCCTTCTCTTCAAACTTAGAGTCCCTGACATCCTTCTTTTTCTCATCTAACATGTTACACTTGAAGGTTTATAAAGTCACACGGTTGTCATAGTTATAAAGGGTTCAGTATCCAAGAGCTCTACATTTAGAAGAAGATTATAAGAACCGGACAGAGATTCAAGCTAAATAGAATGGTCTGTCTGCATTCTGTATGAAGTGCCCTGCAATTTAAGGCATTCTGTTGTAAATATTGTGCAGAATACTTTGTCTTAACAACTATGCAAGCTACCTCTGGTATATATATTTGCAAACAAATTTTCTAGACATTTCCTACATAAGTAGAATAAATTAGTAGGTATTCTGAAGATTTTTACTCCTTGAAAAGTTTATAAGCATTTGTAACATTTCTGTAAATTATATGCTTACTGAATTTCCTGGTTTTAGTTGTTCCTGCTAATACTTCAGAATAACACTTCAGATATAGCAAAACTCATTATTTTTCAATTACAGGGCCTTTTTTTTTTTTTTTTGATTGGCCTCACTATCTCTTAACCAGTCACAGATTCACATATTTACAATCCTTTATTTTAATATAATGTAGCATTTTCAATATATAGTATTGCTCAATACGCTTTATAACTTTTATAATGCATTTCTAAATACATTTATTCTTCACTGAAAGGGTTGTCAAGCATTGGAACAGGCTTCCCAGGGAAGTGGTTGAGATATTTAAAAGACGTGTATGTGTGGTGCTTAGGGACATGGTTTAGTGGTGGACTTAGCAGTGCTAGGCTAATGGTTGGATTTGATAATCTTAACAGTCTTTTCCAACCTAAACAATTCTGTGGTTCTATGATTCTGTTTCATATATGTAGTACTCTCCATTTCCAACCTATTTTTTAAACTTTTTTTTTGTATCAGCTATAGAGGACACCTTTTTTAAGATCATAGAATCATAGAATGGTTGGAAGGGACTTTAAAGATCATCCAGTTCCAACCACCCTGCCACGGGCAGGGGCACCTTCCACTAGGCCATGTTGCTCAAAGCCCCATCCAACCTGGCCTTGGATATCTAATACATCATCCAAAAATAGAAAATTACTGTCTAGTTATATATTTGTATATATGTAGACATGTGAACACACAGATTATATACTTAGAATTAAATGTGTTTTAATATTCTGTTAATGATTCCACAGTTTTATTTAAAATGCATAAATAGTGCCTAATCTGTTTCCATTTATGTCCAGATCTATTTTCAGGAAGACACTATTGTAATGTCACATAATCTATTTTTTTTTTTTTAGAAATAAAAACTTAATTTCAGTGGGGGACATGTTTTTGCATGATATTTTTCACTTTCGCGCTCATCTTTCACTTGTTTTTTGTTGTCATAAAAAATCAGTACTTTCTCATGGCATTTCAAAATTATAATGCTGTCTTTCGTATCTCAGTCATAGTATGCAAAAATGTCAAAAGGTAGTGTCCATAGGGAACTAGGTACAGACACAAGCAAATATTTTGCTTCACTGCTGTCTGTCTGGACCACCCACAAAGCATCAAAACCAGCCATGATCTCCTGAGGCTTTTAACAGGGAAACAGAAATGTCAGCTTTCTCTAAATCCAAAATTCAGAAAAAAAAAAAAAAAATCTTTGCTCTGTGGAACCATACATCTACGAATTTGCAGTGTTCGCATATAGCAGCATACATTTATTTTTCATATCTAATTTTCTGTAGTATTCAAATTTACCACGATAAAAGACCTTGCGTATTAGCACAGGTTAAACTCTGATGTTAGATAAAAAGGAATGATACCAGACTAACAAGTGTAACACTAAGATTGTATTAAAACAAAAACTCCCTTGCCCGTCCTTCAAACAATCATTGTTGTCTCTTAGATTTTCCATAGTCTTAGATTTGACTGAGCTGCTGCAGTTGCGTGCACTTCTATAAAACACCTTATTTTACAAGTTATTCATTCAGTACTGACCTTTGTAATAAAACTCTTACTATGAGAAATGCAGCACATATTGAAATTACAGAGCTGTTATTTGTAACACTTCAGTTATCTTATTCTAAGATTTTTAAGGAGCATAATAGCCCTTAGATGGTCCAGCATGATTAAACAACATAAAAAATACAGAAATATTAGAAAAAATGAAAGAATTTTATTCGAGGATGGTAAAATAATATTTTACTTCCACTAAATTTAAATGCAGATGTAAAAGTCTTGAACTTTATAGTCATTATAAATGGGGTAGGAATCAATGTAAATATAAAGGAATAGAAATATAAAGAAGTGTCAATATAAAGATAACTATGAAAAGTTTTAAGGTTGAGTTCTCGTAGACGTTTTTTCATTCCATGGTTAAAAGAATGGCAATAGCGTGGTAGAAATCAAGTGATTAATTTAGCATAGTAAGTATTCTCAAGATGTTGAATAATAGCCTACTCTAAGCTTCATTAAAATTCTTTTAATGAAGGGGAAAGAGTTACAGTTCCTTCTACAATTTAAAGGACTTCATTAAAATACTTTACAAGTTATGTAATTTTCTTTTTTTTTTAAAATCCCTACAAGAAATAATTTTGATAAAAGCATTTATATGTCAATATTCCATCTCTGAGATTGAGTCTTTTTATTCAGTAACCTGTCCTGAAAAATCAGGGACATTCGCATGAGACCAGAACAGAATGTAAAAATATGAAAATATTTCTGGATCAGTATGAAACTAGACAGCAGAGGAAATGTATGAAGATCCTTGCTTTTGAATTCAGTAATACTGATGACCTGTAATCTGTGCCTTCTATATGGCTTGAGCATTCTTCATATGTACTCTTTCAGTGGGGCTACATGCCCAGAATAAATACAAATCATACCAATAGTTCTCTGTACTACACACTAAAAAACGCTGGAGAACAATAGTAACACAATGTAGAAGTAGACTTTTTTTTAAGATTCAAGCTGTATATTAATGTCTATCTAGGAATTTATTTTATAGACGTAGCAAGATTATTTTTTTTTGCTAGTGTCGTAAAAACAGGGGGACAAACAATGTGAGAAAAGAACTAAGGTCTTTCAAATATAGCTCTTCAGCTGAAATTAGCTGAAAATTTGAAGAATTATGTTCCAGACAGGTAGTTTATTTTCATCTTGAAACTGTTTGATTTACAATTTCCTGTACATATAGGAAAACAATAATTTAATTGTTTACACTTTAAATTAATTTATCACATAATAGAGAAAACCAAAACACAGAGGTGGCCAGTGGCCAGTTTTCATGGATTGCTTGCACACATTCTAGGTAGGAGAAGAGCTTTGTCTAGAGTTTGGCACATATCTACTCAGAGATTCTGTGTATTTAACTTTGATTTTTCACAGGTGATTTAAAATCACCGTCTCAATAGTGTCTATATAAAATAGGAAAAAATCTTTGAAATTGCTTCATATAAAGATACAGAGATAAAATTGATGACTTTGAGCTCGGCATGGGATGAGGAGATAAGAGCATGCTGAATTCAGTGTTACCTACCATTTGCAGTTAGCTTACAGAATTAGCTTTCTGTTTGATAGTCAGAAGACAATTAGCCAGGGATAAGAGTGATTTTGATTACTTTTTAGATTATTTTTTTCCAGTTAAATAATTTCCAGATAAATTCACCTACAAGTGACATTTAAGGCTCAGAGCAGGTCTGGTAGTGTAAGAGAAAAAGCTTAGGACTTCCAAGAGAACATCCAAAGCTTCCAGCTTCCTGCCTGTGCCTTTAGCTCTTTTGCCCTGGCACCAGGATTGCTGTAGATTGTCATTAATCACTTGTCAATGCAAGTCATTCTCCCGGTTTTGACTTGACACAAGATGTCAAGAATGAAGACGTGTGACAGATAAGCCTTTCTCTGTTTTACGCAGTTGGTTATACTGTTCTACCATAGACCCTATTACCCTTTTTTGCCAGTAAATTTTCTCCACCTGAGAATTTTTTGCTGTGTAACTACTGCCTCTGTTTAGTCACTGAGGATGGATGCTTGGCTGCTTTTGCCAGTGCAGTGGGCACTTGCTGTGAGAAGATATGCTGTGTGGCGGATAAGACAGGAATTACTCAGAGCTAAGGAATCTGACAGATCTTGGCTTCATTCAGTTCCTGCTGAGCAGAAAGGGCACTAGCACTTGTTTTGACATCAGATATTATAATAAGCTACATGCAAAGTAATATGCATATATATATATAATGGGTGTAATACCTTACTGTTACCAGTGTTAATGTTATTAATTTAGCATTTCTACAAATATAAAAGAAACAACCAAATACTCAGAAAATAAGTTAGTTAAACAGGTATAACAGGGTATAAAACACCAAAGCTTCCATGAGAGTGAAGGAAGCCATCCCATTTCAGAAAATCTTCTAGGCACAGTGCTAAAAGGAAGCATGTTGAATGCTCTAAGAAAATAGAAGTTTGTCACTGCTAACAATATGATATGGTATAAGAGGAGAGCTACCTTTTTATTTATATTCATTTTTCATAACATTTACATGAAGAAGGAGAAAGAGAGCAGGGAAAGACAGATAAAATTGTCCCAGCAACCAAAATGTCTCAACGAGCTCTGAGAAAAAGACATGTTTAGAGCTGAGATTTGTTGCAGCACATTCTTTTCTTCAACAGCCCATACAAGGCTGTAAATACGGAAGTAGGTAACACAGCAATGGAAGAAAAGCTGCTAGCAGTTTTTGACTTGATGAAAAAACCAAACACTTGGTTTGATTTTTGGTAAAAAAAAAAAAAAAAGTTAATGCCAGCTTTCTGGTTTCTGAAATCTGTGACCTATGATAGCAGTTTCCAAGTGATGTCACAGACTGAAAGCAAAAATGGAATTCAGCTGAACTGCATAGCATCCAAATCTAATCCAGGAGACAACTGCATGATATCAGGGATGCATGGGCACAGTACAGCAGCCAATTCCAATGGTTTCTGGCAAAAGGTACTTAATGGTACTCTTTTCTGTAGCTTCCTTCTTGGGAAAAAATAAATGAGAATATCAGTATTAAAATATTGCTTCCTTTAATCCTGTAAACATCTATCAGTGTTTCAGCGTGTCTGGTACTGTTACACAAATCTACTGTTCTCCACAGAAATATTGCAGCACTGACATCTGATGGCAGTTGGACCGCTCACTCTGACTGTGCCATGCCCTAGAATTTTATCTGACTCTGCCATGTTCGTTTCCTCCCAGTTTCCAGGTGATGCCGCTGGAGGACTGCATTAGATTTCAAAGAGGGGCACAAGTCTGTACCCTTAGGTCTGGGTTGGGGGATGTGGTGATATTATAACCCAACTGGTGTTTTGGTGTACCTTATGTCCCATTGAATGTGGCATTGGGAATGTAGTTTTATTTTGGTAGCAGGAAAGAGGACCTTTCCCTGTTTGCATGGAATTTACAACTGAATATAGAAAACCCACCCTGATACACCACAAAAAAAAATAAATCTCAAACTCTATTTTGCAAGGTAGACCAAGACTCAGAGTCTCATAAGTGTACCTTAGAATGACAAATTTAATAGAAGCATAGGAATAAGAGCTAATACTTGGATCTGTTACTTGTAAGATTTAAGTGATTATAATATAGTGCAACATTTTAAATACATCCATCTAGATATGTGTATGCAGATATACATATACATACATTCATATATATAATTAACACGATTTAAACTCACTTTAATTTCTTGAAGGGGGAGAACATTTCCAAACAGAAGTAGTCAACACAGATGGAGCAATACTTTTGGAAATAAACAGTCAGATTTCGAAAATTAGGTTGTCATAGTTCTTTTAACAATTATATCCTCTCTTTATAGCAACCAGGGTCTCCAAACCTACAGTTATATTTATTGCTTTCTTTTAAACTTTTCATATTTTCTTCTGTTGACTGTTTTTTTTTGCCTAGAAAAAAACCTCAAAGCTGCTTTTGAAATCCAGATGGTTATGATATTACTCAACTTTTTACTCCGTGCTTGTTTAATTCTTCAAAGTTCTGACTTTCCCTAATGTGTGACAAAAGAGAAAGAAGTTCTGGTCTTTTCAAAGCTTTATCATAGAAGGATTTACATCCTTACTTTGTCTTGTGCCTGAGGTTAGCACACTCTATAAAACCTGTATTGCTCCCACTACTATTGTCCCTTTGGGCTTCTGCGTGTGGACACTGAAATTTTGTAACGTACAAAGAATCATTTATCAGGTTTAAGCACAGAGTAGCTTCCAAACGTTATTATAAAAGAAATAGGGTCACTATTGTAAACTCTAAGGCCTTATTTGATTTTTCAAAAGCACTATATTTAATTTTATTGTTGAAAGTTTCTTGCTCATACTTTCTGATTATTGTAAAGGGCAAATGCCTGCCCTCTTGAGGTTGTATTTTTTACTATCTATTGTGCTAATTTTCCTTTTTCTAGCATGGTAATCTGAGAACTTAAATCAAGGAATAGAGTGCCACTTTTTCGAGTCTTTTTTCCCCATCGATCTGGATCCCTTTTTCCCTGCAGTTAAGGAGAACTGCAGATTATCTATTGGCACTTAAAACCTCCAAAAAGCTCCCAATACATTTATCCTCATTAACGGTTACCTCTACATTCTCATTATTAGAGATGGCCCGCTAGGGAATCCTTCCCTCCAACTGGCAACTTCAGTGAGAAAAAAATGTCAGTTTTATCATTTTTATTCTGAACTCTACTCATTTTATTTATGAATAGTTCCCACAGAAGTCATTTACAAATGGTATTGCCTATAGGACATGTATCCCACTGCTGTTTTTTAGAACTCACAAATGACTTAAAGTGATCCTATTTTTACTGCCTTTCCCAGCAATTTTCATATCAAACATTCTCAAAGTATGGGTAAAAATCTATTTAAACTGTTTGTCTCCTGCCAGCTCCACTTCAGCTCTGAAAGTCGAGCTGCAGTTCCTCTTTATTTATTAGTACTCATTGATAATAAAATGTTAACAGTTTTACACCACAATCTATTTGATAAATTTAATTGTCTTGTTCATGTTTATGGATTTCAAAGTTGTACTAAGGTCCTATTGTTCATACAGTGTACTTGTATCCTTGTATCCACATCTTTCATAGATAGATTTTATTCTACTTAAACTTGACACTATGAGGTAATTTAACAAACAGAAGGAAAGCAAATTAAGCAAAGGTAAGGAAAAAGTCCTAGAAGCTTCTGTGCTAACCCTTAATTCCAGACAAAGAAAATAGACGCACTGCCATGGCTGTTCAAGGGACCACAGCTGATGGTACCGCTCAGCAGATAAGCAGGAACACAGCCACAGACAACATAAAATTAGCAACAGAACATTAAGATCTCAACCTATCTCTGAAATTAGGCTTCAATTAATGAGTTCAAATGTTGTTGAGGTGTGAGAATGGGAGGGGGCAGGCAGCCCATATTGACTATGATAGTAGGTAGGTCTTATTTTCACCCAAAATCAGGTTCTTGAAATGGTAAAAGTATTCATTGTTCCAGTGAAAATAATTAATATGACAATCCTGCCCAAAAGTTGAATGTGCTTCAATTGAAGAAAATAGTGGTACCCCATTGCACAAAGATAGCAAAGAGAAGGAAATCTATTGATGACTACTTGAGGAATATAACTTATTCTCAGTCTGCCACAAATGTATTTTGTCATCTGCATATCTTCTAAGAGTCCAGTACTCTTTAGAAAGAAAGTGAAATTGCTACCATTCTTTTTCAAAATCTGTAGTAATGGGAGTCTTTGGAAAGATAGTTGTACTTTTTGAAAATAGAGGAAATGGTTAGAAACAGTTTTTTTCTTAACCAAGGAGATGTAGCATGATATCATAGTCTTTGTTTCCATAAGGATATAAGGATAAGTTTCCCTCATGTTTCACTAAATCAGAGGTTTCAGGTTCATTTGGGGGATAATTAAAACAAAACCACCAACCAAATGAATAAACAACAAACAAAAAACCTCACCTCTGTGTTTTCTGTACCCTTTACCTCTGTCTATATTTTTTTTTATAATCAATCATGAGAAGGGGTAGCTAGCACTCTGTATTTAAGGGCGGGGGGGGGAAGAAAAAAATATCTTTAAGCTCTGCAAAAAATCCCTTCACCTTTTGTTTTGTTTTGTTTTCTTTGTTTTGATTTCTGAAAAGGTTATTTTTGTTTTCTCTGAAATTAATTCTTCATCTTCCTTGTACAACTGCTAAGTCTATCTAATCTCAGTTGCGGTAGATTGCCTCCTGACAGCAGAATTTCATTGAGCTGGCTCTGAAAACTCCTACAGAGATATAACAGAAAACAGCAGTTTGAATAAAAGAGATCTCTTCTCAGGTTACCATCTGGGGAAGGGAATATCTCATGACTTCAGAGAGCTCTACAGGGGCCACTGAACACTCTAAAAAACCCATAACACTCTTCTGCTCTGAAGAATTTACAGTTACAAAATCAAGGTCAAATCCAACTCATAAATTTATGTGCCTACGCATAAGTTCCCACATGTGCACTAGGCATCTAAGCTCAACAATTATAGTTGTTGCAGGTCCATTTTCCAATTTTTTGAGCTTGTTTTGGGCAATGGAAATAAGTAATCCATTGGTGAGACTACATTGTAAGTACCCTTCAGAGCCATTACACAGAGGATATAACTTCTTATAGCCCCCTGTAACAGCATGTTGACCATTTTGCTAGAACTGTAATAGTTTATACTTTTGGTTCTGGAGTTCATTGGTTAAATTCCTATTATGTCAGCCAAGATAGCAGCTGCCATAGCTGTATTAAATAATATGTTTCATGAATTTGGGACACAAGCTAAAATTCAGTGAGATTACAGATAGAACCCTTTATAACAAAATTTAATCTAACAGAAACTCACAGTTTACTTAAAAGGCAATTAACTATTAGCAAACATTCTGATTAACTGTTAGTTTAGGTATCCTAAAACTTCTAATTTGTGTATGGGAGGGGAGTATATTATATTTAATTTTAACATATAGCATTTATCAAATGAGAAGAGAGCTATATAGACTGAATAGGATGCAGACCCAATCTCTGTGAAAACTCAAGTCAAACTTCTGGGATAATTTGTACTTCAATCTTCTCTCAATCTCTGTAGTTCCTGAATTAACAAAGAAATAAAAAATTATATTCTAGTTCCTAACTAGGACTAAGTTCACTAAGTCTTAAATTCACTAAGTCAGTAAGTTCACTGTTGGAGTATTCTCAGTTAAAGGTAGGTAGCCATTAACATTTTGAGAGATCATCCAATCTCAATCAGCTTCAATCTTGACATTGTGAGATTCATCCAGCCTTAATCAAAGAAGTCTTTGCACTATGCAAAACGGTAGTCTAGTACAAAAATTGCAGCACGGTATTGTTCAAGGAGGACACAGAAAGTGAGATTACCTCAAGCGTTTATAGAAACAAGTTATCTTAATGGAGCTGAAATAGTCTATGATATACTCAGAAAAAGAATACCAAACATTTAGTGAGATTTATGAAATTAAAGAAGCGTGTACAAATGCTTAATAATTATACAATGTATATTATTTGCACATATGTTTACAATGCTTAGCCTATAAAAGTTTTATCAATGGATGTTTATTATTATTTTATAATCAGCAATTAAACAAAACAATCACTTCTTGATAACGGTCTACGGTATTTCACACAGAATTCTAATTACGCAGTTAGAATAACACTGCGCTGTTTTATGAGACTGTAATTTTGTTCCAGAAAGAAGACACTATAAGACCAAGGGACAAATAGGTCCACATGGTGAAGGGATAAAAGTGATTTCCTCATAAAACAGTGCAGAGGAATTGGTGTCTCTACTACACTGAGAGGCTGTATCTTTTAATAAAGTATATCCCTGACAATGCTGGGTCCTTGGTTTCTGGTTCCATAATAAGATGACCTACATATGGCCTGTCACAGCTTTGGTGCAAATGTTGGGCAGTTACCAGGACACAGCATTCTGTATTCCTACTGTCTGAAAAAGAGAGCCTAAAAGCCTGCACACTTTTTTGACTTTTTTCCCCACTAGCGTCAATTAGTTTAATAACGGATATCTTTCCCTTCAGACCTGAACAAATAACACTACAGCAGTTCAGGCATCCATAAATCATGGACTTGCTTTCCTTTAGGATAAATAATAAACATAACTAAGGCTGCTCACCACCTAGACAATTATTTTAAAACATTAAGATCATTTATATAATATATATTCTGCTGCTGCAATTTGAAAAAAAAAAAAAGCAAGAAAAGAAAAAAAGGCGGAGAACTAAAAAAAAAGAAAAAAGAGGAGAGAAATATATTCTTTCAATGTGGTATTTGCACTCTGAAGAACTGTGGGATTCAGGACATACCTCTGTATTTCCTTGTTTGGTTGTTGTTGATGACACCTTTTTATCTATAGCAGCATTCTTAGGAAATAAAACACCTTAGTTTCAAATATCTTCATTCTGTCATTATATCTTAGAAAGCACTGAAAGCTCAGTTTCTGCTTACGTTCTGGCTTCTGTTCAACAAAAAGCATTACAAGATGCTGTATGGGTGCAACCAGGGGAAAAAATGCTTTGACTTCTGAGAGGCTGCTGGCCGTGATCATTACGTATGTTTAGATAGTTGAGATGCTCAAACAAACAGAAATGTTTATTAGATGCAAGCCTGGTTTATAGTGAGAGTAAGTGAATGAATTTTTCAGGAAAATCTATGAACAAAAGTTCTGATCACTAAAAATGTTTTGACAACTCCACTGCCTTCCATTAGCTGTATACTAGAAGTGTCAGGAGTAAAATGCATATAAATAAGAAAGAGTTGGAGCTGTATTTGGAATCATCAGTTCACATTTTCTGAAGTTCATCTGTATAAATATTTTTGCATGACATTTCCTAACCTTTTTGTTTTCTGTGTTTAAAGGAGAAAATTAGAGGTGATGTTGTTATTGCTTTTAACTAGCTGGAACTTCAAACTTCAGAAAACTACCAAAATACTTGAAGGTATGGCATGTAGGGTTCATATGGGGTTCACCTTGCTCTCTGTTTGTTAGTACTTTTTTGTTGCAGAACGGCTCATAGTGCTTTGACTAGGCATTTCAGCATATCTGCAGTTGTTNCATGTAGGGTTCATATGGGGTTCACCTTGCTCTCTGTTTGTTAGTACTTTTTATCTCTAAAAATCTGCATAGTGCTTTGACTAGGCATTTCAGCATATCTGCAGTTAGGTAACCCTCTTCAACTCATACTGCAAACATGTAGCTCCCAACACAGAGCAGGCAAGGAGGTAACTTACATGTAATTAGCAATTATAGGTCTAGTCTTTCTACATAGTTTTACTTACATGAATAAAAGGCTTGTATTTGTCAGTCTGTAATGTTGCCCCCATATCTAATGTCAAAGAAATTCTTTCATTAATTTAGAATTTTCATTTTTAGTTATAAATAATTGTATTTATTCTGTAAATATTTTTCTGGGGAGTGGGGGGTGGTTATTTGTTTTGGTTTTAATGTAAAAAAACCAACTCATATATAATCATAGGACAGTTATGTTCAGATTTTATCAGTTGGCTCAAATGAGCTAGATTTGGTCTAATTCAGGATAAATCCTTCTCAGCTTCTGTCCCCTGCCTGTCTGCAGAGCAACTGTCTTCCAATTCACAGTAGGTCTTAACTTACATTCCTTCTCTTTTCCAGTCAAATAAGCTCTTGATCTCTTTCCTTCAGTTTGTGATACACTGTTTTCTGCCTGTCATTTAGATGCCTTTGTGGGGCCACTTGCTTATTTTCTGAAGTGCTTTTCCCCAATTTCACATGATCGTACTTTGATTGTTCTTTCTAACTTATAGAAGAAGGACTCTCCCCAATGCATTGTATTCTTGTTGATGTTACAAGACCACTAGAACATGAAGTTCAACTAACATGAAGTTACAGATGGATTTGATGTGGTAGAATTGGTGTAAAAGGCTAATTCCTTTCTATATACAAAAAAAAAAAAATATTTGGATTCTAACAGTAAGTAATTAGAAAAATTGATAACTGGAAGCACTCAATCAAAAAAGAGTAAGGGAAGGAAGTATTTTCTCCGGTCGTTATGACACAACCTTTTTGAGATTTTTGTGTATTAAAATTATTTGGATTTAGATGCACTATCAAGGAGTAATAGGTTTTAGTAACAGAATTTTATGCATTTAAGTATCCCATGACTTTGCTTAACTTTACATTAAGTAATTACAAACCTGTACATTATGTATTAAAATTCATCTGTATATAGGAATTTGATATAAAGATTTCTCTTAGGGAAGTGTATGTAATTGTACATAGCTAGATAATATACATTCAAGTATACATACACACAGATACATTTTCTGTATGCAGGAAGCATTGAATTTTTTGTGAAGGTGATGTTGCTTCAGAGGAAGAAAAAAAGTAATAAATAACTTAAATAATTAAAGCCTGAGAAATGCACAATTTGTTAATGCACAGAGGAAATAAGGAACAACTTATTCTCACTGGAATTTCTGAAAATATTATCTTACTTAACAAGACACTGTCAAACGGAAATGTAGCTAATTTAAAAAATCTATATATAAATTAATTTCAGTTATTGTATATTCTAGTTAATGTCTTCTTCACCTTTTGTGAATTTAGAGTGATGATTTCCTGCTAAAATAATACTCCTTCCAATATGAAAGAAACAGAGAAGCAGGGGAGTCTGTCTAGCACACATTACACAAGAAACTGAAACCGACTGTAGATAAAGTGCTATGAAATGCATAGCGTAAACACACTGAAAGAAATTAGATTATCCTCCAGTCCCCTTTCTTTATAGAAATACGGTCTGCTTCTTGTAAGTTATAACAAGAGCAAGTACAATGTTTTGAAACAGAAGTAATTTTTCAGATTATAGTATTCCTTAAGACACTGATCTATTTGATTATATTATCTAACCCAGAAAAACAATCTGCCACTGCTTCAGAATTGCAGATGAAAAATATCAACACTAGAAAATACGAATGGACTCAGGAATAATAATAATAAAAAACCAAAACCAAAACATAACCTATTTTCCTAAGCAGGGAAACCCACAGGAGGCCAGAAATTCTACTTTGCAGCACAGAAAACACGTATATACTCCACTTCTTCCTAGCAAAAGAAATCAACTACAGGCAAAGAAGTAATCAACGTGTTCTTCTTTCATAAGGAAAATTAGCAGGGACTATTTAAAAAAATATTTTAATATTTTAAAGTATTTTTAATATTTGAAAATATTTTAGAATATTTTTTTAAAACGTTAGTGCAGACGAAAAAGTACAGTTAGGCAAATAACTCATAAAAAGCAAAAAACAAAGCTTTCTTTCAAGCCTTTAATTTCCAGAACCAGACTCTAATCTGTCTATGCAACCACAATTACTTGTACGGAAAATCAGAATTATCAGTTCTTTTAGTGGAAGTGATGTCAGCCTCATTTGCTGTCATGAAACAGAATGATCAGAAAATAAGGTCATCCAGAACTGAAAACAAGTTTGCTTTCTTCCTGACTTCACTGTTGACTCTTAGGTACTGAACCAATGCGTGAGCAACACTAGAAAAATGAGGCATTTGTCATTTAACAAACAAAGACCCAAAGTTTAAGAAGCTGAGGGAAAGCAAGGAACTTTGGAATATGTGGCACAGCAGTTGAACAACAGCAATGGATAACCTTGTGTGCTCCTAAAGCAGATATAAAAAAGAAGTGTGGAAATCTTCCTGGAAATCTGGGAAAATATTAATAGTACAAGATAGTAAATATAGTGAGACAATTACACTTCTTAGTGGCTTCTAAGACATGGACCTTGCGGTGGGGTGTGGCTACATGAAGTGATAGCCCTTTTAAACCACAAGAAAATAAAATTAGAGCAAATAGAATACCATCTTTGCAAGATAAACGACACTTAATAAACTGAGTCTGAGAATTAAGGTCAAAAACCTTATTCTTTTATAAACACTTCAGATATCCTTGGCTATGCATGCAGCCTCATTTTCATAGAATCATAGAATCTTAGAATGGTTTAGGTTGGAAAGGACCTTGAAGATCATTGAGTTCCAACCACCCTGCCACAGGCAGGGACACCTCCCACTAGACCAGGCTGCCCAAGGCCACGTCCAGCCTGGCCTTGAACACCTCCAGGGATGGGGCCTCAACAACCTCTCAGGGCAACCTCTTCCAGTGCCTTACCACCCTCAAAATGAAAAACTTCTTCCTAATGTTCAATATAAACCTGCCCTCTTCCAGTTTAAAGCCATTCCCCCTCGTCCTATCACTACATGCCCTAGTAAAAAGTCCTTCCCCAGCTCTCCTGTAGGCCCCCTTTAGGTACTGGAAGGCCGCAATAAGATCTCCCCGGAGCCTTCTCTTCTCCAGGCTGAACAGCCCCAACTCTTTCAGCCTCTCCTCATAGGAGAGGTGCTCCAGCCCTCGCATCATCCTCGTGGCTCTCCTCTGGACATGCTCCAGCAGGCCCATGTCCTTCTTATGTTGGGGACTCCAGAGCTGGACGCAGTACTCCAGGTGGGGTCTCACGAGACCCTCGCCCTGCTGGCCACACTTCTTTTGATGCAGCCCAGGGTGTGGTTGGCCTTCTGGGCTGCGATGGCACATTGCTGGCTCATGTTGAGCTTCTCGTCAATCAGCACCCCCAGGTCCTTCTCCTCAGGGCTGCTCTCCAGCCATTCCCTGCCCAGCCTGTATTTGTGCTTGGGATTGCCCAAACCCAGATGTAAGACCTTGCACTTTTCTACAATGTGTGATAGAATTAGAAAAAAAAAGGGAAGAAAATTTATTTTCATTTAGGGATATTTCTGAACTTGCAGAATCTTTTTTTTTTTCCCCTCAGTTAACTACATTTTAGCTACAAACACAATGCTTATAACATTATTATTTAAATTATAAGTGACTAGTTCTATTTCTTTCTCAGCCTTTTGTCATTTAGGGAAGTCATTCAATTCTTCTAAATCTCTAAAATGAGGGATTGATATTTATGTTACCCATGAATATTCTCCAAGGGAGACAGATTACAAGAGTACTAGACAGGATTGCAGGTAGATAGTTCAGAGACAGACTATACTCCTTCACGTAGACCCGAAGAATTTCACATTAACTTTATAAAATTACCACAGTATGTTATAGTATGATTTTGTTTTGTGACCATCTTTTTATGTGCATTTAGACAGTGTTCAATTCTGTGGAACACACATACACAACTGGAGTGTCTAGGCAGTCTGACAGCATTTTTTTATGAACAATAACAATACTGGGGACCAAGCTATCTTGCTTTATATGTCTACACCTTCTACTACATTTAGTGGTGAGTAATAACCAAGGTTAGTGACGTGAATACATTAACATTAAGCAAGGGAAAAGAGAAAGGGAAGGGGAAAGGCATACAAGAAAACAAACTAAAATGCTTTCTGTAGATTGGAAAACCAGAGCATAGCACAATATGCTATGGCTACTTTGAACTCTCTGATTATTGCATTTTCCATGCAAAGGATTTATAACCTCAGAACCATGCTCCTTTCAGTGCACTTGGTGAAGAACTGTCTGAAAGGCAAAGCTCAAAGGGTTCTAGTAAATAGGGCTACATCTGGCTGGTGACTGGTCACCAGCGGTGTTCCTCAGGGTTCAATTCTAGGGCCAGTTCTGTTCAATACATTTATCAACGATCTGGATGCAGGAGTTGAAGGCACCATTAGCAGGTTTGCTGATGATACCAAACCAGGAGGTGCTGTTGACTCTTGTGAGGGACAAGATGCTTTGCAGAGGGATCTGGATAGATTGGCGCACTGGGCAATGATTAATGGGATGAAATTTAACAAGTCCACGTGACAGATTCTGCACCTAGGATGAAGTAACACCAGGCACAAGTACAAATTGTGAGAGGAATGGCTTGAGGGCAGCCCTGCAGAAAGGGATCTGGGGGCGTTAGTTGACAGCAGGCTCAATGTGAGTCAGCAGGGTGCCCTGGCAGCCAGGGGGGCAAACCACATCCTGGGATGCATTAAACACAGTATTACGAGCCGGTCAAAAGAGGTGATCATCCCATCGTATTCAGTGTTGGTGAGCCTCACCTTGAATACTGTGTGCAGTTCTGGGCCCCACAATTTAAGAAGGATGTGAAGGTCCTTGAATGCATACAGAGGAGGGCAACAAAGCTGGTGAAAGGGCTGGAAGACATGTCCTATGAGGAGCAGCTGAGGACTTTGGGCTTGTCTAGTCTGGGGAAAAAGAGGCTGAGGGGTGACCTCATTGCTCTCTACAGCTTCCTGAGGAGGGGAAGTGGAGAGGGAGCTGCTGATCTCTTCTCCCTGGTATCCAGTGATAGGACACATGGGAATGGTTCAAAGCTGCATCAGGGAAGGTTCAGACTGGATAGTAGGAAGCATTTATTTAGAGACAGGGTGGTCAAACACTGGAACAGGATTCCTAGAGATGCATTTGGACAAGGCCTTTAATAACATGCTTTAACTTTTGGTCAGCCCTGAACTGGTCAGGCAGTTGGACTAGATGATCATTGTAGGTCCCTTCCAACCGAATTATTCCATTCCATTCCATTCCATTCTGTTCTACTCTTTAGGGGACTCAGCAAAAGTTTAGTGTACATTGGGGATCATTTAATTTTTTTTTCAGTTTATGGCAAGAAAGGTTCTTTATGGATTTTCATCACAGCAGCTTTGTATCACTTCTTGAAAGGATGTGCCTGTGGTCAAATTTGTGTTGCAAAATAAGGAAGCCTAAACATAAGAAGTGGTGAAATTCCAAAGCAGTATCAAAAATATTGTTCAGAGTTGTCAATGGTTGTCACTGGTTTCCTCCATTTGAATTTAAAGGGAACAAGGTAATCCAAACCAAAATAATCTTCCCTTAGATAAAAATCTCCTAAAATGGAAATAAAGAAAAAAATAACTGGAAGGAAAATTTTAAATAGGAATACATACTTTGCAGTGATCATATCTTTGACTCTTGCAGAAACTTGTCAAATTAGTAAGATATTGTTATTTTATGAAGAACACACTCATACATGTAGTCTAGTGAAATAGGAAGGGTTAGAGATTTTTTAAAATTCATTATTGGTTTCAGGGATTAAGATGAGTACACCCAGCAAAATCATAGCAAAAACTCAAAATTGCAGGGTGAATGACAAGTGTCTGATCAGTATGAAGTTTGAATCTTAATATCTGCTTTTTCTAGCAGCTATACCATGGTTCATATGCAGACAAGAAATCTGCTGCCCTTTGAATATGACATTAAAAATCACAGCGAGCAAGTTGGCATTTCGTCAGTTCTCTTCATATCTCTCCTGGATGTTTGGTAATGGACTGAGATCCCCATGATGACAGCAGTAGGCAAAGATGATGCTCTCTTGATCTCAGTGCAACTTATTTGGGCAGAGTTTGAAACACTTAGTGTGCACAGTCTTCTGGAGACTCTATGAAAAACAGATGTCTTCTGAGAACTTCAGGCATTGAACAAACAGTGATCTGCATGCTGAAGGAAAGTGAAAAAAAAAGTAACAAGATAGAAAAATGAAGCAGAAGTTGATTTAAGGCATGTAAAGAACAAGTGAAGAACTTTTTTTTTTTTGAAAAAAGTTTAACTGTTTAACAGAAGCATGGCATTTTACAGAATGAAAGCAAGAAGATTTTCTGAATTCTGTTAGAAATCTAACACTTCCCTTATGCAGTAAAGTATCTCACTCAAGCTGTAGATTGTAAGGCAGATTGTAAGGCAACTAAATGTTATATGCCCTACTCTTAAAGCTGAGATATTTAATCATTTTGGAAGACTAGTCTTGAAGTACTTTTGACTAGGATCCTTCCATTTGTCTATGACAGATTCACCTCGACGTATCCTGAGATGTTGGCTGAAAAGAGCAGTACATTTTCCCTTTTATAAATGACAAACAGGTTAGAGATTCATGTGATTAATATGTATATATATGTGTGTGTGTGTGTGTCTGTTGTTCAACATATCTAGAAATTTAACCGACTGTTGAAGTGTCAGTTATTTAGCATGGAAGAATCACATCTGAATATTCTGGAGTAATGAATTTTCAGAGGCATCCATAAAATAAGCCACAGTCTTCACTGTCCTGACCATTAATTCTATTACTATTACCACAAACTAAAGTAAAATTCTCTGTCTTCAAAAGTCAATATTGTTTGTCTGCTCTAATGTGCACAAAACAGAATTTTAAATCTTCACATTGAAATTTCTATTATTTGTTTCTGAGAGAACATTTTCTGTTTTAGCCTGAAGATGCCACTATGTAAAATAACTCTGCATATTAAATGGATGCTCAGAAATTTAAAGTGTGCACATTTATTAAATCAAACTAACATACAATTGCACATCACATTTTTTTCTGCCGTGTTGGATGTAGTACATTTAAAATTTTAAATGGGGTTTTCTACTTGGAATAAGCTAGGAAGGAGGAAAAATATGAAGAACTTGGTGAAACTGCTTACTGTGTAAAAAACACTGCAGTAATACTAGCTTTGAATTTTAAGCATATGAGTAAACTTATCTACAACGGTCAAATAACATATCCCATTAATCACTATAAAAAGAGCAAGAAACACGTTTAAGATAGTCTTTTCATATACAAGTTTTGGATGGACAGATGCAGATGCTGCAGAGGCCTAACTATTTTAACTTATTTGTTACTTATTCATATATAATTACAGGTTCTTTCTAAAATTATTTGAGTAATTAAAAAAAGTAATAATCAGAACCTTGTTAGGAGTTGGCAAGATTTCTGTAGATTTTCCGGAATTTTAAGAGCCATCAGAGTGGTCACTTGGTGACAGAGCTGGAAAAGAGCAAGCCAGAATCAATGGGCCAAGAGAAACATGAGGTGGGAGTTTCCGAGAAACCCTCATTTAACATTAGCATAGTGTGGCAGAACCTGAGTACCCTGGGATCTCTGAAGGAGGGATCAAATAAAGGAGAGCAGAGACCTGTGAGCCATTAAATCCAGGGAAAAGACAGAAAGCTTAGAGCCAAACTACTTAGAATAAAATCATAATTACTCCCAAGACATCATGTCTATGTCCAACGTAGCATTAGCTACGATGACTATGAGCTGTCGGCTGCTCCCTAGTTTATCACCATACTTAAACTGGCTGCAGGACCAAGTCTCAGATAGAATATGCTATATCAAATGGAAGACTGTGACAGTGCTTCATATACAGTCTAGTAAAGTAAATGGGATTAAAAAAAAACAAGGAGTGAGGAGTTTATAAATAGCATGAGAAAATGAGTATTCAGTGTTCACTGCGCCTTTAAATACAGCCTGCTCCCTGCTGAAACGGCTCCCATTTAGTGTTTCGGTTGGGAAGCAGCATGATACAGTTCCTTTTTTTGCTGTTTTTTTGTTTGTTTGTTTCCCTCAATCTAGAATAAAAGCAAATCAGCCTGGAAAAAAAAAAAAAAAGAGGTTTGCCCTATAAGTATAGCAACAAAACCGTGACAAAGAGATTGATGTCTCTATTAAAGAAATAAGTGAGGGAAATCATATCTTAGTTTTGCTAAGGCAGTGCTTGCTGTTCTCTTTCTAAATACTTCACAGTACAATTTTGGGTTTGAACCAAAGAAAAAGGAAAAAAAAAATGCCTTGATCTGTCAGTGGAAATTTAAAGCCACAAGCAGCCAAATAATCTTTTAGCTTTGAAGATCATATAGAAAATAGTAAAGTATTCAGGTCGACACCCAGACTCCCAACAGACTAGAACTTCGGTGATCAGAACCTTTCCATGCGATTACCTGATAGCCTCCTTGAGACATTGCAGAGGATAAAAATGGCTTGTGGGGTTTGTTTGGGGTTTTTCCAGTAAAGAAAACGAACAAGTTGTCTTCTTATATTGGTTGCCACACAGAGAGCTGCAGCACCTGTCATAATGAGCAACTGGGAAGATTCTGGGTATCAATTTTTTTTATTTTTTTTTTTTAATTACTGATAAATACATAAGGAAAACATCAGTGGTGCAGTTTAGATGGCTGGTTACAGATATTCCTCCTCTTTTTGCCAGTGCTTCAGTTTTGCCACTCAAAATCATTGAAACTGACATGCATTCGCAGAAACACAGAGGAAAGCTCTCCAGTGAAAACCTTTTAACATTTGCCTTTTGCCACTTAAACTCCTCTAAAGCAATGGACTTTTAACAGATTCAGAATCTGAAATGAATCTGTCAAACGAGTCTGAAAAGAAGATGAAGAAATAATTAAAAAAAAGACTCCTAACAAAGTAAACCTTGTTGCAATTTTATAAATTAAAACAGTGCTGGGGGTGAGCCATAAGAAGGGAAGCAAATATAAATTAATGTGCAAGTAAGTATTCATTTGTTACTGTCAGCGTAGTCCCTCTACCTTTTAGACTGCAGGAGCCTCAGAGACTGAAGGTCAATGCGAGTGAGCAAAGCTGCACCGCACTCATGGTTTACAATTTGAGGAACAATAAAACTGTTGGTCTGATTAGACTGCCTAGCTGAGCCCATGTAGTTTGGACATGTTTATATATAGTCATGCTGCTCTTCTGAACTGATTCAGGACTTAAGCACCAATGCTGGTAAGGTCAGGCAAGCAGACAATATTCAGACATATTTTTTGCTCTGCTGTGTCCCCTATCGGTCTAAGAATGAGGAATTATAGGGCATGTGAATTGATGGTCTTATATCTGCAGAAAGCTTACATGGGTGCTCTGTGTTCAAAGAAGTGTCTCTCAAGCATTTTGCTTTGCTCGTGAGTCAACTGGGGATTAGCAAAAAACCCCAGGTTTTCACTCTAGGCTCAAGGACTCTAATCAAAATTACTTTCAGAGACGGTAACACCTTATGGCTTAGGAATGTTGTTTCCAAAGCAAATTTAAAATACTGCAGCCTCGAGTTTTTTACTTTATTGGTATTCCTAGGAATATATATTCTAAGTTTTTTGAAAAATCAAAGCTTTATAATGGAAGGGACAGGTACTAGATGAGATTTAAGGGACCTGTCTATTTCTGTCTTCATGGCTTGGCATCTCTAGAAAATACTTTTTTTTTCTTTTTTTTCCCCTCCCACCATGTATCTGTCTTGTCCATTTTTTTCTGAAAACTTCCAAAAGCTAGGATGTGCCTTCCTGTATGTATGAGAAGTCTTCATTATAATAGGAGTGCAGTTATGTTATTTTATTTACTATTATATAAACATGTTTCGGAGTCCTGATGAATAATACTAATATAAAAAATGCTTAATAAATGATGAATGATGAACAATATAAATGTGAAATATGTATACATCATTCACACACAGAAATTGAAATTTAGAAGAAACAAAACTCACAGGTTAGAAATGATAAGGATGACAGTCATCTCTATTAGTCTTCAGAAAAAAGTGTAGCCTCTAAACCAGGAAAAGTATCCAAGAGCATTTTCTCAGGGAGTGAATCCAGGTTCCAGATTCTTTATGAGCCATAGCCAAAGGCAGTGATTTTTAAAAGCAAACTGAATATGCAATAAACTGGAGTCATCTGTAAACCATTTTATCAAAGAAGACAAATGCAGATAAACAAGTAATTACCATTTCTCAAAAGACTTTTTCCTTGTTTTTATTAACACTAAAGTCTAAAGATTGTTATTGCATGGTAAATGCTCATATGACCAAACTGTACCTGATCTGAACCATATGATTTCATCTGATGTCATCTACTTGGACTTGTGCAAAGCATTTGACACTGTCCCACACAATATCCTGGTCTCTACCAAGAGATACCAAGCTGTTTGTCGAGGTAGACATGCTGGAGGGGAGGGATGCCATCCAGAGGGACCTGGACAGGCTGGAGAGGTGGGCCCAAGCCAACCTCATGCAGTTCAGCAAGGCCAAGTGCAAGGTCCTACATCTGGGTCGGGGCAA
>VUYV01000077.1:1203798-1220819 GCA_008711295.1 Anarhynchus alexandrinus | reverse complement strand
CGAGGGCTGGAGCACCTCTCCTATGAGGAGAGGCTGAAAGAGTTGGGGCTGTTCAGCCTGGAGAAGAGAAGGCTCCGGGGAGATCTTATTGCGGCCTTTCAGTACCTAAAGGGGGCCTACAGGAGAGCTGGGGAAGGACTTTCTACTAGGGCATGTAGTGATAGGACAAGGGGGAATGGCTTCAAACTGGAAGAGGGCAGGTTTAGATTGAACATTAGGAAGAAGTTTTTCACTTTGAGGGTGGTAAGGCACTGGAAGAGGTTGCCCAGAGAGGTTGTTGAGGCCCCATCCCTGGAGGTGTTCAAGGCCAGGCTGGACGTGGCCTTGGGCAACCTGGTCTAGTGGGAGGTGTCCCTGCCTATGGCAGGGTGGTTGGAACTCGTTGATCTTCAAGGTCCTTTCCAACCTAAACCATTCTATGATTCTATGATTCTATATTCACTATTTATTCCTCTTTAATTGCTGTTATCTTCATTCTTGAAGAAAACCCCAAACTTTGTGAATTGAGAAATCAGACTTTTATGCCTGTCCCTAAGCAGTTCATCAAACTAACTGAAGAAAGGATATGAATTCAAATTTAAAACTTCTATCTCCATGTTAGATTCATATGCTGGGGTATAGTAGATAATATGATGTCTATAAGAATCTCCCTGTCGGCAGGCATTGCCTACAGAAAAATAACTTCAGATTCACTGACATGAAGTAAGAGAGCACTGCAACACTGAGCCATAGACTATCCAACAGTGAATGTTTTTAACAGGAATCTATAATGTTTCTTACAGACACTGGTATCTGTAGGTTTAGTATCCAAAAAAGAAGAAAAACATATATCAATCACACCAATGCCATAAATGTAATGGAGCAAGGACTCTTGATTTCCCTCAAGGAATCTCAAGTATGATTTGTTACTGGTCACCAAACTTCAGTCTTGATCTTCAGGTTAGAAGAAGATATGTACTATGTCAGGAACATAATCTTATTACGGAAAGAGCATTATGTCCTCTGGCACATGTGAATCTGCCTAAAATCAAAGTACAGACAACCTGGAAGGTGGGATCACTTGTGATGAACCATTACTAACACTGATAGCTACTTTAACTTCTCACTCCTGCAGAAATACAGTAATTAGCATTGCTGAGCATAAGGACTCCATCAATCAAATTTCATTTACAGTTAACTAAGAATGATATTGAGAAAAAAGTAAAATACTTGGAAAGTCTAGTTGGCAGCATTTCACCACTACTTATCAAGACTTTTTGCCATGACACCACCAAATTGGTGTGCAAGCAAGGACTGGGTTGGAGTTTCAAACATTTGCTTTGAAAAAGCACCTCTGTGTATCTGAGACAGTCTAGAAGACCATGCCATCTTTTTAGGTGATAATTTTGTGGAATCTTGTGTTGTGACCAAGATATGAGAACAGGATATGTAATTATTATTTGTGTATTTTTCACTAGATACCCTGAACATTGGGTAAAGTACCTAAAACAGCAAGCTCAGTGACAGCTGCATAGGCCTCAGAAACAGAAACAGGTAGCTGTTTCCCTGGAATCTCAGTGCTGTCAAAACTAAACTGCTACCAAACCCTCCAGTTTAAATTTAATTTTGATGTGTCTGTGTGACTCATATCACAGCATGGGATACAAATAACCATGAGCTACTGTGGTTATTTCTACTAATACTATACTGACCCTAATTCATAGATTTCTTGACCCAGGCTTTTTATAAAGGTAAAAAAAGAAATAGAAGAAACAGAGCAACTATGATTAGAACTTGAATAAGCAGAAGAGAAATAATTTGCTTAATTTAAAATTTTGTCCAAACTTTGAATAAAAACATAGATTATTATAGAAATCAAAACCAAGTAACTATGCTGTGGTTTTAATTTAGTGTCATTTTACTTATTTGTTGAGCATTTGTTCTTTCTTCTTTACTCAGCAAAATCCTGAAATGCCAGTATATAAAATGAGGATGGATGTGTATACCTATGTCATGTAAGTGAAAGAAACAAGCCAGTTTCCACAGCTAATACTCTTAAGCTTCCCATAGCATAATTTCAGTTACATGAAATGGAGATTTTGTTTACTAAGTTTGCTTTGACATTTGAGTTCAGTTATTGCCATGGCAGAAGACAAGCCGATTAGGTCATTTGAATCATCTAAATGGAATTCTGAGTAATGTCATCATTCAGCGGGTCATTGAGAACAGAAAAGTGATTGTATCCCATCAAACCAGGCTTTATAATCAAGTAAATAATACTTGGAATGTATGATTAGTCTATGCAGGAAATAAAAAAGTCTCATTGGCTGATATTTAGATAAAGAATATGGACTTTTAATTTGAAAAGGATAATTCAGGTGGGGGGGAGGAGAAAAAGAAGAAAACAAAGGAGAAGGAGGAGAAAAACACCTCTCAAGTGAATCCATGTTTACAATCAAACTTATTCATATTAGACAGATTTGAGATCACCGTTAAGTATTCTGTGACACAGTCAATAAAAAAAATTATTTTCAGTAATAAATTCATTTCATTTACAGACATTATAGTTGATTTATTCTGATGGAGATAGTGCACTGGGTACCTTTGGCATAGGTTTGAAATTAAAAAAAAAACAACAAAACCACAAACATTAAATCGCAAAGCAAAAAACAACAACAACAAAAACCCAAAGCATGCCCTGCAGATTCTGCTCAAACTCTGGGCAGTTTTCTCTTTATCTAATTGAATTAATTTCATACCTCTTACAGCTATGAATATTTCACATACTAAATATCTCACCAAGTCAGTAATATGCTCAGCAGATATTGACTATTGTTTCTATAGTGAAATACGTATTTTCTGTTGTAGAAATGTTCAAGACATGTCCATATTTCAAGACGAACAGTAGGGCTCACTATCCAAACCAGCTTGAAACAAACTGGTATAGGTACAGAAATATTTAACTTTGGCTGCCTGAAGCACTTGACATTCAATCAGACCCAAATGGCTCAAGTTAGTCCAAACTGTAAAATGAACTTTCATTTAAAATGTATACCACTGCTGCAGATGTGTTGAATCTGTTTCCTATTAAGTTAGCCTTTGTCAGCAGAACATTGCAAGGATTTAAACTTGTGTTAACAAATTACCTTCATTCAGAATACCAATTTAACCTGAATCTCCCGAGTTATAAGATTCAGCATGATGAAAAAAAAAAAAAAAGAGAGTGACAGGCTAGGTTAGACTCTTTTGGAATTGTAATGTCCTCACTTTCAGTACAACTGGCAAGAGTTTTAAGAAACTGGGGAATGTCTTTTATCAAATGGAATATGAAGTAATCCTGAGAATAATATTGTATTTAACCTCTATACTGTAAAGAACATATATTCACACATCTCTGCATATCTTGCCTTAGGCCAGTGTCAAAGAAGACAGAGAGTTCAGTCCTGGAAGGTACTGAGTACTCTGGCTGTGATCCAGCAGAGCACTCAACTGTGAGTTTAAATTTAAGTACATGGATCACGCCACTAACTTCAATGGGATTATGCTTAAAGATAAACTAACCTTAAATGCTTTGCTGGATCAGAGCCACAGTACTCAGCACCGGGTCAATGCAAATCCAACCTGAGAGGAGCATTTTCCTCTTTCTGTTTCCAGAGTGAGCTCACAAAATACACACAAAGTTCCTTTCAGGAAAGAGACTTCACGTGATAGCCGGACTGAATAGTTCAGAAGGGTGGGATGATCTATAAACCTTGGGATGCTTGTGTTCAGACAAACAAAAAAACAAACACACAATGCTCTTTGACTTTCCCAGGTTCAGATATTCATTTATTCATTTAACAAAATGACTGAGTCTGGACAGGGACATAGATAAAGCAGAAGAAACCAAGTGAAAGAGACACAAGCAAACAGTGTTCCCTATTTTCCTTTGCCAAATTTCTCTCTTGACTTTAGCTGTGGAATCTGTTACTTTGTAATTGAAAAGAACAAGAAGTCTCTAAGTTTCAGAGTGTATGAATACCCTCACAGAATCCATGTCAACTGAAACCAGACAATACAGTCTATATAATTAGACATAAGTGACATTCGTATGGCCCTGCTGCTGTTCCAGCTGAAAACAACAGGAAAGTGAACTTAGGAAACAAAGAGTATTTCAAAAAGCAAAAGTAAGTCTATGCTTTTCAGCATTATATATTAAGATTACTAACTTTGTTATTTGGTATACAAGTTTTGAACTTTCCTTGGATCCCACAAGTGTAGAGAGGACCTGGTTAGAGCACTGGAGCCTGCTGAAGGAAGACAGAGGAACCATAATTGTCTTTCAAAAAGTGAAGGAAGTGAGAGAAGAAAGAACAAATCATGTGTATGCCTCCATGCTCACTTATTCTTGATCGGCAGCAACAAAGGTTTTGCACCAATTTTTCTTCTCTAGTTTATTATTTTTAGGCCAGGTTGCCAACTCATTAGGCTAATGTCAAACCTGTAAGCTTGTCTTCAAACAGTAGCTGTCACAACAACTACACACAGATGGTGAAAATGGTCTGTGCAAAACCGTTTTGCCAGGGTGATGACATGACTTGAACAAACACGTAATGGTTGCTACACCCTGGACATCTTGACTGCCAAAATGAAAATCAAGCCACATTAAGCTTCCTGTAAAAAGAAAAAGAGAAAATGTCCCATAAAATAGCACACAAAAACCTAGGACTGCCTCAGCAAAACTTGGCCACATGTGACTTTCTCTGAGGCTTGAATCTTATTTAAAAATAATACGCAACACACACAATAGGGCTCCATATTTCAAGGGAAATAATTAAAGACAGCAACGCACTTTGTAGCTAACAGCTCTCATTGAAGCAATGGGCAGCTCTGGCAAAAGTCTGCCACAGTGCACCCTGCAGTACAATCAAATCAAACTGATAAAGAATTCTATCAGAGGTTAGTGAACATGAGACACTTTCAAAATACAAAGTGCCCAAGCAGCTCAGCATGTGCACTTTTTTTTTCGCCCCCTAGGTTTATCTTATTCCCACAATTCAACTTCTCACCTTTTCATCATATCCATCAATCTCTTCCTTGTTGAGAAACAATTGCAACCTAGGAATCTCTTGAACTCATTTATACTCTTTCCTTTATTCTCATTTCCTTGAACCTTGTTCTATGGCTTTATTATCTTTTATATGAGCCATGCTCCGATTTTCTATTTACTCCTAGATCCTTAATGCTATAAAATGTTCTTCAGATTCTAAATCTGTCACCAACATGTATCAGTTCCTTTCACAAACTGGAAAGCTCGATTTTGATTCACCTCTTGAAATTTGAAGAATAGTCTGTAGTCATGCAGGTACATTTTATGTTTTCATCAAATATTCATAACAATATTTTAAAGCAGGAACATATTTTCTCAACTATATTTCCATAGATCTACCTTTCTAACTGCGTAATCAAGTCAGTTAAAACCATAAACTGAACTGCCCGATATCCGGTTCCCGCTGCACGTAGATTTTTATCCTTCAACTTATGAAGTAAATAGAAAAGAAGCAAGTCATTATCTAGTGTTTTGAAATGTATTTGCAGAATAAATTGTGCTCTAAATATGCTGGCAATTTAAAAAAAAAAAAAATTTTTTTTGACTGAAAATTCCACTTGGCTCCACTATGTGGAAAGATTTTAATCTGTAGTTCATTGATCCCTGTCTAACTCAGATCAAGAGATACTTACACTTTTCAAAGTGCAGTATCTCTTCCATAGCGTGTGTAAAATGACTGCAGTGATTGTAACCACTCATTTCCTGGGAGGCAGGTTTCCATCAGGAAATCCATCATCAGAACTAGGATTGTTTGGGAACTTCACTAAAGAGACTGAGAATTAAATGTATTCAGAAAGATGATTTTCTTCTGGGGTTAGACTCAGGTCTGGATTAAGGTGTTTTGATGAAGCTCTTTACTGATTTTTGGCTATTGTAATGCCCTGCTGAGGCCCACAGCAGCTGGTACAGTTTAAGGCAATCTCAAGATTAGTCCTTTATCCAAGCTCTTGGTTTATTTTCAAATGGTGTTAACTAAAGTTTTCAATGCTTAAGTGAACTCCTTTGCAAAGTCACTTCACAGAGCGATCGCGATAGCAGCACACAACAGATATGTTTCTTGATTTCGAACCCAGAACATCACACGGGTCAGCTAGCTCAAACTGAAGGTGTTCATTAACTCTAGTGAAAAGTCTCCAGCTGTGAATATGCATGAAGTTGAGGTCAAAATGAAAGATAAAGCCTGAGTTCACACTTCAGTAGAAAAAGAGGCATTCAGATTTTTTTTTGCTGTTTATCTTTTAAAGTCACAAGGGAAATGAACAAAAATTTCACACAGAGAAAGGAAGCATATTTAGGCAGAGAAAAGCAACAAATTTCTTCTATTTTATTGTTATATGAACATGTTTGCTACAGGCTTCTATCTGTGTCAGTCTTGGGTTAGGTATCTGTTACTGCAGTATAGTTCCTCTAACCCCACAACTAAAATAAATCTCAGTTCTCAAGAAAACTAGCAAATGCCGTTCATTTTGGTATGCAGTGCAGATATTTATCTTTAAGTTCTGTTGTTTGGAATTAGTGAGTAAACATAAGCACAATTCAGACTTCCTTCTGTTGGTAGACAAGTGTTTTAAAAATTGGGAAATGGAAACTTACATAGTAAATAAGATGTGTTACCTGTGTGTTCATTTAACCAAAATTACCCCCTATTATACAAACTGAAAATCAGATTAAATACAGTCATTGGCTATGACATAAAAAAAAGAGTTAATCCCTTCTCTGGATGCAGCTCATTGATACAACCAACAATTGTATCGACAGATACAACCAAACTGATCTCTGCTGCTGCTGAAAGGGGTTGACATATCACCCTCTTCTTCCTCCCCTGTCTTCCCTCTCTCCTCTCCAGCTCCTCCCTGCCCGCATTATACCTGCTGTTGTCTCTGTGCAGCAATCCCAATTCCCTTGTGTCTGCTCTGACACATCTGCTCTTGAAGGCAAACGCACATCAGAATCTGTGAAAGAAAGGGGTCAATAAACCCATTCAACTTGCCATAACAACACAAAATTGCTTGCATCTCTTTTATATTTTATTTTCTTCTACCAGATTTAATTTACGGAATTGATTTACTGCAGACAGTGCTTGAGATGGCTCAAGGTTGGGAAGGGTTATACTGGGATAAGCGTGGAAGCAGCAGAGGTAGGACAGTAGAATATTGTTATCTCCCTTTTGGAGGTAGCAAGCTACTGAGTCATCTCAGTCTCTTGTGTAAGTGCACCACTAGGATATGTAAGTCTGGAAAGGGTAACAGGGAATTTTGATGTGGCAGTACCACACGCAGACCTAACTTGAAGTCTAACTTTATACATCTAAGTGCCTGAAAATGGAATTTTACCTCCAAATATGTTAACAGATTTCTCAGAGGATGATTCAACACTCAGTAAAGAACCTAAGAGCTTGCCAACTTCTAAATCCAATGTCCAAAGTTAAATGGGGTTAATACATGAATATTCATCTTAGCACAGCCGTGAGGACCTGGTATAGAAACAGAGATCTTGAAGTTTCACACAAGGACCCATGTTTTGTAGTCGATGAAGAAGCTGAAGGGATTATTTCTCACAGAACAGACAACTGCAGAGGTAGGAGTCTCTTACAGGGAATGCTATGCCAGCAACCAATATGTTTTTGCTGAGAGATGAACTCTTTTCTTACAAACAAATTGTAATGCAGCTGGCTGCCTATCTGTATTCTGTGATAGTATAGGATTTTAATGGAGCTTTGCTGACACAAAATTGGGATAACGTAGTACAAATCAGTCCTGTACTGAAAAAGAGGGTCAACTTATACTAACACGCTTTCTGATATTATTCTCTACCCTCTCGTAATGGAATAGAAAAATTACTAGCTTCTCTGACCGCTTTTTGCATTGAGACGCCAAGTTCAACATGTTGCCTGTGTTGATATATAGATCTTTTTCCTGATAGGTGAAAACTAATTCTAAATCTATTACTTTATATGGATTTTTTTTCATCCTTGGTAGGTGTACCACATTGCTCTAGACTGCAATGAATATAATTTCCTGGCATATCTCTTCATTTTCGTTTTCAGTAGTCCCCCTGCTTTTCATTAACATGCACATGTGCCAAGCTTGTGACACTTAGACTTCAACTCACCATCCTCAAACCTAACTTTTTTGCTTCTCTGCTTTAGTCATGAAGTTCCACAAAAAGACTTCTTTCTACCCTCCCCCCCCACCACCCCCAATGAAAATCAAGCCACATTAAGCTTAAAAGAAGTTCTCTCCATTCCCTTCAGCTTTGTTGGTGCAATTTCTGGGTAGAGCTACTTGAGTTGCCTCCCAGCAAGGCCCTTTCATTTTCGTTTTGTGCATACTTGGGTTTCCCACTTTGCATTATGTGTCAGAGCACACTCTTTACACTCTTGCCCCTTCCTTGCACTTGCTGTCTCAGGCCTAGTAGCACTGCCATCATAAATGTTAACATCTTGCAATTTTATCTGCAAAGACAAGGCATTTTGGTATATATTTTGATACTGCATAATCTGAGAGTATGGTTGCATTAACCCCAATTTGGAAATAGACTGGCATTCAGACTACCTCTTAAGAAGTAATAGCTGTATTTCTTTGTAAGTAAAAGCTCAGATATTTATGGTTTGAGAGTACACAGGAGTTGATCTCTAGCTTGATCTAAAGCCTACTGAATCAATGAAAAGACTTCCACTGGCAGCAGCTAGCTTTGTTTCGGGTCCCTTGTGCGGTATCTGTCCTCCAATAATGACAGATGCCTTGTCCTGTGACTCTCTCAGCAAAGAAAAGGAAAAAGCATCTTTCTTAACAGTTGATATAGGATGCACCTCTGCTAATTCAGAGTTAAAAAATAGCACTTCAGCGGAAGATGTAAATGTATTTATAAAAGCAAGAGTAAAATTACAGACCTTTATAATTAATTTATCACTTTTTTGCAGTTTCCAGTCCACAGCAAAAGAAATAACAATAAATATTTAGCAAAAGAAACCGAATCTGCATTTAGAGTATTTTAATAAATGTTTAAAAGAAAATCAGCATAGATCACTTGCCTCTGGCTAACACTTTTTTATCTTCCATCTGTCTGTCTTTGATGGATGTTGTTCATGCTCTTTAGTTTACAGTAACAAGCAGGTTTTTAATTTTTCTATCTTCCTTCTCTCTAGTGCCAGGCTGTGATGGATGATGTGACAAAAAGATTCATCAGTAAATTCTAAATCCTGAATACAAAATAAATTAATAATACAAGAAGCAGATTTGCATTCTCCTTTGACAGTGTTGTAACTGCATTTGCTGCTCTCTCAATTTTCCCTTTTACTTGTTCAATCTTGATAATAATACTAACTCAGCATAGGGACATCTTGCATTTTTTAAAGTACATGACTGTACAGTATTGTCCTAATATGCTTGCTGTCATTATTTGGGCTGCAGTGTTTGGATTTTGTATTGAAGCAGCAGCAGCTGAACGGTAGGTAACAATCTCAGAACCAAGAATTGTTTTTCAAACCAACTATGTTCCACTCTCTAGACAGCATTTCTCAAACATTGTGATACCAATTTTCCAAGTACTGTGTCGTTCCTAAAGACTAACCATTCGTAACAGAAGGATCATATACATCCAATCATTTCTCTTTGACTCTCCTGAAGGGCAACATTCACCTTAACAATTACTTTCCTCAAGTTCAGGGATGTCTGGGTTCCTAAGAGGTCTGCTGTAGTTAAATGATTGCTTGGAATCCTGTAACCTTCACATAGAGAAAAGTTAAGGTTCCTTCATTGCCGAAATGAACAGCAAAAATAGTGATAAGGGGAGATGATTACAATTTTGATCTTCCATTGTAAATGTGTTTTCTCTTGCATACAATTTCTACTTTAGAAAGGAATTTCATAGTTAGTTACTCTTGCATGAGAACTCTGTTAGGCACAAACACACACACACACAAAGATGACTGTGATGCTTTCCTGAAGGAAGAAATAACTATTCAGGAACTTAAAAAAATGATGCTTTGGAAGTCAGGCAGGACTAAAATAAATTCATACAACTAAAAAAAGTAACTAGCTAAAAATCAATAGTGAGAAAAAGAAAGATGGTTGAATTTAAAATGTTCCTTCTTACTTATACCATATTTTCAGTAATGATGTCTCAGCATTGCAGTTATTCACTCTTGCTGAAAAGTTACTTTAAGATCAATCTCAGTAGCAGCTCAGATTCTCTCCAAATAAAGGCTTATTTTTATTGTGTGGAGGGCCTCTTCTGCAGTCCCTGTTACAGCTCTCTTCAAAGGTAAGACTGACCAGGTTAAAAAGAGGTGGTAATGCATCCTTATTCTGTAGTCAATTTTGAGCCACTGGATTAGAATTTTTGGTCACTTAATGTAACCTTTTGAATTGCAAAGGTTACAGATTTTCTCCCATAATTCTTACATCTACCCTAAGGCTTTATATTGTTACTTAGTATTGTAGAATGTGAATATAGATAACTTATGGTGGAGTTATAACATTTCTTTTTGAAAGGTTCTTAGTCCTTACTTAAAGACTTGCAGAGATAGAATTCAACAGCACATTGATTATAGGATTTCAGTGTTTAATTATTGTCAGTGTAAAAATAGAGACTGATTTCTACCATAAACTTTCCTCTTTTGGCTGGTGGATTTTGTGATAAGCAGGAAAATATTGAAATTCCCTTAAACAAAACAAATCTGGCTGCAAAATGTATACTTTGAATGGTCAGGAATGAGATGTACCAGGATGGCATATTTTGGAACATTGAATTCCATGCAACCCAAACATCTAAGAGGACGAAGCACCCAGTGATCAAAACTTCAGGTCACCCCCACTCCCCCAGCAAACCAAACAAAACCAACATGCCAGCACAGTTTATTAGGTCAGATACAGGCTCTGAAATGCCATTCATTTTCTTTTTCCCTGTTTTATCATTGAATATTTCAGCAAATGTGGAAGCTCCTTTTGGGAAAGAGAACCTGAAACAAATCTTTCTCAGCCATGAGAAAAGAGATCATCACGCCTGGGTTCTCATCAGGCAATGGCGGTGCCCTTGGGAGTCAGTATGCTCTCAAAGGGATTATTACAATATCTGTCTAAGTGGGAATATAATTTTTGTGGGGTTAGAATTTGAGCAGTGAAAATTTGCGACACACAGAATGGTAAAACCACATTACTTGGGAAATAAGACAAAAGGGGTAAAATCTACAAATGCACAGGGAAAGCTTTGCAAAGGAAAGGAAAATGATAGATTTCATGCATTTGGAAAATTATGATCTTGAGGCAGAGAGGAGGTAGAATGCTACTCTGTCTTAATTATACAACCAGGCATGACAAGAGAAAGGGTACAAGTACAGAAGGTATTTGATTTTACAGAACCCTTTAAATGCAGAGGATACATAACAGTATGCTCCCAGAAGTATCCCAGAACACTTCAGAGCAATGAAACCACTAAGGCAGGGAAGGGTGTTTTGTTTTTTATTGCTTTTATCCAATGCTTCTCATGTAGTCTCATATGTAGTCTGAGCAAAGTGCCCGTATGTGTAATACTCATACCTGCCACAAATTCTCAAAGTCATTAAATATAAAGCTAAAAGAATTTCGTTTTCAGCCAGAGTTGCTGGAGATGCCTGGGGAGGCAAATCTAACTTCCAAGACAAAGTGGGTCTGGGCATTCTGGTGCCAAAGGATTATCAGAGTTTCTGGGGGAAGCTCATATCTTATGTACCTCAGGCAGGGACAGAGAATATCCATATACAGCACCAGAAAACTCATGACTTGTGGGATTAAAAGTTACAAAAGCTCTCACAGCAGTCCTGCAGTATTCAAGCAAGGGTGCTCAATTAAATTTATGAGATATTCTGTTTTCCTTCCTGTGCCAAGTTTATCACATTCACAGCTGAAAATTTAGCTTAATTTGAACAAAACTTTCAGATAAAATGCATTCAAATAAAATTTGTGTTCTGTTTGTAAATATAATTAAAACATAGGCATTGTTTATTTTTTCACCATCATATGGATGTAAAAAGGAACACCTACATGTATCTGTCGTTTTTCATTTTCCTTGGACTCCAATCTTTTTCCCTCTGAGGTACACTACAGGAATGATCTACAAATTTAAGAAGTATTTCTCAGTTCATAAAGCAAATTAACCCAGTTTTTACCTTCCACTCTATATGTTCATCCCTGATCCCTCCTGATAGTATTCAATATGAATAGGGAAACTAGGACATCATATCTGAAAACACATTTAGAAGTTCCATTTTCAGTGAAAAATAACTATCATTCCAAGTAACATTTGAAAAAACACAACCTTTTTGTTTCACACTAATTCCAAAGGCTTAGCATGAACTGTTGCTATAAATAGCAGCAGTTACTGAAAATGCTGTGGAGTAGGCTACAAATGTGTTTGAATTACTGCACCAGTGTTGTGTAAAAGATGATATGAATATACAAAAAACATGCTGGATAATTCAAAACAGAGGAAAATTTGCGGGGTGCAACACACATCCATTTCTGTTCTTTGAAGTTAAGATCTTCTCATTGAGATGAAGTTAAATAAATACTAGAAATGGGGATGAGAGAAAAACAAGCAGCATGCTAAAAGGAAAACATACAAAGGAAAAGCTAATGTATTATGGAATTTTACTTTTTCCTTCCTTTAACTGAAAGATAAGGAAAAAAGGAAGGGAGAGTACACAAAACTCTCCAACTAAGCCTTACAGTTTACTTATAAAAATCTGGGGAGATAAAACATACCCACTCATTAAGACAAATCTCAAATCTGTGTTAGGAGTACATTTAAGATATCTAGTCATGGTTTCAGTCTGTCTTTGTCACCAAACCAGGTAGGAAACAATTTAGCTGTGACATGCTGGGACACAGTTCATTGCTAACTGTTCTTTGCTTTTATAGGTTTAGCCAAAGAAATTGCATTGCGAAGAAAATAATACCTATGAAATATTATTATAAAAATGATACTCTTATCTGCTAAAACCAGAACTATTTTGGGAGGCTGGAGTTGTTCCTTAAAGGGGAAGCTGTCATACTTCAAGATTTTCCAGGTTCATTGGAACAGGGAGATTGAAAACAAAAACAGATTAAAACCACCCAAATCAAGCAAACAAACTCCCAACAACACAAACTTTTGAAGAAAAGCTTTATTAGTTTCCCTTTGGATCTGATAGCCAATCTTGAAAAAATTTGCCTTGCCCTCTTTTTAAGCATTTGAAATTTTCACTTTACCATTTGCTATGTAAAACATATATTGTGCGCTACTTCGCTCCTGACACACGAGATTCAAACAGGTATATGAATTTGCAAAGGACCATGACAGAACAGGATTCTCCTTTTCCTTTAGAGGTCTGAAACCGCTACACCTAGAAGTGGCTAGCTGGATCCCAAAGATATCCACGAGAAGTTTCCCTTGGAGCCGTGACTCCAGCTGGGCAGTGCACAGCTCCTGGGGAGTTAGGGAGCAGTGAAAGAAGGGCTATGTGACACACAAAAGGGAAAGTTTCTATCAGGTATCACATTTTAGTGCCAAGTGCGTGAGTCCTTGGCTAGTGCTTTAATAGCTGGGAAACCCCACTTTTCATGTTACTTTTCTTGGAGTGAGGAAAGTAAGTCTCTCTCAGTAACACCCCCCAGTCAGATCTGAGAAATGCGACCTGTGTGGCTCACCACTGCATCCGTGTTTGCGTGTTGTCAGGTCAGAACTAGAATTTTAGGGGGGTACTTCATGGCACTCAAGATCTTCTATACATTCACCTGAAATCCAAAGGCTAAACCTCATTTAAAAGTAGTATGCCCTTGAACACAGAAAATTAATTTGTCCATTTTGAAGAAGCTACAATATTTTTATGCCATTTGGTAAATGCATGATATGTTGATTATGTCCGGTGTCAAAATTTCAATTTTTGATACTAAGGTTTTAGCTAAGTACTTAAAGACACTGGAAATCTGTCAGTTGCAGGCAAGAGAGAGCTTCATATAAATATCGAATTTAGTCAAGAAGGTTTGTGTTCTGGATGTCAATGAAGAGCACAAGGGGGAAAGGACGGAGTGGAACAGGGAGCTTGCGTGAATGACTTCAAGCCTCTGGGTGAGCTCAGGGCAGACCCTGTGCCTATGAAATCATTTTCTATTGTTAGCCTGCACAAAATGTTTGGCTGTAAGCCCACAGCAAAACTAGGCTGGTTTTGTGCCAGACTACTGTTATGAGGACAGTGTATGACTGCTACTCCGCACATACAGAACAAAGAACTACAGAATTTTTTTTCTCTTCTCTGTGAAAGTCGGCTTAATAACCATTATTGTAATTTTCTACAACAAATCAGTAGAAAAACCTAGTGTTCAGGCAGATGTGTTTCTTATGCACTAGGAAAGGAAAACCTTGACTGTCTGTGTCCTGAGGGTGAGAGGAGAGTTATTCCTGCCCTTGGAAAGGTGACTTGCCCCTGGACATCTGAGCTGAGATTTTCTGCCTTGGCTTTCTACAGGTCTTTACCTTTACCTGCACAATAATCCTGTCTATCCCCCCTAGTGAATAAGAAAAATGTTTCTGAACATGAAGGCACACAGCTTTGGTTTTCCCTGAGAGAACAAATACACTCTGAGTATACCGTGGGCAGGGGAAAGGAAAGCACTTTTAGAAATATATCTAGTAATAAACAGTGAGAGTAATTATATACCTGAAAATGTCTTATGATCCCATGGCAGAGTAGGCTCTGCAGTACAGTGTTTTAGTAAGAATGAGTAAGAGATTAATGTAAAAGTTCATTCAAAATAATTTTATTTTAATAAATTAAATGTATTCCTTTTAATCCCTGCATTTTAGCACTAGCATCTGAGTGTGATTCCTCTGTTGAACTGTATTTCTCCTTTACTAGCTGTAACGACTACTCAGGTTGGTAATCTTAGTTTTGGATATTGAGGGACAGGCCATTTTGGTTCAAGTCCAGGTTACACTTACTGCTCTCTGTCTTCAGATCTGAAGGTGCAAGGCTTCATATCCTATATAGAGAGTTCTTTCTAGCCTTTCTATAGAGAGTAGAAAGTACTTTTCACAGGTCATTTGACTCAGCTTTGGAGAAAAGAGTGTTATGATATCGATCATGTCAGGGTCTCTTCCTCTGCTCTAACCAGACCAGTTTAACAATAATTACAGAACATTTAAAAGGCATCTGTTTAAAGGGGGATAGCTGAGAGGAAGGCTAGATGAAAGAAATTAATAAAGTGCTAGCTTGGTTGACATGCATTTTGAACAGTAAAGTGTGTTATCAACCTTGAATATAATTCACATTCTGTCACCGTGTTCAGGAAGTGGTAGGCTTCTTTGTAGCAAAAGTAAAATGAATGTCATTTTGAATGTGAAATAAACACACAAAACAAGAATCCTAAACCATTATTTCTCTAAGGAAGTTGTCACTGTCAACAGTCATAAAACGGTTTCTCGTAAAGGACACACTAGGTAGTTTTACTCTCCTCCTCAGGGCTCACTGGCATTAATTATTTGCAGGAATCTGTATATTCCAATGAAACAATAGAGAGGAGGTATATTGACTTTGAAATAAATAGTTCCATTAAGTAAATACCTGTAGGTAAAAATATGCTCTGTGAAATGTAAATCTCTTAAAGCCCTATACATGCTTGTGCTGACACTGATCCTAAACTGAGATTACATGACTACTTCCAAAGAGGGAAGATACATATTAATAAAGGAATATAGCATATCCACTATGTTAAGATGTTTTTTCTTAGATTGAAATGACCATTAGAGGACATAGAATTTACTTTTACTTGCCATTTGAAATGAAGACTTTTGGTTGTTATAAACAAGTTATGGTACAGCTTGTACTAAATAAAATGTAAACTCAACTTGGTAACTGTTTTCCCTAGCTGAAGTCACAGTGCTGTTTTAAAATGCATTAATGCATCAGTGCTTGCCAAATTCTGAATAAACAATATTCACAGACGTCTGTTGATAATTCAGGTGGTTCATCATACTAATCTCACGTGTTAGCAAGGGCCAAATGCAGCCATATACCAGCTTGTAAATTACTCTTGGTAGCGTGACCCTTTGCATCGGATGAATGGAGAAATATCATATCTGTGTAAATTGAGTTTTGTTGTCTGTATTTGCAAGTGTATGCTCAGCCTGACTTATTCTGGCAAGTAAATATTAGATTATACTTAATGGTGGAAGTCTTGGTTTATCTTTACTGCTATTGTTTTTGTGAGAAAGGAAGTGATGCAATCTCTGTTAACTAGGCCTCACATATCAGCTCTGGCAGTTTTTATGTATAGCACCTAAAATAGTGGTATAAAGTGGGTGAATTTACAGTAAAAATCCACCAGGACAGGCTTGCATTCATCTTTCTAGATATTTTGCCCAGATCCACAAAAAATAAATAAACAAAACTCATTACACTGATTCAACTTGCAGGTTATACAAGCAATAATCTTTCCATAATAATGTTGTCATCTTAAAGGCGTGTTTGAAGTCTTCTGGATAACAAGCAATGAAATATGTTATTTTTCTAACAATCTAGATGATAGGGAAGCATTTACCAGTCTCCCAACAGCTTTTTAAAATGCTGTTGATCTGCTTGATGACTGATGTCTTTCAGTATCAAGGGTTGTGTTGAGGAACCAACATCATGTCTACTTGCAGATGATGTAATGAAAAAACACTGGCAGATAAGTGCTAATACACAGCAGGGTGAAAACTTTGCACCATGGCCCTATGAACTAAGTCAGTAACGTGTTATTTTCATGAGATCACAATTCTGGAAAATCAAAAATTGCAATTGAATATAGAAAAGAAAAGGGAAGAGAAGAGAAGGGAAGGGAAGAGAAGAGAAGAGAAGAGAAGAGAAGAGAAGAGAAGAGAAGAGAAGAGAAGAGAAGAGAAGAGAAGAGAAGAGAAGAGAAGAGAAGAGAAGAGAAGAGAAGAGAAGAGAAGAGAA
>VUYV01000077.1:1162006-1203711 GCA_008711295.1 Anarhynchus alexandrinus | reverse complement strand
AAAGAAAAGAAAAGAAAAGAAAAGAAAAGAAAAGAAAAGAAAAGAAAAGAAAAGAAAAGAAAAGAAAAGAAAAGAAAAGAAAAGAAAAGAAAAGAAAAGAAAAGAAAAGAAAAGAAAAGAAAAGAAAAGTTGCTATTATTGGTAGAGTTAGAACAGTTACTCCATGATTAGTGATGGATTAATTTTACATTGTCACTGGAACTCAACTTTTATGTCCTTCAATCCTACTCAATCTCCACTGCGTGCAGTTCTTCCATATCAAAACATGAACAAATGACACATCTCTGTTTAAAGGGCACCTGTGGTATTCTTAAAGATCTGTTTTCAAGAGCTTGTTTTTTATATTTTAAATCTATTCAGAAGCCCTCTATAAGTGTATAGCAGTCAAACAGTCTACAGTTTGAGAGAAACAGTGCAATGGATTTGAAGTCCACGTAACTCCACACTACAAATGAAAGGCATCATCTGCTGGCCATTAGACCAACAGCAAGGTGTCAGAGACGTGTCAGAACAGGCTCTCAGACTGAAGGTGAGATTTATGCCTGAAGGGGATGTTTTTACAAATGTTAAGTTAACTGAGGGAAGTGTAATGTCTGTGACATTAAGAAGATGATATTTCCTATTAATGGAGCAGGGACCTTGGTATTGCATATACAATTCTGTTTAACCTCATCAAGACACATTTTTTCTGTTTGAATGAAAGATCACAGCAAGGTATATTTTGTAAAGAAAGCTTATACAATCAAAATGAAAATTGAACTCTTACAGAGGAAAGAGTTTAACAATAAAAGCTGTAAAAGTCCCCTGAAAGTGAGATTCAGTCCAATTTGACACAATAAATTGTTTTACTATTGAACAGAGTTCCACTAACAAGTATAGATTACATGTGTAAGACCTGGTTTTGCCTGCAGCTAATGTACCTAGAAGATGTATTAACTGTGCAGCTCTCCTGTTTGCAAGCAGTAGAAAGAATTTGCTTCTTTTGAAGTATAGGAGGAAATTGAGAAGAATATGAACACTAAAGCTTAAGAATAGCCAAATATTAAAAAATGTTTAATATCAGTAACTGACTTAATGTTCCAAATTATTCACAAATAAAATATGCATTATTATTTACTGGAATACAGGATAAAAGGCAATTACATTAGCCACAGATAGTAAAATGCCAGAAAGGGGAAGGGAAGGCGTGCTATGTATTCTGCAGAGTGCCTCCTTGGAACTGTTAGTGCTTCATGCTGTAACAGGCTGAAAATGAAGTGCAAACTCATCAGTGTAATTATTTCTTCTCTTCCTTTTGTGGAGGCTGTGCTGAAGGATGGACATCTTTAACTTAATCACTGATTACATTTGTTGCCGTATGAATCTGTAAAACAAGTGTAGCAAATCTATTGCTACGCTGAGTCGTCGGGAGCCCCTGTTCCTGTTCTCAAATTTGTAGCTCTGCTGTACGAAAAACAGAAAACCCACTTTCCCCTGCTGGTGGTTTGAATTGCTCTAATTTGTTCTGGTAATGGCACCAGATGTCACAGTATAAAAGGAAGCCCGACCCAGCAAAAAAGATTGCCAATCTGACCTTCTATTGAATTCTAGAGCTCTTGCCCTTTTTTGTCTTCTGAACAAACCGAGCACTCACAAACATGCTGAATGGAGTGGAAAAAGCAGCTTGACTCTTGTGAAAGAAGTTACAAGCAGAGCTGAGATGGCCGCTTGCCACTTTCCCTGTCAGGGTGACATCTGCCACCGTTTGGTGAGCTGCTTTTTGTGGGGGGAAAAATGAACCTTCACCCCAGCAGGGCTGGCCCTCTCCCCCCATCCCTGCACCTTTGTCACTGTTTCTTTTTATCCAGAAAAGCTTTTTTTTTTTCTTTTTTCTTCTGTTGTTGGAGCCTATCTTTTAGGAGAGATGAAAGCCATATCTTATGGGGCTTTTACTTCTTCAGCAAGATCCTGACACCATTTCTTTTCTCATACAATGAGCATTTAGTTTATTATATATACCACTCCATTTGTCTTGGTAAAATGGTTTTACATCTGTAAAAAAGCCCAGCAGAGTAAATCAAAATGAATACAGCCAGCTGCCTGCTTGCATTGATAACAATCCACTTTCATGACAAAGGCAGTCAACTTCCACATGATTCATGCATCTTAGCCTTCGAACCATATTTTTCTTTAACTGATTTTTGCCATGTTCAAGATAATTTGTGTGAAATTCTGTTTTCCTGTTTGCAGGAAGAAGTTACAAAGCTTGGCAGTATTGATTTTGGATGCAAATAGGTGTGCATATGTGTATTTACGTGCATGTGTAATTGTGCGTGTCTATACATTTCCAAGGTTTTGTGACTTACTTTATTTCCATAACTTTTATTTATATAAACCTAAAGATGGGTCTGCCACAAAACTGAATACAGAACAGCTCTCACAAGCAGAAGAAGGGGGATTAAAAGAAAAATAAAAAAAAAGATTCAAAACCTTTGTCTACTTGGTGAGGTTGTAAGTACCTTTGGCAACCCAGAGAGAGCATAGATTTTGACCTGTCCTCCTAACTGGTTCAGATGTATGTTCAGCATCCTCCAGGGCAGAGATATGTTGCTTAGTAAAGGGCATAATCTCCCAGTGCTACATGAGGCTGCCTGTATCCAGTGTCTGCAGAAAAAGAGGGAATAACCACTAGAGAGAAGATCAAGGGACAGTCAAAGATATAATGAGCAAACCACCCATAAGAACATTTTAGAACCAGTCTATTGCCCTTACTCACGTTAATTCGTATTTGCTCAATTACAGAAACCCAACAAGCATGTACAGTGCTTTATGAAGATATTCAGCAAGCAGAATTACATGGATAGGTATTTTGATCAATATAAAGCATTCAAGTGGGAAGCTTTTCTTTATGCTGAAATAAAATATTCTTTTTGTGCATCATGTTCAAGAGAGAGAAAAGCAAGACAGGCATTGAAGACTAAAGTTAAAGCATGCTGAAAACATAAAGCATTTTAGAATCTTAACATTAGAACCTGTCTTGGACATTAAAAGGAGGTTTATCAGTGACTATAGAATTCTTCTGATCTGTCCCATGAGATTTCCTATAGGTAAACATGGGAGGTGAAAAGTCTCTAGTATAGAAGAAATGTGGATTTTATTTCATATGTTTATAACTTTGTATCTTTATATCTATATCTTTATATCTATCTTTATATCGATCTTTATATCATTAACCTTTATGTCTGTATCATTGCATCTTTTTAACACATTTTATCATCACTGTATACTTCATTAAGCTAAATCACTCATTTTGGGGTTGCTTTCAATTTACACAGGAGAAGCAATTAAATATTCACATCTTGAGTTATTCTTTGGTTGCTGTTCTAGTTTTCAAATGGAATGCAGATAAAAATATGTCAATTACGGGGTTTCTACTTTGGATCAAAACCACAAGTGATAGATTAGACAATGAAGGAACTTGGGACAAAGCTAGTTACTCACTCATCTCCCTGGCAATACTGGAGTTCAAAAAAACGCACAGTCTCTGAAATCCAGAATAAACCCTTTCTTCTGATATGATCTTCAGTCAATTAACAAAGCAAGATTCCATTTCTTTGCAGAGCATTGCTGTGCATTGCTAAGCTATTTCTTTGTTTGACTTCTGCGTTAGAGACATGTAAGTGCTGAATTCAATTATTCTTTCATCAGAATCATTCTTATCTTTACAATTCAGAAGGCGTGGTAGGCTGTACATAAATGTGAAATATAGTTTTTGGCATGAGAATGAAGCTTCATGAAATTGCACATACACACATACCAAAAAAAAAAAAAAGAAAGCAAGCTCAGTGAATATGACACTTGCTGGACCAACAGTCCTTCTCCAAGGATTCATACTGTCTGGAAGTTTCTATCCAACTGTCTTCCTTTTGTCTCCCCTCCATTCTCTTCTATTTATCATCAGTCCACCTCTTCTTTTTATTCTTACAGCAGTAACTGACACCCACTAGCAACAGCAAGTTGAGGTCACTGAGGCAAGGGCCTGTGTCTTGCTAGAATTGATCACTGATCTGGGAATATGACACACATATGACAGAGTAAGGTCACTCAACTTCTTTCCCTCCGTTTTTCATTTCTATGCAGGTAGCTACCACTTCAAGGTTCTTCCTCCCAGCCTGTCATTTTGTTTCTTATCATACTACCTCATGAAAAATAGAAAGTACTCCAACCTTTATAAGATATTCCCTCCTAAGTATTGCTCTTCTAACAGTTGAGAAACACACTCTCCACTACAAAATGCCACCCAGGTACAATGTTTTAAAAATATAATTTTATCTAGTAACAAGTGCTACTATGGGAAAAAAATGTAAAGAAAGAAAGAAGCCAACTCATTAGGAATAACCTATTAAATCTTAATGAAAATGTGTTGTAGAGGAGTCATATATCTGCAGGGATGACATAAATAAAAATCCAAAGTGAAGTAAAAATTCACTCAAATACCTATGATAGTAACTTTTGTTGATGTAAAGCACTTTAGGATATTCCATAAGTGTCACTAGGCTATTTATCTTCGAGCAAAAAAAAGCATCTGGGAGTTGTGCAAGGTCTTTTATTTAAAATGGATAAACCTGCATATTAAAAAATAAGCCTCACTCTCTGGCATCAGTACTCAACTCTCAAATATTTAATATAAAAGTACATGTATTTATGTGAATATGTGAAACAAACTTCCTGGCTTGTTCTTTTGTTTTGTTGACTTGACATATTTATTTAATTCTATGTAGGAATGAATTGCACATTCATAGACAGGTTCCTAAAACTGTAATTTCTATCTGACCAGGGTCCGAAGCCTCAGAAATGTTTTTAAGTTAATGCTAATCCAGAAGTGAAATAACTTCTCTGAAAGAAGAAAAACTATTGATTGTTCTATTTCACTGATTTTCCAAAATAAATATCGGATGTAAACGTAAAAGTTGAGGTCAGCCCTTGCTAGACGGTCTTCATGATCTAGAAAGGACAGAAAACACTATGTTTTTACAGATCTTATAATGAACTCTGAATGGGGCCAGAGTTTCAAATGAGATCCAGCTGCTGCAGTCACTAGTGCAAATCAAAGTCACTGTCCTTACTAGTTTTGATGCCAGGCTATCTGACGTTGAGAGCTTACAAAGGCACAAGAACAGGAATGGAAAAAAAAACCCCACATTCTGAGGCCAATGACATAAGAAGATTTAAAAGATTTCAGAGAAATATAGAGAGACAAAGTTTTTTTTTAAAAAAAGGATGCTTTCTTCCACATTTCATTCAATGGGCTTAAAAAATGCCGAAGACTGAAAATATCTTCATCCATGCCGTATAAATCAGTCTCTAAGTGATGGATAATAGGTAGAAGGATTGGCTAAGGACAATTATTATATTGTTGAAAACTGACTTTTGGAACAAATTATTCTGGCAACCCTGTGATATTAAAAGACGTGATGTTAAGATGACCTCATATCCCAGAACCCTGGAATCATAGGAAATAAAACTGGGATGGACCTTAAGGCATCATTAGATCACTCCTTTACTCAAAGGCAGAGTCAGTTGAACTTAAAACATTGCTGACAGATGTTTGAATAGCCTGATCTAAAAGTCAAATGTTATTACTCAAATTCCCTCCTGCATCTAGACCTCCATCACCCTCAAACTTTTTCTTGCTACATCACATTGTAGACTCCTGTATAAATCACTCCTATCACAATGCCTATTATTTTATAGCCAAGAAATAACACTTATCTATTGTGTTAGATTTTTCCCCCTGATATCTATCCTCATGCTCCCTTGCTTAGAATGATGTTCATTATTTTTCTGTCCTACCTATGATGACCGTGGTAAATACTTTATCCTTTTCCTTCATGTTTTTCTTTTCCTTTCGCCTATGTTCTTAGCAGATTTCAGCATATTAAAAAAAAAAGTCATATACTGTAACACACTGCTCTATCATGATTAACCTGTTCTTTATTAAACACCACAGTTACTGGGTTGGTCTTTCAAAACATTCTGTATGACAAGCTTTTCCTCAGTCCTGTGAAATAATTGTCTTACCTATAACGTGATCTTATTGCCTGGGTGGTTCAACAATGTTCAGATGTAATGTTCTTTATCTATCTCTATCCATTTGCTTGAAATGTTACCCTCATTGTAATATTTTAATTTCCTTTAAAACAGCTTGCTTTTCCTCTACATTCAAGAGTCTGACTCCAATATTTGCTCTCAATTACATTTTGCCACACTGCCAACTTATATCTAAATCATTGCACTGTTTATCCCTGGGATTGTGTGAATGACCAAACTTAATATTGATATTATTTAGTTGCATGAAGCTCCCAGAACAAACAGAGAAATGTGTATTTGCTTTATTTGTAAAATTATCCAACTGTAACCAAAGCAAAGTAACACAATTAAACAGGTTATGATAAACTACAGATAGAAAGGATCAGGCCTGTGAATGTGTGCAGTTATAAGAAAGCAAATATATATAAGTGGCCAGGTTTCTCAGTCTTTCCTCTGGAAAAATAGGTACGGGGTGAGAGGAAGAAAACATAGATAGCTATAGCACATAGAAACAGTATGCGCATATGAGGACCTCCATATGTCCATGTTTCTGTAGGCTTATCATGAGTGGTTTAATTTCTGATAGTTCTGTCTCCAGATGATGATATATCCAAGAATGTCATCACAGACTTATAATTTGCTGTGTTTTTCTCTAAATTTGTGAGCCTGCTCCAGTATCACCGTGGAAGTACTGCACCCTCATCCTCCCCACGAATTCCCTTGCACTCCCTACCAAAGACACCATCACTTTAAAACAACAGCAATGCCCACTCTAGCTGAATGACAGGGCTTAAAAATGACTAGAAATGATGTGAACATTTCTACTTAAGAGAAATGTATTGAAAAGATGAGTTTGCCATATCTGAAATGCTTTGAAGAAAGATATGAATGTTGATTGTCGTTGGAAGCTTACTGAAGGCTAGAGCCTACATTTCCTCTCTAAAGAGGCTTCCTCTATCATTTGCTGACTTTCAGACTAAGGACCCTTTGGAACATAATTTGCAGTCTGAATGTGGGACATATTGTGTCTATTTTACTTCTGTTGATGTAATTTCAATCTTCTCCTGTCCCTCTTTGAAATATCAGCACATGACCATTTCCAACAGTGTGTATAACAGAACTGGAAAAAGAATTAATGGAGAAAAGAAGTCAGAAATATTTGAAGGCACATAGAAGCTACTCTGTAGACAATAAATGAGACCATTCTGGCAACCTCTGAAACAGTGTTATAGTAAATGACATATAAAATGATAATCAGAAAGTACCATGTGTATGATAAGCATCAAGAAGGAAAACCTACACCCTAGAATTGTAGTTATGGCAGAAACTGGGTAAAATAAATAGTAATAAAAAAAGATTCATTGAATTCTAGGGCACTGCTAAGAGTGGTAGAGCACGAGATGCATGCTTGGCTAGGTTGCCTTGGAAGTAATTAAAAATACTGCAACAAGAAAAAATCTTCATAGAAATAGATCAAAGAACAGAAATAATCTTAATATTTTGCATTATGCATACCTGTCAGTAAGACTTTTGACACTGTCTCCCATAACATCCTCATAGGTAAGCTTAGGAAGTGTGGGTTAGATGAGTGGTCAGTGAGGTGCATTGAGAACCAGATGAATGGCAGAACTCAGAGGGTTGTGATCAGCAGCACAGTCTAGTTAGAGGCCTGTAGCTAGCAGTGTTCCCCAGGGGTCAGTACTGGGACCAGTCTTATTCAACATGTCCCTCAACAGCCTGGATGAGGGGACAGTGTACCCTCAGCAAGTTTGCTGATGACACAAGACTAGAAGGAATGGCTGACACACCAGAAGGCTGTACTGTCATTCAGCAAGACCTGGACAAGCTAGAGTGTTGCGCGGAGAGGAACCTAATGAACTTCAACAAGGGCAAGTGTAGGGTCCTGCCCCAAGGGAGGAATAACATCATGCACAGATTGGGGGTTGACCTGCTGGAAATCAGTTCTGCAGAGAGGGACCTGGGAGTCCCGGTGGACAACAAGTTGACCATGAACCAGCAATGTGCCCTTGTGGGCAAGATGACCAATGGTCTCTTGGGATGCATCAAGAAGAGAGTGGCCAGCAGGTCGAGGAAGGTAATTCTCCCCCTCCTCTGCCCTGGTGATCTGGAGTACTGTGTCCAGTTCTGGGCCCCCCAGTTCAAGAAAGAAAAGGAACTACTGGAGAGAGTCCAGCAGAAGGCTATGAAGATGATCAAGGGACTGGAACATCTCTTTTATGAGAAAAGGCTGAGAGACCTGGGTCTGTTTAGCCTGGAGAAGAGAAGACTGAGAAGGGATCTCATCAATGCTTATAAATATCTAAAGGGTGGGTGTCAAGAGACTCTTTTCAGTGGTGTCCAGCGACAGGACAAGAGGCATTGGGCACAAACTGAAACAAGGAATTCTGTCTGAACATAAGCAAAACTTCTTTACCTTGAGAGTGACAGAGCACTGGAACAGGCTGCCCAGAGAGGTTCTGGAGCCGCCTTTCCATCTCTGGAGATATTCAAAACCCACCCGGATGTGTTCCTGTGCAACCTGCTCTAGGTGAACCTGGTTTGTCAGAGGGGTTGGACTAGATGATCTCTGAAGGTCCCTTCCAACCCCTATTACTCTGTTATTCCATCTTAAAAAAAAAAAAAAAAGAAAAAAGGAAAAAGAAAAAAGAAATATGCTGTTCTTTGAGGAGCTAAATGGTAGTTCACTAATAGAAGATGAGATAGTAACTATCACATGTAGCTTTTGTACCATGTGAAACAGAACCATACATTGGTTTGGGATGTTGGTGTTAAAGGCACCATTCACAGCAGTAATACAAATAATAACAACACCTCATCAGTTTTTCCTGTGTAAGCATGAAATAAAATTGCTGAAGCCTGAAGTGAATTATTTATCTCAGAAGATGGCAATAGCGTTAGCATCAACAGTTATAGGAAAGGAAACAAAACCTACTGTTGTCTCAATCATTTTGTGGCTAAGCACACAGTGATGTGTCCTGCTGCCTTGTGGCCCTCCTCCCTGGCCCTGGGGAGGAAAAACTGTCACACCAGTGCCCGTGAATTGCGGCAGAGACCTGACCCTTCCCCGCCTCTGTTTGCATTTTTCCCCTTCCTTCAGGGATGCCTGCTGTGGCGTTGCTCCTCCATCCATCTGCAGGCCATCTCCTCTTGCAGGAGGAGCAACCTGGGAGGCAGGCAGACCCTCCCTGGAGCAGGAGGAGGGACCAAAGCCATCTCGTTACCTTGAGGATTCAAGAGCTGGCTGATAGATGCCTCTTTGTTACTTCAGGAGCAGGAAGCCACACATGAAGACATGGGGATGGAAGGATTAACTTTTTTTTAATCCAAAATCCTGCTTTATGTGTTGGCAATTTAAGAGACTTTCAATTACCCTCATCAGTGTTCACCCATGCAGTTTCAATAAGTAAAATAACTGGGTGTAAGCGTGTTTTTTTCTGATGGATGTTGTGGTTAAGAGGACATGACAGTGAGCTGCAAGAGTCATTATCTATTAATTTTGCTGGTTTATTTTAGTAAGCAATTTATAGCTTTTCCAGAATGTCTTTTACATTTTCCGCTCATTAATTGAGTCCCATTTATACTCTTTCTTTTGCATTAAAAGATGTATTGCACTATTTAAAGTCTTAATTTAGCCCATATGTCAAAACTATATCTAAATGAGCTACTTACAGCACTTTTGTACGAATTACATTATGTAAGTCTTTCCCCTCCTGTCTTTTTTATCCTTGCAGATTCAATTTCTTTATTAGAAGGTAGGAAAGGAATAAATAAAATATAAGTATAATAAGCAGCAATATTAAAACACAAACTTGAGACTACCAAGTCAAGTTCAAGCCGCAGAAGATATTTTCAGTGCCTGAAAAAAATGGTCCAAAACCTTGAACAAAGGTGCAAGTTAAGTGAGGTTCTCCCATGTAAACTGGGAAAACTCCAATGCCTTTATTCTAATTTATATGGATATGTTGTGGGTTTGGTTGGTTGGTTGTTTGGTTTTTTTTTTCTAAAAAGTAACCTATAGTTTTGAAACTTGTGCTCCCAGGCCTTTTATTTATCTGTCTTCCTAATCTGCGTACTTAAGTGAATGCTGATAGCATCAACAAAAAGAAGGTGCATACCTCCTCAGGATGTCTTCTTTGTAAAACAGTGGTAGGGGAGAAAAAAAAGTAGAAGGAGGGAGGATCAAGGCAGACCATTGTCAGAACTTCTTTCTCAAAGCTCATCTAATCTTCCAGCTTCTGGCAGTCCTTAACTCTAGGAAAAAAAAGTAAAAAAAAAAAAAAGACCAAAACAAAACAACAACTCCCTTACCCTTGGCTCTACCCCAGAGTTACTGAGGCTAGGACACATTCTATCTTTAAACAGTTGGGGTTTTTTTCCAGAAACTCTTCTGGATGTTTTGTTCATGTATTTGTTTACTAGCAAGTAATTCCTTCCTGTTTCATATATTAGCTACCTATGCTGTGAGCTAGATACTTTACTGTTTTAAATTTTCATATCTTTCATTCCATGTCTCCATTGAATGGCCCATTGATTCCAAAACAGTATATTTACAACAGGGGACAGGAAACGTCATTCTTTTCCTTGGTTGGCTAGCAGCAGGCAGTGACATCTCCCATTGGGAGTAGTACCTTTGCACTGTTAAAATGTGCGTATAACTTGGATGCTGATATTGATGTTCACAATAATGATGTTTGCCATCTGCTTCATTGCAGCTGAGAGAATCTCTTTCCCACTTAGCACTACATAATAAGGTGTCACTCTCATGGTTCTTTACACTTCTTTCTTTATTCAGACAGTTTGGTGAACTCTATTTCTACTTTCTCTTTTTATGAGCAAAGCATGACTTTGTTAGATTATTTAAGGTGTGTACTATATTTTTAAGATCTCAATTAACATTAATCAAGACAGTTTTTTGCCCTTAAAACTGTGATTATTTTCAACATAGGTTTCCTTTTGCTCTCACACTATTTTGTGCTAATATATTGCTTATTACAAGATACAATATTGCCAGTGGTTATAATAATGATCTTTAACATCTGTTCTTTGCAAATACCAACTGTTCCTTAATTTGGTGCCATATTTAAAAATAATTACACTCTTTCAGTCTTCCAATTTAATATCAAGTTATATTTCATATAATTGTATTTTACGAGATAGCTGATTTTGTTTCTTTTATTGTATAGTTGAATCTGATCTTATAACAGATTACTATTTCTCTCACCCTGGATAAATTTGATGGAGTGAATAGTAATCCTTATTATCTGCTTCCATTCACAACTTTCTTTCAAACCTGGCAAAAAAAGAAATAATCACAACATATGACCATGTTATCCTGAGCGGGAATTTGGATATACTTGAGTTTGGATACCCGTACTGCATATCTAATGGTGTTGCTCTTTCCTAGTAACTACTCTTCCACACAGCTGAGTATTCCCTTTGTTTTGGTTTTTTTTGGGTTTTTTTTGGGCGGGGAGGAGGAGGTTAGCTGTACCTGTTAGCAAGGCACCTTCACGATAAATTCTTTATATCAGGCTTGGAAATCCCTCCACTGCTGGACTGCTAATGCACCTGCTCCAAAACCAAGGAATAGAACAATTCTGAACCCAGCTCTTGAAAGTTATGGTTCAGATACTAAATTTTGAGTTATCTTTTTTTACATATTAGAACTTTGCTGTAGCTATTTGCTTAGATCTTAACTTACCCTCCATTTCTTCAAGAAGTGCAGCCTAACCAGTCCTTGTGCCCAAGCAGAGTTCCTCACCTCCTGCAGTGGGTATCATGAGACATCCTTTCAACTTACTTATTCTGTGGAAAGGCTTCAGTTATTCAAGCCAATGCGCAGTATTACCACCATCTGAAGAACCTGAACTCTCTTCCAGATCTACCCCACTCCATAGGAAACATTTTTTGCTTTTCTTTGTTTTCAAGATAAGGTTGGAGAAACCTGAAACTATCTAAGGATTTGATCAGGCTCTCGATATGGATAGTTCAGAAAAAAGAAGTGGGTATCACGTTATCCCATAATAACTTCTTACAGCATTTTTAAAACTAGCTGGACCAGGTTAACATTACCAGCTGCTGATGACTGGATCCTTTTCTAGCTAGACCTTGGCATCATCCAGTGAAGCTATTCAAACGTTTCTGCAATGACTTCTGTACTGATACTGGAACTGTTCCAATTTTCTGCTGAACATAACTTAAGTAACCTTGAAAATCATGGACATAAACATTGTCAGAGGAAGCCATGGTCGTCCACAAATATTTTTAGAGGCGGCTTTATCCCTGTTAAGTTTATTACAGTTTAGATAAAGAATGCTGGGAATTACCTGAAGTTATGAATAACATGGCTTGTAAGCCTGTATAAGTGACCAATATACTAGAAATGCAGTCAAATACAATCAAAATGCGTTTTATGTGTATAACAGGCCTGGGTAACTTGTCTTTTTTTCTTATGCATAAGGAAAGTAATTTGAATTAATCAAGATCTGAATAGAAAGTTGACACAGATACACAATTTTTGACTTGTAAAAATATCTGTGAAAAGCTAAACTTCTAGCTTTCATTTGTGCTTATAGCTACACTTCCTGAATGGCAAGACACAGAACCTAGGATCTCAGAACCACTTTTTCCTGTTTCTGGTCTGCTAGAGTCAATGAGCAGAATATTCAAAATTATTCAAAAATATTCTTATACAAACATATGCTCTTGGAAAATCTCCGGCTTTTCAGACTCACTGATATTGGACAATTCAAAGATGACAAGCTCATTGCACTGGGGGTGCTCTGGTCTGAACATATAAAATTTTAGAAAGCTTTATATTTACTGTTGATAGGAAAATCCATTTTCTGGTTTTTTTCTGATTATGCTTAAAATGAACAGATCATATACAGATGAATTATTTCTTTAAATTTATGAATATCAGACTTAATCTTTTAAAAGAGCAGCAGAACCTTTAATCATTCATTGAAATATTTAGATTACATATTCTTTTTTTTGGATGAAGGAACTTTCTCTTTTCTCTGTACATACAGTAGCTAACACAATGAAAATGTTATTTGTTACAGTATCCTAGACTTTACTGCACATAACATGAAAAACTAACAATATTATTAAACTAGTTGAGTAGCACTTCAGACTGAATTTATTTCCTGAGCTGTGTCCTTAATTTTTACAGAATTACATTTCTAGTAGTTTGAAGGATTTATGAAATAAAATCAAGTGGTAAAGCTGTAATATGGAACAGTGAGTTGGTTTGTGACAGTATATTGGCCTTATAAGAAAAAGGGCAGAAAGTCAAATACAACTAAAAATGAAATGTCGTACCATTGACCTCTACAGAATGAATATTATTCCTTGTAATAGGAAATGTTAATTTTATTACTTATAAATTATGTTTTGAACAGTTTTACATTCCCTTTCTATATTGGTTATTTTAAGAATGATTGTAAAATTTTAGGTTGAAAAAAGTACTGATCTACAATATGTAAATTTTGTGTTATGTGACATTACAAACAGGAGAAAACCTTACTACCTTGTTTGATGAATCCTAGGATATTACTCTGGATACTTTGTTTCTGAAATAGTCCTACTGGCATATAAAAGTTTACATACCCAATGAAGCTGGTTAGTCAGATAAATTAATTGAGAAAAATTAATCTGTGATGTTTGTATCAGAGATTCTTTGGGCATTTATCGACAAAATCATCTAACTTTCACTGCAAATATCATTACTAAAGTACGAGCTGAATTTATTTACTGTGTTAAAGAAGAAATATTTGAATTTTAATATTCTTACCATGTAGGTTCCAGAAAGGTTTATGAAATAGTAGAAAATAACAATTTTTTACTTCAATCAATTGACATGATATATTGCTTTCCTCCCGTTTTTTAGAGAACTTAGTTTATTGTTTATAATAACCAAATTAAAGTTCACTAAAATAGTGAAGCTTACTTTTTTCTTCTAACAATTGAACATGCGGAGGATATGGTTGACCTAGCAAGAGATTGCAAAAGTGAAGCTATTAATATCTTCTTAAATTTTCCTCTTGAATCTTTTAACTGAAATGAGAAGGAAACATTATGTTTGTCATTTATTATCTATATTGTGTGTCTGTGTGTATACTACATTGGTTTTGTTTTGTTCAGAATGATGAACAAAGCCGTATAAATAACTACTCATAAGCGTTTACTCTTTTGCTTGGAAATCTCAAAAACTTCATGCTATAGGGAAAACATTAACTAATCTGATGAACAAAGAATCTCAAATTCTGAAACACTGTTGTACATGCATACTTGTGCTACCAGTTTGGTGCATCCAAGTTGTAAAGAATTCTTCTGAATTAATTACTCCCAAATCTTGTTATGAACAATGGACAACAAGCACACATTACCTTCAAAATCAAGAATATGTTACTCTTGTTAAAGTCTCAAGAGTATAATGAAATAATAATTATTGTTAGTCCAATTACCATCTCAATAAATTGTAGTTCAAAATATATACAATTAAAATTAATGTGCTCAAATTTCCTAGTATGCATCCCTTTTCTTCAGTGAAGTGTTCACCCCCTCTAATGTTCTGCTGGGTGTTGAGGTCAACAGCTTCAGTGTGGGTTGAGGGAAATTGCACGCTGGAACATCAGCATCCCTAGCCCTTCATTGAATGGAGCTAAATGTTGATGTGGACAGCATCTTCCCCCTCACTGCCTGAGGCGATTTTTTTTTTTTTTTGCGTTTGTAGTACCTTGCTCTTTCTTCATTGGTCTGCAGGACCACATCACATCCAAATGCACTGTTTATGGCATGATTTAGATGTTCACCCAGGTTATCAGGCTGCATTCTTTTCATAAACAGTGTTATCTCATCTCTGGTACCATCCTATGCCCATAATTTTAAGGCCTTTGCTCTTATCCTGCTCCTTCTCTATGCAACATTTCACTCCAGGGTCATAGATAGTTCATTCTACACCAAGAAGCTGCTGAATATGAATATCAAGCAGCTACCAAAATGTACATAGCTATACACACAAACACATATGCATGTGTATACATAGTTACACAATTTTACAAAGCTTAAGAAAGATAAAATCAGATAATTATTAATCTGATCATTGAATAATTGCTATTATGGTTAAACAAGCTAAAAAACATCTTCAGAGATGAGTCCAGACAAAGCCTGGTAAGTCCTAGAGCATGTGTTGTTTTCTCAACACAAATCCTGTAGCCTGTTACAAGCAATGACGTCATTCTACTGAGTTAGAAGGCTGTGCTTGCTTTCTTGAAGATGCTTTAAGTCGATTGATAGGATCACAGACATTAATTTTTCCAAAGTCATCCAATAGGTCATTGACAATAGAACTCTGATTGATTGTCTTGCTAGACTCCAGCATAGTAGATATTTTTTCAATGAATATAGAGCCATGTGTGGGGCTATGCAGAAATTATTCTCTTCAGGTCGGGCCTGGGGTATATTTGTAAGACTGAATTTACAATGGCATATGCCATTTGATTTTTTTTGTCTGTTACATAGTTTGAACTAATGAGCTGTAAATCTTGAAATTGCTACTTCCTTCATAACAAGTACAGTCCAGACTGATGGTAGCAAAGATCTGAAACAATATTTGGATTTAAGAATTTACTTCACTGAGAAACTGTGATTCTATAGAGATGGTAAAATGGAGATACCAATGCTGGAAGAAACCAAGCTGGCTAGTCCATACAACGTAGCTCAGAACTATACAGCTATGGGTACACCATTTATTAAGTTTAGCTCTGATATTCCTCTTCACACCAGTTTCAGTGATCTTCCATACTCCAACCAGGTAACCTCCATCACTAGAGAATCCTCCACAGCATAGAGTGACCCTGCATACCAGGACATGTTTAGCTTTGTGGCATATACAGCACTCATCACTGAGAATAAGATGAGGGATAAGATAAAGAGCAATACTTCACTACTCCAAAATCTGTCATTTTATTCAAAAGTAGATCAATTTTATGAGAGTACATACAATCACATAAGCTCAGAAGTGTAACCAGGCAGATAAATCCTGCCTTTTGGTACCTTTGGTACATTGGTACCTATGAAAGAAGCTACATATATTATCACCTCTGGATCTTAGTTTCGAGACTTATTAACTCAGGTTTCCACTATCTCATGCATCTTTGCACATTTTTATGGTGTAAACATTCAGATTTCAAATCTGCATTTGGATACAGGCATGGCATTTCTGTTGAAGAGAAAGGAAGATTTAACCTTTACAGCTTATAAAATATTCACATATAAAAAAACAAGGCACAGAAAAAAGTTTTGCCTAATAGTCAGGTATACTATTTTGGGGCTGAAATTTAAGCATTATTTCAATTTGTCATATTGGAATTAAAACAACAGTAACACCAATGAATTACAGTACTATACTAATGAAAGTTACGCCAGACTTTTTATCTTAAGTGAACACTGTAAAATGTTTCATTGTCTCCCTGTGAAATAAAAATCAAACATTTTAATTAGTTTAATAGCAATAACAGTATGAATGCTACTTTTAAGTTCTCTAAGGGGCAGTCAAATTTGAGACTGGGCCTATATTAAATGTTACCAGCAATTTGAGTAAATAATATTGTATTACCTTTGCACTTCAGGAGGCAAGGTATTTGGCCAAGGTCAAAAATAGAAAGTAGAGCTTCAATGTTTTGCACCAAACAGAATTCAAGTGCCTCTGTTGCATCCTTGCTAGATTTAACGTCCTGAGGCGCTAAACCCTTTCTAAAGAGTAGAGTCATCCAGTGGCAATGACAGTTCCTTCTACTATCAGCCTCCTTCCCTGTGTGAAACCCCACAGCCTTGCTGTTTGCACAGGAGGTGGGATGGCTCCTGAAGGCAGTGGCCTGACTGCTACATGAGCTGTTCTCCATCTGGCTATGGGTGAGCTGGCCAGCACCCAAGGCAGGGCTGACCTTGCTCCTGGGCTACCCACATCTTCATCAGTCTGGGACCTTGCTGTGCTTCTCACAGGTTGCTCTCCCATTTCTCGTGACTGCCAAAAAAACTGGTCCTCCATCTGGCTAGTGTCCAAGCCGATCCGGTCACAGTTTCTCCATCTGGTTTATTCTTGGAAAGATGAACTGGATGTTCTTAATTTAGAATAGTCAGTCTCTCCCTACCCTCTCTCCCCTGCCTACTTACGGCATCTACAAGATATTTGATTTTGGCTAGATTTCTGCATAATTGAGGAGAAGAGGTCTGGCTGTTTCCCTCTCTCGCTCAATCTCTCTCTTTTTTTTTTTTTGTCCTTTGCTTCTTTTCTGTTCCCCAGTAGCTGGCAGAAAGTTTCCTAAATACCGTGAAATTGTTACTCACAAGAACGCTTCTCCATCTTTACACAGCTTTCCTGTTTATTCTCTGCTGTTTCAGAAAAACANAAAAAAAAAAAAAAAAAGAACAGCTTAAAATCTTCATTTTATATTTTTACTGTATTTTCATTGTCTTTTTGATACACCGCTATCAGCTACACACATATATCCTCTCCTTACTCTCAGGTGGGTAAAGCCCTTTAACAACACACATTCATAAAAATTAATTCCATATGAATGTCTTATATCCCTGGTACCGAATGGTAAGATGCATGAACAGATGATAGTTTTAAAAGGAAGAGCCTCTGTGAGTATTTTTAGTTTACTATAAAATACCTCAGTGTAACCAGGCTGATTTTTCTCCTCAGATTTTCTCACACAAGGTCTTGTTTGTTGGTTGACTGCACCTCTGACTCTTAGAGGTCAATGCATTTCCATGCTGTTACTCATGTAACATTCATGTCAGGGTCTTCAGCTGGCCTAATTGGCATAGACTACACAGCAGTCAATGAAGCTAGATAAGTTTACATCTGCCCATCCTGCTCACAGATCAAATAGGAGCATTTTACAAGCAGCAGTTACTCAGTACTATCTGACCTGTCTTTGACATTTAAAGGCAGGACAGACTTACTTCATACCAGCTATAAATCTGTGTTAGGCAATGCTATGGTAACTCTTTAATAACAACTATGGAAACATTAAAAAACAAACAACAACAAACAAATGTAAAATTTGATAATGTTTATGAACAATCCAGGATTCTGATGTTTAGCCCACATAAACTGAGCTGCTGGTTCCTTTAGGGTTTCCATTCATTTTAGTGCAACTTCAAACTGTTTTTTAGACAAAAAATGCTGTTAATACTAATGGTAGTACACAGATATTAAATAGGAAAATCTCACTGTGGAAAAATAAATCCCACTATAAGCCTGAATTCAGGTATTTTACAGAAGGAAGAGTGAATTGTTTCAGCTGAAGTTATTAATTTGGCCCTCTTTTTAGGAGGGCAAAATGCTTCAAACTCATATTCTCTTTGCCTTTTTAGAATAATCATTTTATTTAACTAAACCAGCAATCCTTTCAGGCTGTGATAGTAATTAATATCATGCAAAGAATCACATATCCTCTAAGTAAAAACGAAAGGAAACAAGTTAGGATTAGTGTCATCATTATGACAGTTGAGGTTAAATTGTTGTGCCTAGAATGCAACCATAAACTCCATATTAAATTCTCTTGTGTCAAGAGTCTACCTCTGAACCTCAATGCAGAACACAATTTGAAAAAAAAAAAAGTTTTTTTTTTTCCCGAAATTTTTTACTTTTTTCCATGTCAATTAGAACAACAAATAAAAAGAGGAGGTAATTCCTTTAAAAAAAGGATGGAGGGGGATTTGTACCAAGCAAAGCAAGGTTCTTCTAATTACATTTTTGCTGGCTGAAATACTTTTTCTCAGGGTGTAACTGGAAAGGCCAATTTTATCATTCTATAAAACCAGAAAACTAAAAAGAATTTCCTTACCACTTTCCCCTATCCCGTACCTAGAAATCAAAAAACGTAGAGATGAAGGTGGGCCATGGAACACAGAGTGAGGGCACCTTGTCTTATGTCATCCTCTTAGCACCCTTTAACAAAAAGAAAAAAACAAATTGGCCTTCTGCTTTCCTCTCCCTCTTGGCAGGAGGGGTGAGATTTGGATCTTTTCCTTACCCAGCGGCTCATCTCAAAGGCTTTTCACTTTTCACAATTGTCGTCCAAGCTATCACTTAGGCTTTGCTGGTGGGACATGAGATGAAATGTTGACATTATGAAATTCTTCAGACAAGAATCATTAATTTTGTTCTATTTAATTTCATTCATTTTTGGAATGGAAATGTCATAGGGATAAATTAAAAGAGAACAAAAAAACAACTCAAAATACGTTGACATTTCCGAAATTGGAATATTTTGTTTAGTTTTGTTGAACTAATCCAACAGGGCTATTTTTCTGCCACTGAAATTTGTGCATAAAGGTCGTTTCCAAATTAGGCTGACCTGACCATGTAATCTCTGTACCAGTTTTCATACTAATTTCTTCACTAGTTTTTATACTGAGAGGTTATAATCCAGCAGATCAGTCACAGGACTTGATCTTCATGAAATTGCATTTAATATTTCTTCTATCTTCATGCTTCATTGTTTTCTACATGTAAATGGGTATACTACTACTTACTTCGCTACCTACCATAGAGGTAGAAGAGCCTTCTAACGTTTGTACCAGACTGAACATGTATGTGAAAAAGTGTATGAGTGTTACATAGCTAACCAAATGGAAAGAAATATTTGTCTTGTTATTCTTCAACATATTTTGTAACAATCCACAACTGAATTCTGACTTGCACTGTATATGACCTGTATCTGATAACAGCTGCTGTCCTTTCTGCAGGAGACAGGTTGGAAAAGATGAACTAGTTGCTTACAGAAATCAGCTGAATTCAGGCACTTCTTATGATGTGATCATCATCATGAGATCTTGGGCTAAAGACAGAGATGAGACGACATCCCCAATTTTGTTCAATCTGTATCTAAACAGTGTGCAGCAGTAAGAGAATAAGTGAGTTCCATTCCCTCAGGGCATCATCTTCAAGATTCTCCTGCTCTGAATTTGCTCCTATTAATTGTATCTTGTGATGGGAATATAAACAGCAAAAGATAATATTTTGTGTGCATAGTATTTTCTAAACACCATGTATTCTATCATAACAATATTCACTGAGAAAAGAAAAGGGAAGGGGAAAGGAAAGTAAAGGAGAAAGGAATCTTCTTTGGAAAGGTCTGATTACAGTGTGATATTCAGATTCTTTTCATTAAGAAGGTTATGCACCATTTCCACAGACTTTTCACACATACTACTAAGTACACACTTATCTTAAGTAATTATAGTTTGTTGCAATTCATTAAACTTCTTTCCCCTCTGGGGAAAAAGAAAAAAAAAAAAGAAAAGGAAAAAAAAGAACAATGAAAAAATAGGATTTCATAACACAGAAAGCACAGAATCATGTGGGAAAAATGCAAAAACACACAAGTTGATCTTTAAATATTGAAACAAATAAGACACAGAGATTTTGAAACTCATTTCAGGTAATTCCATGTAAAAGAGTCTCACTGGTATTGTAGGTTAATCCACGCATTTTTGTACTTGCACTGCCTCATGTGTAGCTTCTAACTTCTGTTCCAGAAGCTGTGATTTATAAATTATTTTAGTGGGAATTGAATCTTAGTTGCAGTGGGGTTATTAAAGAAGAAGTGGAAGAAAAATACTCAAACACACTTATTCAAGAAAATGGTTTCATTTAGAGTAGTATATTTATTCTGCATAGTGACAAGGTATTGCTCAAGAATGCAAAAAAATTATTGACTTTCAGCCTATGCAGGCCTCCAAGCCCCACTTCTGCTTCTTCTCTTGGTTCTACTTGGCTCCTTTCAGAGCTGTGCCTCCCCTAAGTGGTAATAGGTAAGATTCGCTTTGGGAAAAGCTGCATATCTGAATCCCCATAAAAAGTCTGTCTAGAAATGGCAGAGATCCCAAAAATGTAAAAAAACCCCAAACACCAGACAACACAAATCCCCAAAAATGCAGTATTGAGTCCCCAGAGATGAAGATATTACAAATGCTCTCATTGGTCTTGTTCATACCCCACTGCTGCTGTTTTCACAGCATCTTCTGCACCTTTTAGCAGTTCTGTGCTGGCTGTTTACCTAGCCTGAAATAATTCTGCTTAGCTTGGTGCAAATTCCAAATGCCTATCCCAAACACAAGAGGCATTTTGGGTATAGGTGATTTGGGAGAACCATCTCCCTTGACACCTTGAGTTCTGTCGCTCTCCCTCCCTGTCCCACACCAAGTAAATTCAACTTACTTCGATATCAGATCAATATTTGAATAACCTACCTTATTTTCTCTATGATATATTTGCAAAGGTTATAAGCTATTACTTGGAAGTTGGAAACGAAATATACAAAACAGAAATAATCAAAGAATAAAACCTGACTGTTCCCATGTTTCATGCCAATGATCTACAAAAGAGTAAAAACATCATAACCTGCAAGATATTCAGAGACCAAATATGGAGATTAATACCTCCCCTTCCCTCCAGTTTTAGATCACAGGAGGAATGTATTCCTGTGCAAAACTGAGGACAGGACTTACTAGATAAGTCTTTACATATGTGTCTTTTATATAGCAGCTTGTCATAAACCGGCAGATGTTTGATTAACTTGATTTAACTTTTTCCAAAATATTAAGCTTTTTAAACTCCTTTCTTTTCAAAATAATCGCCTTTATTTGTAGATAAACCCATGGCTTCTTATTCTCTGCAAACTAATATACATGCAACTTATTCATCCATTTTTCACCTTCTAGAGACAAATATCTTCAAAGAAAAAATTTTGTTTTGCTTTGGGTATAAAGCCTGTTTTTTCTTCCCTTTGTTTTATGAGAGAAATACCCTCTCAGGTGGATAGAGCTGAAATCCCATCACTGAATTTCCTTTAAACTCCTGCCTTGGGTAAATACAGCCTACAAACACAGTAGAAGAATAATTAAACAATAAATAAATGAAATAAGAAGAAAATAAATACATTTTTTTCCCTTCCTTTTTCTTTTTTTTTTTTTTCTGGTGTGGTTTGATTGTTAGTTTTGTTGGTTGGTGAGATGGTGGGTTTTGGTTTTTTGTTTTGTTTTGGTTTGGTTTGGTTTGGTTTCTTTGTCTGCCCTTTTATTTTTTCCTAGATTTTTCTAGGAAACATTTTGCCCTTGCCAAAGAATCTGTCTGTATTTTGAATTCTTGTCATACTGGAAAGTGATTAAGGGAAGAACTGTTTACCTGTAGTCCCACTAAATGAACCTGAAAAAGTAAAATCTTCTGAGATCAGTCCAATTAGGCAAGTGTCAAAGATGAGGATATAATCACATTCATCTCCTTGAATGAGAACTGACCCTTTTTTAAAACTTTCTTTTTACAATGGTCTTTATTCTGTTTAAAAATAAGCAATGCTCCTTGGGTTTCCAATCTTTATTTTTTCTTTAGTTTCTGGAAAAATTGAATGTGTTTTCTGTAAAGTTGATAATTATCTCTACTGATTTCTTAGGACTGTCTTTCTTCAAGTCATTATAGCACATACATATACATCCACAAAATATGATTGGGCATTATATTTGAACATAAATTTAACTTTAAAAGAAATCAATAGATACCATATTACAATTGGTTGATCAGTAACCAGGTTTTAACTGCATAGACATTTTAATTCCAATTTTATTATCATGTTTTGCCCCCAAGTAAATATCTAATTTAAGCTATAGCTTTTGGGTGGGTAAAATTCCTATTTTTAATCACAATAAATATGATGAAAAAGGAGAAGACTCTGAACAGTTTATCTGGAATTCTGAAGTTTCTCTCTCAGTTCCTAGTGTCTATATGTCAACTCATTTATTTATTTAGGTAAAATAAAGTTAACTTAACTCTTCCAAACCTCCAGTAAGGTTTTGCTCAGGTGATGAATACAGGTCCTCGTGTGTTCCCTCAGAACTCAGTTGCCCATTCATGTTGATTGTGCTACTAATTCTGCTGTCAGCAAGCAACAGGTCTCCCCTGTGGAGTGAGATGATGTTAAGGTTTTAATACACCTTGAAAGGAAGCTGTGACAACAGTCAAGGCGATGGTGGCTGCTGAAAGCTTGCGTATTGCTGAAATCCCTCCCTGCAGGAATTAGCATGGTCTGTGAGACCAGGAAGGAGCTAACAAGGTAACTCTTTTCCTTAACATGTGATGATCCAAATTATTTCCTTTCAATGTTAATATCACAAAGCCTGCCTGTCATTAACAGGTGCCTAGACAAAGAGAAGCAGAGATTGTTTATCACATGAGAACACTGTACTGCGAATAAGTATGTGTTTTCTTCTCAGTTGAAAAATGTTTTCTCATAATTTTGTGAATTAGCCTTCTTATTTGACTTCTTTTTTTAAGGTGAGACTACCCAATTAATTTCTTTTTTTCCTTATTGCTGCATATTATATGTACCTTGTCAAAAGTCCCTCTTATTCTGGCCAGTTCACCTCATCAGTTCTTCAAAAACATTTCCAAGAAACTTCAATTTTTATTTAACTTCTAATGCTCATCCCTGTTCCCTTCAAATGGCACATCTTACTTATTTTACATCCTGTGACAACATTCAACATTCTCAGTAAATGAGCATATCTTGTTTGTCAATTGTCAACAACGGTTTCACTTTTTTCCTACACCTATGTCTAGTTAATTCTGTCTCGGTGAATGAAATGCCACCTCTTCTGCACTGCTAAAAAGACAGTGAGAAGCAGTGTCATTAAAAAAGCTGTTTTTCCATGTGGTAAATAGTAACATATCACTGAATTCCAATTACACTTCTTCAGTTTCCACAGATCTTAGGAAAGCGTTCTTCTCTTCTTCCCATTTTTCTACTTTGCATCCAGTATACCTCACCCTCTACGGAGCTGATGTCAGATCATGAACCAAAAAGAGTATGCAACCATCTTTACTAAATAGCAGCTCTCCCCCAGCATTCCTGTTTCTTAAAACAAACAAGCAAAAACCCAAACAAACATACATGATAAAAAGTGCAGAAGATATGAAAATGCGATCTTATTTTATATTGATTCCCTCACTTAAATCTAACGACAAGTTTTAGACAAAGAAATCAAGTTTTGCCTAGCACAGGCAAAAATGCCTGAGGTAAGAGCACCGGAAAGAAATCTTTGTCAGCTTGGTTTTGATATCTAATCTCATAAATAATTAAATAACCATTACTAAGAACACAATGTTATCAAAGAACCTTAAGCTCTATAGGATTATCATGCTTGCTCTGATTTGAGGAAAAAATATTAGCCAACCTATCTACTTCTTAAAGCTGAAACTGTATATAATTTGATAAATTGTATGTTCATTTCCAGCCTGATAGAGAAACTATATTACTTATACTGAAGTAGTTAGGAGGAGATAATCCCCAAGCAGTTTTCAGGAGATCACCCTCAAAAGATGGAGAATTAATTCTGAATAATCTCACAAAAATCCAGCTGTACATAATACTTTTCTAGAGTATAAGGTTTTCAAAATGGACTTAATGGATGGACAGTTTTCCTGTGTTACTTCAAGCCTATTCATTTCAAATTTTAAGGTCTGTGATATTAGGGGGTTTTGTACATATTTGGAACCAGCTGATTTGCCCCTCAAGTTTAGACATAAATACAGTAAGCAGTGATTCAGTGTTAGCCAAGGTACCAGAGCTCATATATGCATCAATCAGGACTGTTCCCTTTGCAGACCATGTTCTGCTCTGCTCCTGTTCTCTGACCTGGCAACACTATCTAGTCATATTTTCTTATGGTATTACATATGCTGAAGAATCACATTTCCTTGTTTGCCGTATTTTGTGTTCTGGCCAATGAGATTCCTGAATGTCTAAGTAAGATCTGCAAGGCTGATCAGAATTTATTTTCCTTCCTTTCCAGAAAAAAATATGTTAAAAATATGTGACAAAAGTACAGTCAAGAGTTTTTCAATTTCCACACAGGAACAGTTGCTAAATTTCTTAGACTGGATGAGGAAGAAGAAAAAAGGAGAGGTAATGTTTCTTGAGGTGTCTAAATTTTCTGTTTAAAGGAGGCAATTTCAGGAGAAAAAAAAAATCTGTCAACTGAAGGCCTATTTGTTCCTTAAGCTGCTAATTTCATAGGTGAAAATCTAGAATTCTTTTAAAAGTTTTTGGGCTGGGTTTCTTTGTGTGGTTTTTTTTTTAGTTTATCATTAACAGGATACATTAAGTCTGAGAAAATGTCATGTTTGTTGTTTTACCATTTAGGACTTCTCAGAAATCTTCTTGGCCTGGAGCTAATACTGATGTAGCACTAAGCTCTAAATTATCTCACCATAAATACGTCTTCCATAATCATTACAGAAGTATTACTGTAATCCACAGTTCTTGTTTATTCCCAAAATATGCTTATTTCTTTTTTATAGCACAAGGACTACACAATGAATATTTGGATTATTGTTCAAAATTTCCTAAATTGACTTAAGATAAAACTTAATTTCTATGAAAAAATTATAACTTGTTNTTCCATAATCATTACAGAAGTATTACTGTAGTCCACAGTTCTTGTTTATTCCCAGAATATCCTTATTTCTTNAAGGACTACACAATGAATATTTGGATTATTGTTCAAAATTTCCTAAATTGACTTAAGATAAAACTTAATTTCTATGAAAAAATTATAACTTGTTGCATAATTGTTCCACAAGAATTCTTTTTTAAATGTTTTTTCTTTATATTATTTTTATTGTATTTTTCAGCTGACTATAAAATCCCAACACTAGCTAGTAGACAAAAGATTAACTTTTGTAGACAGTTGCAAGAAAAGTAGATGGGTTTATTTCGTATGTCTCTCAGAATACGTAAGGACATTAGCCAATATCTTGGGTGTGTGTTTTCTTCTCAGCGTGAAGATTTTATGATTCTTGAAACTAAGTTATTTAGGGGAAAAAAAGGCTGGAGGGGAAACCCCAGACTGCAGAAACTCTCTTCTTTGACTAACTTTTGTGACTACTCTAAATTGATCACTTGTTTCCCTGACTAATCTCTAAACAGAGGGCATATCCCTTTCACTTGCAAAATACTCTCACACAAAATGAATTACCTTCCCACCACCTTGGTTACTTGCCAAGGAGTACTTTATTTTTCCACTAGGAAAAAGAAAATCAGCTTGTATTTTGCTTGCTAGAGCCTTCTGCATTTTAATTCTGAACTCTGAATGAACATCAGAGAGGCCTTATGATGTTTTGCACAAAAGTGCCTGTGTTCATAGTTTTACTCAGGGCACCCAAAATAGCATGCAGTAAGCAGTGTCCTACTGTGAGTTTTCAAAACTAAAAGCAGAAGTGACTTATACTGGCAGGAAGCTGTAACTCCTAAAGCTTTCCGAGGATCTGTGAACTAAAAGAGAACTGCTTACTTCTCTGCATCAGATTTTTAATTCAACTTTCACAATAGTCATTTTTTTTAAACCTAGAAGGCCCTGAGGTTACACAGGTAAGATCTCTATCTTTTTTTCTGTATTATCTTCAAAAATAAAATTTAAAACATTTAGCTGGCTGTCTCCAGTGCAAAAACCAAAACAGGCAAAAACAAATCCAGAAGCCACTCAAAACCGCTGTAATGAGCAATCTGCTTTTGTTGTTTCCTCTGAGTCCACCGACTACCTTCTATAGCTGTGGAATCCAACTTTTAAAGTTGGATTTACCAGAGGAAATACTTATCATGCCTGTTTTGTGTTCAACTTGGACATTAAAATTTTCATGTTGATTATGAATCTGTTTTTGCAAGACCCCCACCTCTAACTGGCTGCTTGAAATCGCTTCATCTACACTCATGCAAGTGATTGTCACTAAAATGTGCTTACAATTTCTGAGGGTGACACCAAGAAGACTGAAAAGTCTCTTGTTTTACAGGAATACTTAGAAATACACCCTGGCTTGCTGCTCTCCATTCTAATGTAGCAATAATAATCTCTTTTTTTTTTTTATTTTGTCTTAGCTTTACATTCACATTTCTGTTCCCATTTCTCTTTATAATGTCATGCCTAGCAACTGCAAAGTCTTTCCGACCACAAAAAGGGATGCTCCTACTTTTTTTGGATCTCAAGCGTAAAATGGCAACTTGTTAATAAATAAGGTGTTTAAAGAGCAGTGCACTATATATACTATAAAAATACTTGTATTGCATGTTTCTTTCATAAGTCTTCTATTAGGAGGTATAGCAACAATTTGTTTTTCAAGTTCAAACTTTCTGATTAGACTGTAGTCAAGAAACAGCCAGCAGAATATAGCCAAGAGATATTTAATAGCTGGTGGTTAGTTATTAAAATGCTGAATGTCTGTCAGCTTGTTAATTTCTACAAATTATTTTGGCATGAAACTGGAAGGAATTACATAGTTTTTGGATTATACCATTATTTTTAATAGATTGCAATTTACAGTCAGTTGTGGTTGCAAAAGCACTCCAGATAAACTACTTTTAATTTACACCAGGATAAATTTGCATGAAGGTGCAAAAGTTGATCTTTGGACTCAATTTTAAGAGTTACAATGATACATTTCAGTGTTCAGCATTTTTCTGGTAGAAGTGTTGAACGAAGCACTTACATAAAAAGACTTTAGAGCTGTGTCTGGAGTTCAGAATTTCTGTGTTTTTACAGACTAAAAAATGCATTGGTGTAAGAGCTAGCAGACAATGAAAATCCCTTCTTGGAACTATTTTTAGGTAAAGGAGGGAGGAAGAAAGAGGAACTCACCCACAAAATACTCTATGAAAAGTAACTTAAAATTGAAGAATAAAATTACAAATCTGCTATGTAAAGTCATGCATTTTTTAAAACCAAAATGTAACTATTTTAACCTAGTGTTAGGTAGTTGAAATTATAATGTACATTTTACATTCAGAACAGCTAAAATGCAGAATATTTTAAAAATGAACTCAATATGTTACCTCTCAGTTTCAGAATGCTTTACAATTACTAACCTGAAGTAAAAATCAGTCAATATCAGCACATTTTGATACTGAAATAAGAAAGCAATACGTGATATGCTGTGCAGGCAGATTTTAAGGATGTCCATGCTTTAAGCTACCTGTTGTTTTTCAGCATTGGCCTTTGTTTCATTTGCTTTGAAACTTTATAACTCGTTGGGGTGAAATTTCCATTGTGTAGTATTTGCATCATGTTCACTATAAGTGTACTTGGAAAAGTCTTGTTTAGCTTAATCAGAAAGATTTGACTATTTCTTAAATCAGTTTAATTTAAAACAAGTAATTTTGCCAACAGATCTAACAATACAATAGGTAATACTGAATTAAAGTATTAGTTCTTTTGTAGGTGAAAAGCATTATTCTTGTTTTACTTTGCCAGTCACAGAAAGTCTTGATTTCTACCACAGGCAGTAGAAATGGGTTCCACCACAGTCCCTTAATTTTTTCTCTGTTTCAACTCTGTTCCCAAGACCTTTTGAGTCTACATGATGCTAAAAGAAGAAAGGTGTAACAGAACGTCTTCCTTATGCATCTTTTCAATCTCCTTAACCCAGAAAAATACTTATTTCTCAAGATGAATGGCTCTAGAGGCCAGAGAATGCGTATGGTAGCCTTGGCTATCCTGAGTATTGTGGGAGGTTCCATCCCAGATCCTGCTAAGTAGACAAGGTACATATCCATTACAGATGAAGTTAATGAGGGTGGAGCAAAGTCAGCAAGACCACATGGGACAGACCTGGGAACATAACTGTGCTTTGGATACACAGATCCAAGTCTCCTCTCCGCAGTTGCATTGCCTGTGACATAAAAAGAATTGCAATTGCTGCTGTTAACAAGCTGCAACTGTTAACAGTTTGCAAAAGGACATTACTCCCAAGCTTTCTATCAGGGACACAAACATAATGAAGACCTTGTGAACGGAAGGTAATATTAAATTTGAATCCCTCATTCTCAGGCCACTGACCTAACTTAAATCAAACTCATTTTAAGACAACAAAATTAGAAACATTCAAATAAACAACAACATAAAGGATATTCAGTTGGGAAAAAAATAATTAAAACCTTAATAAAAGACTTTGTTTCTGCAAATATAGCACTGGAATGAAAAATATGATAGCACCTGAAAAAGATTGCTAAGACTGTCTTAAGGGAGAACTCTAAGGTTTATATATTTTGATGCAATGTTGAATTTGTGGAGGACAAATTCTTTTTTTGCATTAGCACATTTTTTTCTCCCAATTTATGAGTGCAACCATAAAATTGATAACTAAACATTAGAGGAAGTGTAAGCTGTCACTTAACGTTTTCTTGGTTTACTTTTTACATGGAATTATAACACATTGGAAGCCAAAACCACATCCTAGTGGAGTAAATTATAAAATACAAACAACAAAAGAATCACTGAATTCAGTGTGACTGAACACTGTCTTTATGTATTTTTTCTAATTCAAATCTAGCCAGGACAAAATCTCTCTGCAAAATAAATCCTTTTTCAGTATTTTACGGATCTTTAAGACAGTCAGTGGTAAATAACATGGGTAAATAAAATAGCAATTTAAAGTTCTTGAAGTTTTATTTTGCTTGACAATTTTCTGTTTAAAACTGTTCTAACAACTATATTAAGCAATATTATATATTGTTATTATATTAAAAAAATATTTAAAATGCCCTGCCCTCATTCTTATGCAGCATAAAGAGGTTCGTGGCTCTTCAAACAGGTTTGTGGCTCTTTCTTTTGTAATCTTCTCTGGATTACAAAAATTAAAAGCAATTTAAAAAGAAAATGCTTGGCAAACGGTAAAGATGCTGTGGCTACACACTCCTTTCCCTGTACAGAACCTTTTCAGAGTGGTGTAAAGGATATATAGAATATGTGGGGGACAACTTACATGTCAACATGGTAAATTTTTCCCTCTCACTGTTCATAAGTTGAAGTGCGATAATGCCATCTGTCAAAACTGGTCAGAAAAAAAAAACAGGATCAAAAGACTTTGCAAAGAAAACTGTATTTACTTAAGGTCTTTTTAACAATTCAAAATTGTTAAATGAGATCTAGATATCCAATACAGAATTTATCAGGAGATGGAACAAGGAGCTATGTCTTATTTTGGTTTGCTGGATGTGGTCGCAAGTAAACAGAGCTCACTTCCTACAAGTTTTACCCATGGTGAATAAACATGGGAGCCAAAAACTGAAAAGATGTGAATCTTTGTTAAATCATTCATCTGTGATTTCTGGATGATTGGAAGCACTCTGAAAATTTCAAGAAAACTGCCAAAATCTTCATAAATAAACCTGAGAAAGTCATAACTCAGCAGGATGTAAGAATTTATTTAATCCAAAATACTCTAAATATTCTCTGAATATTTTTTGAAATTTACTGAAAACAGTCATAGAAGCACACATGCTCATACACAAAACCATGCTCTGTGTTACATGTTGTCATGAGGAGTATGAATGCACAAACTGCTACAGAAGCTCCCTAGCTCCTTGTTGCATTTGCACATATTTTTGAGAAGATGGACACAGACTAGGAGTAGTCTTAATTTTGGTTTCCTTTTGACTTATCCATGACAATTTAGGTGATATGAAATGGGATAATTTTTTTTTTCTAAATGGTCCAAATTCCTTCTCTCTTTCATCCTTCAGATAAAGAACGCAAAAAGAGACCATTGCCCAAGGGTCCATGAGCCGCGACAATGGGTCACGCTCATGATGCCCTTCCGAGGTGCCTCAGCTTCCCGTGGAGTCCACAGAAAACTTGTGGGAAAGAATATAGGGAGAGAAGGATTTGTGCCAATATGATGCAAACTATAAAACCCCCATCTTTGCTAATAAATTGGAAAACAATGCTAGTTTCAACTACAAACAGCTCATCTTCAAACAGCTGATCTCTCACTGTCTTTCTCCGTGAGATGCAGATAGCCATTGAATAAGATTAAGGGCATTGCTGGCACTCTTTTTATGTATCACTGTGATATATATTGGCTGGGCCAAAATTTACCCTTAACGGTAATTCCCAGTAGTAGATGAGCTAGAATGATTTATGCTACTTTATATCCCATGAGGTATCCCTGGAAAATAAAAAGACAGTTCCAGACAAATTAAGATGACAACCAGACTTACAGAACGAAAATGTGGTAAGAGTATTGGTTTTCCCCTAACATCACATTTAACATATAAATTGAAACGGTTTCAAATGCCAGATCATTAGATAGCTGGCATACACGGCTATTTTCATAAAAGACTGACCCATGAAATGTATAAATAGCATTTGGAAATGTCACATAGAGATAAACTGTGCTGATTGCTCAGCTTTTCATATACGCACTTTCAGGAGTGTGCAAATGTTATAAAATTAGACCCATTTTCTGGTGCCTTACATGCAATGTTATTCTACTCAATTCTTTATCTCAGCTATTTTTTTAAGTGATCATCTTATGAAAAGATCTTTTCCCACTTAAAAATTGTGGGAAAACAGAGTCTAGACTCAAAGACTGTCACAGTTTAAGGCCATTTTGACAGTGGGGAGACTAAATGGGTTCAGTTGCCTGAATGTTTTAATCACAGCTATATGAAATTTTTGCAAGTGACATGACTTCCCTGACATGCAGGGGCGGGGAGAGATGGTGCCTTCCATGAGGAAGATCAGGCAGGTCAGCACAGGAGCCCCCACCATGTGGGGCACAGTCTGGGATGGGGCCATGGGGGTCCCTGGGGTCTCTCTTGCCCCCTTTCAGAGTCCTCCCCCCCATGTACCCAAATAGTTTCTCCCTTCACATACTTCTGGGGTCTCTCTCCCACATACCACTGAGGTCTCTCCCTGAGTGACCCCAACCCCATCAGTTACTGGTTGCACAGGCAATATCTGACTGGGATCCCCTGTTCAAATTCCCTCAGCACCCCGCACCAGCCCATAGACATGACCGTGGCTGGGACCATCTGGGCTTTTCACCTCTGTTGGCAGCTACCACAACCATGGGGAGGCCTATTGCACCCTACGTGCTTCTCTGTTCTAGGGACAGGTCTGCTCCCCTGCGCAGTGGGCTTCACATCCTAACGCTGCCAGGCCCAGTCATGCACATACAGACAAGTAGCAAATTTCTCAAGAGATAGATCAGTAGGAGCAGCTAAAACAGGGCAGCACTGCAAACTGCCTGCAATGGGAGCCTGAGCCCGCCTCAGGTGCTCACCCAAAGCCAGATACTGAAGCGTCCTCTCTTGATGGGCAGAGCTAATTAGTTCCACCACCACCATCTGAATGACCCAGACAAGTAACTGCCCAAAGTTACCCAAAAGCAACCCAAAAGTTCCTGTTACACTGAGTCCTTAAAACCAAACCTAAGAAATTAGTTACATTTTTTAAAAAAAGTTTTTCTCTGTAGATAATACTCTTTATTTCCTGTAAATTAAACTAATCTCTGAGAAGAAAAGTAAATTTGAAGCAAGAACTTACCCCCAAATATGGTGTCTACAAGCATGGGTTTCTGCACGTATGAAGCCTTCAAAGAAACTCTGAAATATACATTTATAATCATATTTTCCAGATATATTATATACACTTGAAATGTAAATAATTCAAAGATGTGAATAGCTGGTAAGTTGACATAAATCATGGGGTTTTGTTTTTCTGTCCATTGTTTTTTTTTGTTGTGTGGTTTGCCTCGGTTTTGGTTGTTGTTTTTTTTCTTTTTTTTTTTGATAGATAGCCTCTCCAGAATAATAGCTGATTTCCAAATGGAGAAATACTGCTAAAGTCTGAGCCACTATAATCTGATTCAGTCCATTTTGTTTCAAATGAAAACAAGGCAGCACAGCAAAAAGTGTTGTATCATAAAAATGATAGACTGTGTTCCTGAGTATTACTAATCATAAATGTCAGAGACAGTAAAAAGTATACTATTTCAGTAGGATATCTGAAGATAAACTCTGTTGGAACAAATTCAGAGGCCTTCTACAGACAGCAACTTTAGATTTCAGTTTGTAATTGCTGTGTGTAGGCTTTCTTTTTTTAAGTCTGGGTATGCTGGAGTAGTGCTCACTATACCTAAACCAGGGAACAAAGATGAGCCTACAGGCTCATGTGGCAGAACCTATGGGAGAATTAATTGACATCAGTAAAAGACTGAAACTGTATTCACCTGTAATGCATGAAAGGAAAGATGTGAGAGTTTTATTATATATGTGACGAAATCACAGAAACCTGTAAAGTGAGGAAATAAAGAAAACTTAGTTTTATTTTAATGGTTTTTTTACATCCAAAAGAAACATGTTTATTTTCTGTTTACACTATGACATAATATTTATGATTTACATATGATAGTATTATTCTGTAGTAGTATGAAATTATGATGCTAATCATATAAATTATAGTAATCGTATGGAGGAAAACCATTCTGGTAATCAGCTGTTTCAAGTGGGGATTCAAAATATGTGAGAAAAAGTTTCCTGAAGTTTTCTTGTTTATTTAATATACTGGGAAACATGAAGAAATGTCAACTCCTTTGGATAACATTATTCCTCTTGTCCAATCTAGAGACAAATGGTTCCTAAAAAGTGCTTATATTATAATTCAAAGTAACTTGTACCAAGAAGATAAATAGTGTGTTTTATAAGAATTTCAAACATTATTTTAAGCTACTTAATCTATGAAACATTTTTGTTCTGGTCTAATTTCCTTTACTGGAATCATCTATCTCTACCTAAAATGCAAAGCATATCTAACAGAGGAACTGTGAGCTATACTACTAAACATAAATCAGTGCTAACTTATTTAACAAGATGTACCTTGCTCTTCACTATTATTAATATGAACTCAAAAGTGAAAGGACTTGCTCAAAAATAGAATATTTCTGTAGGGATGGCAATAAGCTTAAGAATGAAGTTCAAGTGACCTGTTTGTAGATATCTTTTAGGTAATTTATTAGCTTAGGTTAATTGTCAAGATCCTCTCTAGACAGAAAAAGGGTGATTTAGACCTCATATGTTAGTTACCTTTCCTACACTGCAGTAAAACACAGATGCCTTTCTCTTTCAACTGAGCATTAAGCGAGCCTGTATAGGCACATTGTACCAGGTCTTTAACTTTCAGGTGCTTAAATTAATAAATGCGGTCTTAAGAAAACATGGGAGCCTCAGGCTTTGTATTATTAAAAACAAAAATGCTATCTATGCCATAAAGAATAATCATTCACAGGCATGGAAAAGAATTAGATAAACTCTTAGGTTATTAGCGGGCCTATAATATGTATGAGTCTGCAAAACCCACTGTAATATTTCATCTTGTAGTCACAATTTTTCAATAAAAAGGAATTTTATTCTATATTATGTTCTGTTCTTCTGGTAATAAAATTAATTTTTCTACCTCATTTAGCAGTTGTATTTAGCAGGCAATGATTCTAGGAGTAGAATTAATTCACACAAATAGTACTAATAAAGGTAATGCAATAAAATAGTAAAAAATAACAAGTAAAGCTAAAAAAAAAAAGGCAAATTAAAAATTTTGGACAGTGTGACTTGGACAAGGCGCTGATATATCTTGTCAAAGTGACAGTGGGTACCTGTGGAGAAGAACTAGATGTTTTTTACTCAGCAGAAACTGTGAATAAGTTTGATTTAACTGAGGCAGAGAGGCTGCAAATTGATTCCTTGATTCATTTAGGACACAGTCAGAGGTAGCGTATAGAAAACCCCAGAGAGAAGAGAACAGCATTATTGTTTCCTTCCTTAATAGGTGTAAAAGGTTGGAACTCTGTCAAGTGGGGGCAAGTTCATCTGTGTAAAAGACAATGTAAGGTATTTGCCCCTCAGACACATCGATTGCCTGATGCAAGGGAGAACCATAGGTGACAGCCTCAGCAGCCACTGGTGGCTTGCTGCCTCCCGCAGATGGGGGAAGGAGATAACCGGGGGATGCTGAGCCAGCCCAGCCCTGCTGCCAGTCACACCACCGAGCTCGGGCATGCAGGCTGCTGCTGAACTGCTGACAAATTGCGAAAGGTTTATTAGTCACAGCCTGCTCGGTCGTGCCCTATATTGCTTCATGAAGTTAGCCATTAGTTAAAAATCGGTTCAAAATTATTTGACAATTAGTTAAAAATCAGTTCAGAAAATCAAATTTAAAGTTATGTATTCTCACCTCCCTCTCTCAAGAGAGGAAATTAATTTAAAGAAAAAAAAACCTTTCAAGTTTTGAAAAACTAAAATGCCTAATTGTACAGTTTTCACATGCAAAAACCACCTTTTTATTTTTAAACATCAACATATTTATAAAAAATGGTCGTAAAATACCAAAGAAACAATTTTTTGTTTTAAAAAAAAACAAAACAACCTTCATTCCAGCATCTTGCACTGAAGTCACAATGACTTAAAGATTTTTAGAGGGCATACCTCAACAGTAATGGCTTTAGATCTTCAGGACTTCTCCATTAGGTAGCTAGATATAGATATGTATTGGTAAGTTTGCATAAAGGTCTATGCGTTTACCACTATGTACCATTTATTTAAAAAATAATAAACTACATATATAAAAAAATAAAACAATTTGATTGCATATTCCTTAAATCACATATAAGATCCTTAATTTGCAAACATAACTTGGGATTGATTTTTGTTCATTTACAAAGCCACAACCTGCTGTATAGCAATAGTACACCAATGATACTAATGGTATTTTGAAAAAAAAACATCGGTTTTAGTGTTAGAATTTTTTTTATGAACTTCTGAAATACTTCTTCTAAAAATGCAGTAACTGTATATATATTTAGTTTATGTTTTGTTTTCCCTAACTCTCCTATTTCTAAATTTGCGATAAAGAAAACAAAAAATAGTGTCTTTCTCTTGTACCTTCTCGCAGATTTCAATTATAGCAGGGGAGTCTTTTACCAAATTTTGAGATTAATTTGCCGCTTGCTGATAACTTTAAGCAAAATCTATAGAGTTCAATTTACTGCATTAAACTCAACCCAGTCAAAGACCTCTTTCTATAAAGAATGAGAAAGCCAGGAAGAATCTTGGTTTTCAGATGGGTAAAGTGATTAAGCTCTAAGCACTTTCTATTTTGCACTGATTCTTGTATTGAGCCGATCTTCATGATAATTATGTATCAGTTAGGAAATTGAGCTAAAATCTTATCAAAAGGAATTATCTTAAATATTCATCTTCTTTCACTTCTTTTCATCCCTCTGCTTCCTATAAAGAAAAAAACCTACATTGTTTTGGGGATATTGTCTAAGCATTCTAAAGAAGAACGAGCATTTGGATTTAGATGTAGTGAGGCTGGAAGTAGTTCTTAGATATTGTATTAAGATGCTCAACAAACTTAACACCATACAGGAAAAAGTCATGAGACATGAAGAGATTAACCTTAACCTTGAAAAGAAACAGTACCATCTTTATTAAGGAGCTGAAGCCATAAACATGCTGTAAGCATCCCAGTCACTCTCCTAACTCATCAGGCATTTTGTCCCTTCAAACCTTCTCCTCTATGGTATAAGTAGTAAATAACCTGGCAAAAAAAAACCCAACACTTTTTTTTCTTTTTTTTTTTTTTTTTAGTTTGTTCAATTCATAGAATATGATTTCTCTGTTCAAACAACAAACAACAAGAGGGGCTGACCAGGGGCAACAAAAATAGCTGGTGTTAAAAGAGAGGAAAAGGCAGCCTAAAGTCATGGTGCTACTGAAGAAACGTATGTTAAACTATAAGCTATAAACTATAAACTATAGTTTAAGAGGATAGCAAAGAGGATAGCAAAGAGCAAAGTAGTCCTCTAAGGGCATAAAAGGAAGATTTCTTGCAATTCGTTTACCATTTAGCTCAAAAAGAACTGAATTTTTAATACAGAACAATCTTCTGAGAGCTGGTGGAGGAAGTGTTCTTCAAGGTGAAGCGCTTTCATTGCAGATGTATTATGTGGCCTGTATACTCAATCAGTTGCTGTTTCCACAAAGATGACGTTGCAAATCCAAATAGACTGAACTGCAAGAATCGTGCTAATAGATCGTATTTTGCTTTAAGATTGCCTTCTCACAAAGTCTGCTAGGTCTCTGTTTGATCCTAGCTGAAAATAGTTCAGCATCCAATTTGATATAAATATTTAAAACAAAAAAATAATCAAGTAGTGTGATCCACGGATCAATGTGTCCTCTTTTCCTGTTTATATGAACCAAGTGGATTTGTATGAGATATAACTTTTTTTTTTCTTCTGATTGTCTTTAACAGAGAAATATGTTCCTTTGAAGCATTTCAGAGAATTTGATCAGCTTGGAATTTTTTGACTTTGAAACAGCTCAGAGTTCAACCATTTCTTCAAGGTATTATTTTTTTTTCCAAGCAAATTTCAATTTTAAGCACTAGTACTGTTTTATTTATTTATTTTAAATATTGCTGTGTTCATTCTGTAAAACTCACCTGATACCAAGTAGGGAAAATAGACAGATATCCCAAAAGGCAAATGCAGAAGATCTAAAATCCCTCATCTGCTCCCTGTTCTAGCTGGCACATTACTGTTTTTCTGTTGGAGGTTGTGTGTCAATGTTTCATACATTTGTTTCTTTTAGTTTTACCTAATCCTTCTTGACATTATTTCAGCAATGAGTAGAGTCAACACATTAGATTTATTGGTTACTCTACAGAGTAGAGCTTATTTTCATGTTCTGCTAAGAAAGCTTGAAGCCCTTGTATTTATTTGTGAGGAAAATTATACTTCCTATCCGGTGGGGATTTTTTGTTTTGTTCTCACATTGCTATGCTAGCACTTTTAGTGTGGATAACAGCCCTGGCCCCTTCCCAGAGAGGGGGATTTCTGTGCTGTGCTTAAGATTCCACAGCACCATGCCAATACCCTGTCCCTGTTTCTAAGCCTTTGTTACTGCACAGCTGCGAGGGTGAAATAGTACAATAACATAATCAGCATTAGCGACATACATTTTGAGTCATATTTCAGTTAAGGGCAAGGAGGTCACAAAAGTAATTTGAAGGAAAATGAGAGGGAGAACGTACAGAATTTACTTTCCTAGCTGACAGTTGTTGGTAATAGCAGCAAGAACTCAGGACTGAAATATTTTTAGTGCTCTTTGGTTCATCCTCCTCTATAGCAAAACCATGAGACCAGGGAGTAATCCCAGTTTCTCTCTACACAAATTTTCAGCCAGTTGTCTAAATACCTTAATCTCAGGTGTTTTTAAACAAAGCACTAGTGAAATTATGGTTTACTACTGTATGAAGTTTCAACCCAAGGTAATTGAGAACATCTCTGTATTTTGCAAATACCCTGCATAGGAAAATACCCTTCCATTCGTTATACTGGCATATGATGTCTTTTGTGAAAGCACTTACATATATTTATGGGATTTAGGTACTGATTTTCATAGTGGTCTTTTAATTCTGAGTGTCCAGAGGACAGATAGGTTCTGTAAAATTAATGCTTACTGTTGAAGGCTAAATAGGCTGTAGCACGCAAAATACAAAGTACATATGCTCTGTAACAGCCTTTGAGGGGGAAAAAAAACCCTAATAAAAAAAAAAAACACAAACATAAAAACTAGGTTTATATCAGAAGTCCTGAATTATAGGACAACTTGTAATAAAAAACATATTCCATAGGAGACCTCTAAAAAGTCAAAATATGCTGAACAGTGGTGGAGGTTGGAAAAGGGAGATGAGAGGAAACCTATCATTAAGGTAGATGCCTATGTTATCTCACAGTTCATGAGAGCTTCCTGGACAAAGCAAAACTTACCTAAATTACAAAAAAAAACCCAACCCAACCCTTCTATCATTGTATGGGACAATGAAATTTACAATAGTGCTGTATCTAACTGTTCCCTGTTTACTTTCACTTTTGTTAACAATCTTCATTTTATTTCTCTGAATAGTTTTCCACATTCTGTTACCTCTCATGCCATTTATCCACTATTTACAAGTCCTGGGCAAAAATCTATTAAAGGACCCAAACCACCTGGAATAATAGGAGATAGGTGTCATGACACAAAATGTAAATCTAGTGATAAAACCTGATAGCACAATGAGCAGTAGAATTCCACCCAGGGAGAAATATAGGTGTCGGTCTGTTCTTTGAATTAAATGCGCAGGGGAAATTTTTAGATTCAACATCCTGATGAAAGCTGGCACTAGAATTAAAATGCAAGAAAAGAATAAAATAAAACAACATAAAATACAATAAAGGTGCAGTGACAATTCCCATCTGGGCTGTTTTTTTCCACTTGCAGGATTAAAATGAATAACTCATCTACTCAGAAATCTCATGAAAAAGAGCTACAGAATTCATTTATCTAGAGAATTAAATTATATAGAATTGCTTCCTTAAGACTTTGAAGTTATAGGTAGATTCAATGATTAAAATGTCCCTATTCATTTTCTAGTGCAAAGTTCCCAAAAAATGTTTATGGTATTTATGATATTTACCAATGCTATTTAGGAAAGTTGCCGTGCAGCAGTCCTGGTTTATGATTTTAACCTGCCCCATTGCTAAATGTCGCATAAAGCAGAAGGTGTGGAGAAGGAGGGCAAAATTAAGCAGACAGAAAAAGAAAACTGTTATTGTTCCCAGAGTTAGTGGGTGATCTCAAATCAGTTCAAAGCAAAAGATTTTCAGTTCATGACCAAGAAGCTGAGAAGCAGGGAATTGTCTGAACTAAGCAAATATATAATTATTTTTTATTACTTAAATTTGTTACATCCATCTTGACACCACCCAGCATAACATTTGACTGTACTACACTCTTATTTTAAGCCAACAGAACGCAGTGCCCCTAAATAAATCATGCTGCTCATTACAAAATGATGTGTTTCATAACACATTCTTTAACAGACTTCTCCTTCAGTCTTGCTCTTCCACATCTTTCTTGTTACCTGAGCACCATTGCTGAAAATTATGTCTATGGACTGGGAACAGTAAGAATTGACTCCAGTCCCACTGTTTTCAGTAGGTTGCAAAATTCAAAGTGTGCTGTCCTCAGTTGCTCTTAAATCCACACAGCTTTTATGGAGTTTAACAGCTCTGTTTGGGAAAATTTTTAAAAATAAACTCTCAGTAAATTGATAACATAACTCATAGCCTCTCGACATGGAAAACACTACTGTTACCATACCCTGGTTTCTTGTTCCTTTTCATTCCCCTTGAGTTTTGATTGGCTTACTATCCAACATACCACTACTTTTGAGATAGCATGGGGCAATCAAAGCCCATTTTTCACTAACTAAGGAACTGACACGTATTTATGAAATATATATATAATCCATTAACAGTGGGCTTTATAGACCTAAATAATTTAAAACCATTACTATCTGCAGGATATGAGTTCTGGTTTATATAAACTAGTGAATTAAGTCTTTGTCCATTCAGTTACTATGGCAACTTTATGGACTTCCCAGTTTCAGCTGGCTTGCAATGAATTAAACAGTCAGAAACTCCGACAGGCTCCTGAAAGAAGGGGAATTATGTGGGTGAAACCAGCTTTAAAGAAGTGAGATATCCAAAGAAACCTATTTCAGTAATTTCTTTTGTAAGAACTTATTTTGGGGAAAATTTAAACAATCTGGTTTGGTGAATTATGGCATCTTTGAGAGCTCATGCATATTCATATGCTTATATGCATTGAAGTTATCCACTCAGCTGCATAGGAACCAGAGAATGCTCTCACGCCTGATGAAGGAAAGGAAATGTCTACAAAGCAGGCTTGCTGATGGCCAGGTCCAAGGCCAAGAAGTGGGTTGAAAAGTATCCACTCATTTCAATGGACTTTGAAGCGCTACTTCTTCACTACAAATTTTCATTAATCACTGTGAAAGGATGAGGTTTGAAAGAAGTACCCAAAAAATATGACTGTCTCCATGAAGAGGTCTCCTATCTCCTCTCCCGGGATTTTCTTAAAATATTGCTTCATAGAGGCAACTCCTCCACTCCTCTTGCAAACATAGTAATTAATGCAGTGAGGGATTGGAAATACAATCCATGCTTGCTTTTTCTGCTCTTCTCCATGTGTTGCTATCTGAATTTAGAGACATATAAAACTTACCAGTATAAACAGTAATAAAATTTACTGAAGTGATCATGACAGAAATACTCATATTTTGCCAACTAAACACTGTAAGTCTCTAATTTAAAGATTAAGGAAAATGTGGGCCTTCTCCAGAAGGAAATGCAAGAACTGGTTGCCCAGGACACAGACAGTGATTCTATGATTACATGATTTTTATAGGTGAGTTTCCAAGGTGTCATAGTTTAACCCCAGCCAACAACTAAACACCACACAGCCACTTGCTCACATGCCTCCCCAGGTGGGATGGGGGAGAGGATCAGAAGGGTAAAAGTGAGAAAAATTATGGATTGAGATAAAGTTTAATAGACTCATAGAATCATAGAGTGGTTTAGGTTGGAAAGGACCTTGAAGATCATCGAGTTCCAACCCCCCTGCTACAGGCAGGGACACCTCCCACTAGACCAGGCTGCCCAAGGCCACGTCCAGCCTGGCCTTGAACACCTCCAGGGATGGGGACTCAACAACCTCTCGGGGCAACCTCTTCCAGTGCCTTACCACCTTCAAAGTAAAAAATTTCTTCTTAATGTTCAATCTAATCCTGCCCTCTTCCAGTTTGAAGCCATTCCCCCTCGTCCTATCACTACATGCCCTAGTAAAAAGTCCTTCCCCAGC